>JBAIZL010000005.1:197834918-198134918 GCA_036971475.1 Prosapia bicincta
AATTAAACTACATAATAGTTTTGAATATCTACTTCAAATATCGTGAAATGGAAACCGAAGAAAAGCAAATAAGTAAGTATTTACATAAGTGATTTGAGCATTCTAAGTTTCACACCTAGAAGTGCTAAATTCTGTTCCCCACTTTTTAAAAGACTTTCAATATACAGTCAAATTGAATGGAAAACAATATTTTATTCTTCTATGAGTACAAGGTTGAATGTATAATCAATTCTAACGTTTCTTTAAGAATAACTTGGGACCCCACGTTTCCTCTGTACAATAATGCCCCGCTTAAGCCCCTGTTACACGGAGAGGGTTCTTTACCCGCTAGTAACAAAGAGAAAGCAAGCATAGTAGACTGCACTCCCAGCGGCTAGAAACACTCGCATAAACTGGCATCGATTGCCGTTGGAGGGTTTAATGTAGCTAGGTATTGCTTGCCTCATGTTGGTGCCTTTTTTATGTGTCAGTGGTGTTACCATTTTACGCAGTTCATTTAATTTTCACTCTGACAATATCACCAAATTCAGATAAGAATTTGGGTCTTTGGAAGCAAACAAGGTTTGAGGATGTTCGCAGCAAATCCCTTTTTTCGACCCATTTCCTCTTTTTTCTTCTTAGCAACTCCAAACATGCTTCGTGCAGTCCCCTTCTGATTATATGTAACAAAATATCACGGCAACAGACGGCAATATTAAGTTCATACACAATGTCATCACGACTGCAGATTCGGCTAGTAACCCAGCTCCGTGTGACAGGATTTTAAGCGCTATTTAGCGTTGTATGGGTCGAACAATTACGTCATCACGTCTGCTGGTAATATGCATTTGATAGTTCCGTATTTTTGTTTTCATGGTTTGTAATTGGGTTTCAATATTTATTACACCTGCTTCAAACAGTCTTCGGCTTAAAACTGGTACTTTCAAATCAAAAGTGATACTCTTTTTTTAGTTACAACATTGAAACTTTTCTGGCATTAAGTAATCGCGAACGAAATAGACAATCGCTATTCTCAAGGTTGCATACTCAATGGCTTGTCAAAACGGTTGCAGATGATGAGTGACATAAACACAGTAGAAGGTTTTTTTATACGGGACAGTAAGTAGGAGAGTGGGAAAATGCGTTCACCCTAAAGGTACGTTTCCATTCTGACAAGTCTCAGGCACAAGTCTCATGTCCCACGACCCAACAGTAGTTGTTATTTTGCAGTGAAGAATTGAAAACAAATTGTATTTTAAGTGAGTCTTTTTACGTTTAGTGATTTTTACATATGTGTAAATGGATGACGTAGCAGCTTCTGCTTCTTTGATTATGGCAGGTGCATACAATGAGCTGAGGAAAAAAAAGACGAAAACGACCTAGGTGGTGGATTAGAAGTTTGTTTAGCAAAAAGACAATCAGAAGGAGCCTTCAACTCACTAATGAGAGATTTGCGCATGCAAACTGGATACGAAAATGTCTTGCGAATGACTTCAAGTGATTTTGAATTTTTGCTAAACCTAATAGCACCAGAAGTTGTAAAACGTAGTAACTGCGGACAACCAATCTCCCCTGGGGAAATGTTAGCTATCACTCTCCGTTTTTTAGCGACAGGTGATAGTTATAGCACGTTGATGTACCTCCACAGAATCTCAAAATCTTCCATATCAAGATTCATACCTCAAGTATGCAAATCCATTGTTCTGGCTTTGAGAAGCTACATTAAAGTAAGAAGAGATATGACATATTTGCTGGTTTTTGCGTGGTTTTTTATAAAAAACTTAGTAAAGAAAAATACTGCCATTTTGGCACGTATACATCATTTACACCCGCACAACTTTTTTCTATTTTTACTTTTTCTCTTGGGTACTGCGACCTCAAATTATGTAACTTTCTTTCAAACCTCCATAACACTACAGTCCAACACTTCAGAAATACGCTGCAAAGCATCGTTCCTAGAGTTTAAATTTTTGTGAGAGCTACTCGTCACGTTCCACAAAACAGACTCCTGCTCATAAAGTTCAATCAGTTTATCCACTTTACACTTCGACCACTCCATTTAATCTGACGAACACTGAATGCGATTGCACACTACAGTTTGAGGTTATGTTTGTGTGTGTCCTCTGACAACGTGGTGGATTTGGGCAACTGCTCATGCTCGTGTCGCGCCCGTTTCCATTGTCCGTGGGAGCTTGTGCCGGCACAAGTTTTGTCGCACCGCCGGCTGTCACAAAACGGTCGCCCCGGCACATGTGCCGCGACTTATGCCAGATTGTTTCCATTCGGGATTTGTGACGGGCACATGTGCCCGACAAAAATTTGTAGTAATGGAAACGTACCTTAGGATGAGGTATATTTACGTTTTATTGTAATGATATTATAATAACAATAAGATTATGACTATTTTAATAATTTGAACCACGTTGTAATGATAATATTATTACAGTAATAAAAATATTTAATTATAAAACTAAAATATCATTACTGTTATCAAGTCCAAGTAACAGTATGTTAATTTCAAGTAGTTTTCTTGTTAGTAATCAAAGGGCTTACGAACCTATTTAATCATTCCTTTTTTTGTAATAGCCAACATTCAATATTAATAAGTCCCTTGAAAATAAGGTAAAGATTCTAAAATGTAAGTGGTTCTGCGACAAGATTCCTTTTAATGCATGACAAAGACGAATCGTTTGTTACCGTCGAAGAGTTATGCTTTCAGAAGTCATTACGTGACGTCACGTTTCATAGCATCAACAAAGTGAAAATAAACGTATGCAACCAGTTTAAGATAAAGGAAAGATTCTAAAATGTGTAAGTGGTTCTGCAACCGCTATGTAACCGTGGTTATCGCTGAAATATTTAAATTGTGAAAATTATTAAAAAAATAATAAATTGGAGTGTTTTTAATAATTTAAACATCTTTCAAAGAGACAAAACAATGTCAATTAAATTAAAGACTATATTTGAAATTCAATTTTCTAGATTTCCTTTGATTTGTCAGTATTACTATATAAAACCGCTACAAACCGATTTCAAGCCAATATTAATTAATGAACTGGATTAAATATAAAACAAAACAAGAGACTAAGGCTTGGTGAATGCTGTTGAAACAGTATCGATTCCTCGCCCCCCCCCCCCCGCTAGCTGAGAATGCAATACACAAGTATTTCATTAGTGGGGCTATAGCTGTACTGTTTGCACATTTAAAACTACGCGCTACGGCGCATATTCGGCTCAACTTATATTTATTTTCCATAATTATTCAGGAAATGTGTCTCTACCCGAAGTCATGAAGGTTATTTATATACTTTTTGTTCGCTTTCGGCTCGTAAAAAGCTTAGGAAAAACGTAGCTACACTTTCCGTCCAATATGGAAATATTAGAAACAAAAGTCAAAACTACTGAGATTGAATACGTGCTGGTTTTAAATGTTTGGTTCGTTTCTACTTGACGCCTTTATTGAAAGGTATTTATTGCTGTCCTATAAGTTGATGAAATTCTACAAAACCATAGACATCATTTTCTTTCTTTGTCGTTTCTGGTTGGAACTGACCCTTTTCTCTTACATTTTTTAAACCTGTTTTTCCATGCTACACTGTCTTCAACTTCAACCACCGTTAGTATTAATGGAGAGTTCATTATGACTGTGACTTGGTCAAGACATCTTATTCTCCATCTGGCCCTTGTACTATAGTCCGTATTTTGTAACCTGTCTTGTGGACTCGGATGTACCTTATCACTTGCAGCCGCCCGCAACTATTTCCTCAGTGATTCATCTACTAGCATCGACACTATGTAAGCAACTTTCTCACCCTGATTATAATTTCCATATTTTTATACAGAATATTTGAAAAGTACAAAGAAATATAAGAAAACGACCCAAACATAACATAATTTGGTTAACAAAACAAACAATAAAGCTAGTTGTATTCTATTTACTAGCTGTCACAATCGTCAATTTAAGAACTTAAGTAGAGTTTGGTATTGTTCTTCTACTTTTCAAATAATCAATTGAAATTTGGAAATTATAACTAGGGTAAGAAGGTTTATTTACGAGGGTAAGACAATTATTATCTGCAATGTAGTAATAAAATTGTATTGTAATGAAAAACGAAACTTATACACTTATATATGTACACTTATTTGTAGTTATATGTAGTCCACTTTTTTTCAACGCACTTGGTCCATCGTTGTACAAGCTTCTTGATATCCTCAAAACAGAAGGTTTTCGGTTGAACTGCGAGAAAGGAATGCACCGGTTTTTCAGTGCTTCAAGTGATAGCCACAAGGGGCAAGATCGGGACTATATGAAGGATAAACAAGTAGGGCTACTTCAAAATGGAGTTTTTGCAGCGTTTCAGCAGTAAGGGGACAAGCATTCTGACTGCAATTCTCGGCGTATACTTCGAATTGACTTAAGATCGGCAGTGGATTTAGCTTGGCAGTACGCATCTCACTGTAACGTGCACTACTTATTGTTGTGCCTCTTTCCTCCACACTAATGTTTCAGTACTGGACCTTGTCAGTCCCGGTTGTGTCTTGAAATTTTCCTTGCAAAGCAAATTTGTACGTTTCCGTTCCATACTCTGCAGTTTACTCCCCGTCTCGTAATGATGGATCCATATTGTGTTCGTTACCAGTAATGATCCTATCTAAGAAGTTACCATAGCAATCCAAAAGTTTTTGGCAGATGTGCAAGAGCGTTTGTTTATGCAATCGTGCGAGTTAATTTTGGGAACCTATCTTGCACAAACTTTATGAAACCCGTCTGTTGTGGATGATTTCGTAGGCAGAACCGCGACTAATTTGCAGACGTTGTGCCACTTCGTCAATAAATACTCATCTTTCTAAGAAAGCCATTTCACGTGAACGCTCAATGCTTTCATTTGTCGTGGTAAACAGCCGTCCGGTTCCTTCATGGTGTGTAACCATTTTTTGCGACCATTTTTAAATTCTCCAATCTATTCGTAGACACTCTGTTATGGTAAACCATACTGTGTTTTCGATGAATTTCGGACCTTGATAAAACCTCCAATCACCATAAAACGGATCAATGGACGTTGCTTTTCTCTGGTGCAAATTGAAAGCGCAGCAACCACGCGATGACGAAACTAACGTGGCAGCTTGAAGCATGCATACACATAACAATAAATAAACAAAGCATTCATCGTCAACCCAAAACGACAGTACTACCAACATAAACAAAAATATAACTAAATTGCTGTAATAGTTTACTTACTGGGGATGGTAGTAGGTGACTCATTAGGAAAGCAGCTGCGAGCTGAGATAAGGCACGTCCGGGTCCACAATACGGGTTACTTGATAATTTTTGCCTAAATGCGAGAGGCTCATTTACGTCCCTTATGACGATGTAGTCAAAGTATCTTAATTTGACGATATATCGTAGATAATGTCTTTGATTGCTAATTTATTCAGGGCAGATTGTTAGAGCACGACGAGCCTTTCAATCCAAGACAATCGCAACATTTGTCCCCATCACATTTCATATAATTCAATGTATTCCACATTTATTGTTCAGAATTCTGCCTAGTTTATCAAAATTGAGAAGACAGGCACTCGAGCAACATAATGTTTGTAATGTGTCAGCTTTCGTATATTTTTTAGATTTATTATTGCGTTTCGAGTCATTACACAAATTGCACATATTTAATTTATGATGCATTCTACTTTAACATTTATCGAAGTGTCTAGATAAATGAATTCCACGACATTTATCGCCTGTACCAGATTGTTGCCAACATGTGACATTAGTTTTGGTTTTGTAAAGTTGACACCAGGCCTAATACCAGGCTGATACCAGTTTCTCTTTTTCTAGTTACTTTTCAATAATTTAGCTTGTGTAGGACTTTTGTCAATATGATTATATCGTCTGTACATTACAGACGTGTAGGTTTGTTTTACCTCCAATGGATATCCTGCCAATTCGAAACATAAATAACGTTTATATTAAGCAAAATTGACGGTGGTTAGATGTTTCAGTAAATCAAAAATACATTACAGACGTGTAGGTTTGTTTTACCTCCAATGGATATCCTGCCAATTCGAAACATAAATAACGTTTATATTAAGCAAAATTGACGGTGGTTAGATGTTTCAGTAAATCAAAAATACAAAATAATTAGATTTTACTACATTTTTTAAAACCCAACAGGCCTACGCAACAACGGATAAAAAACAAGGAAATGCTGACTTAACAGATTTGCTTTAGACTAATTACATATATTTTTCATGTTGTTTTCAAAAACGCTGCAGAGTCTGACTTTAAAATATGATTTTTTTTAAATACTTCATATATGAGTACAGTCGAATCCTGTTGATAAACCACTATAAAATATTGTATGACGTCCCAGGTCTTAATAATGACACTAGAAATAAAACTGTAACATAGTGACTACAAATAAGAAAACTAAATTATCAAAAAAGTACTTAGTTTTTTTATATTTTTTTCATAGTTAGTTGTTCGTTTGAATTAAATTTAATTGCTTTAAAATAATTTTTCTGCTTTGTACTCAAGTTAACTTGAGTTTAATCCGTAATTTTCAAAAGTAAATATATTAAAAAAAAATTATAAGAACAATAAATTAGAAAAGTATAACAGAATATTTATGAGTAATATAAATCAACGCTCACTATTACTGCACTAAAACTCCCGCCGTGCTGTACGCATGCCAACTGTTTCATTAAAAATCCCGAACATAACATTCAGTTGCAAAACATGCGTCCAGGGCCTTGGGGGAGTAGACTGACAAACCCCGTTGTTCATAGGAAATTACTCCCCGTGCAGCGGAAGTACCCAGCTTCGTGACGTTCTACGATATCAGTAACATTCGCTAATAAAGGGTGGGGGGGGGGGGTCAATCCTTTCACCTGGATTGTGGGCAGCCTGAGTAATAGACGTGTTATCTATAACGACCGGTTGAAGCAGTTGACATTATTTTGTTACAAATAAGATAAGTTTAACGAGCTTTTAAACGTAATCAACATGTGCGGTTAGGAGTGGCCTATAATTTGTATTTTCTATCCAGCCCACCGTCAATCTTAGGCGCGTCTGAGCAGAAAAAGTCTTTGAGTTGGCGTCACGCTAAAATCGTCATGGTTTAACAGAACAGTATAGTTGTGTATATGTGCTGTATACAAGTATTTAAGCTTAAATTAGGTGATAAATAGGACCGGATTTTTTAATAAAACGTATGTACATACAAATGCATATTTTGAGGAAGAACCTCAGACGGCGTCACGCTAAAATCGTCACGCTTTAGCACATCAATATCGTTTTATATATATATATATATATATATATATATATATATATATATATATATATATATATATATATATATATATATATATGTGTGTGTGTGTGTGTGTGTGTGTGTGTGTGTGTGTGTGTGTGTGTGTGTGTGTGTGTGTGTGTGTGTGTGTGTGTGTGCGCGTGCGTGTGTGTGTGTGTGTGTGTGTGTGTGTGTGTGTGTGTGTGTGTGTGTGTGTGTGTGTGTGTGTGTGTGTGTGTGTGTGTGTGTGTGTGCTCTATACAACTAATTAAGCTTAAATTATGTGATAAATAGTGTACGAAGTTTAAAAAAAGTCATATGAGCATATGAATATCATACTGCATAATCATTTGCCGTATTTATATAAAACTACAAAATCCATGTACAGTAAACTCTCAGTAATCCGGCAGATATGGGTCTGAGATATTGCCAGATTACTGAAATGCCAGGTTAAAAACACAAATGCACACTGCCCAAAAATTTAATTACAAAAAAAAGGAACCTTGTACGAATCTTTGTTACGAAAAAAAGGTAGTCTTGTACTGTACTTGAAATATTAAAACGAAATTATTAAACTGGTATGTACTTTACAACCAAGGGCTACCTTATCTTTAACAGCAAAAACAAAACTTTTAATATATTTCCAATCACACAACGACATTGCTCACTCGCACTCCAGTAACAGTCACTGTACATAACTACTGCAACAACATACAGCTTGAAATCGTTTGTATATCACGAGCTACACAACTAGAACCAGGTTGCATGAAGGTCACTCGGTTACTGGCATCGACATGCAGCGAAAATTATTCAAGTTATGTTAACATCTTCTGTCCTTGACGAAAAGGCTGGATTAGTGGAAGGACCGGATTATAGAGCGTTTACTGTCTTGAGTCTGTGCCTCTTGGCACTACAATAAACTTGACAATTTTCTAATTGTAATGGTAAAGATAATCGCAGATAGGCTGACCTTATAGACTGTCCTTTTTCTACAGCAGTATTGCATGCCTTCTCCACTACAGTACTTTTTCAAAGCTTGGATCAAACGGAACGTCCTTTCGTTATATTCTATCTATAAAGTGCGCTGTGTATGACTATGTTTAGCACAGAAGAAAAATCATTTCATCCGTAACGCTTCATACCATCATGAGACGAGCCCCTCATGCTTCAATTTGATCACGAGACGAACTTTATATTTTAGCATAATTAAGCGATAACATATGATTTCATAAAACATCTAATTTTATATTATAGGTTATGTTACAGAACAGCTGTTTAAACACTTAGGTCTTTATTTACTGTACATTATCAAGTTAAATTGTAATTATTTATCATTTGTCATAAGTTAATAAATATATAAATTTAATTTTTCTAATAGATCTTGCCACAATTATTTCAATATGATGATAATGAATTTTATTTTATTCCAATTTTTAAAATGAAAACTTTCTTAGTCATGTCTGATAAATTTCTTTAAAAATATTTTATTTATTAAATATTTAAATCTGATAAACGTTTCCTATAAACAACATTCTTTAAACATCTTTAACTACATTCTTTAACCACTGACTCACTGTTTTCATAGAAATAATTATATGCACTGAAAATCACATGAAGGAAATAAAAACCTCGTAACAACAATGTTGACATTCGAGATTGTACCGAGGATGAGTAAATTATAAATTGCCATCCTCTTGCTCCTAATTGCAATAGCAAACTTACAAGCACTTACTAGAACTGCCTCCATTCATTTTGATCCACTTTCAATCGATTTCCCAATCTGTAGAACGCAATGTTCAAACATTTATAGACTACATGCACATGTACGTTTATATATTAAATGTGCACTGTGAGAAAACAGCCATGGACATTAAAAAATGACTAGTATTTGGAATATTATTATCTCATAACTAAAGCAAATATTCTCAAATCAACACGGAGCAACAATTATTACTTAGATAATCATTTTGCTTGAAAGAATTTTGTCACAAACTGCAACAACTTATTATATTCAGAAACCCTTGATACAAATCGAATAACCAAATGAGTGATTTACATCGGAAGGAGATCATAAAATTATTCCTTGTTCAGCAACATTGTAGGGATTTGATACAAACATTTTTACTTCAGTAAATATTTTTCATCTTCTAAAGCAAAAACTACATCATGTGAATTAATACTGAGTATAAGGCGAGGAAGAATAATGAGAGGCTTTTAACAACAAGATACTATCTCGTAGGAGCCAGTTAGATGTCAGGGTAACTGGTTATGTTATCATTGGTTTACTAACACAGCAACATTTCTTGCAATTCGTGTTTAGATGCAAAGAGCTATAAAATAAAACTACTGTTGCCAACAAAACAAAACTAATCCAGTTTAATATTAATAATAGTGTTTCAGGCGTTATTTATTACACATTGAGGACACTGGCAAGTGGTCTAGAAGATGTAACAGGCCTGGGTACTAGCGGACACGAGACTTATACAATGTCTAGCTGTAAAGGGCTTCTAAGGACAAAGAGTCAAAACACTGTTAAGTGGTCTAGTTACAATGGGCACATAAGTACTTAGGAGACAAGAGACTGATACGATGTCTCGCTTTAAAGGGCACCTAGGAACAAACAGTGAAGCAACAGCTTGGTCGACAGTTGTGACAAGAGACTGATATGATGGCTAGCTGTAAAGGGCACCTAAGGACAAAGAAACAAGAGACTGTTAAGGGGTCTAGTTGCAAAGAGCGCAAGGGTACTTAGGGGACAAGAGACTGATACGATGTCTAACTGTAAAGGGCACCTAACAACAAAAAGATTGGTCAGTGGTCTAGATGTAAAGGGTGCATGGGTTCTTAAAGGACAAGAGAGTGATATGATGTCTCGCTGTAAAGGGCACCTAGGTATAAAGAGTGAAGAGACTGCTAGGTCGATAGTTGTAAAACACCCATGAGGACGAAGAGACAAGAGACTGATGTCTAGCTATAAAGCACACCTAGGTAAAAAGAGTGAAGAGATTGCTAGGTTGACAGTTGTAAAAGACCCATGAGGACAAAGAGACATTAGACTGATGTCTACTTATAAAGCTCACCTAGGTATAAAGAGTGAAGAGAATGCTAGGTCGACAGTTGTAAAAGTCCTATGAGGACAAAGAGACATTAGACTGATGTCTACTTATAAAGCTCACCTAGGTATAAAGAGTGAAGAGAATGCTAGGTCGACAGTTGTAAAAGTCCTATGAGGACAAAGAGACAGCTAGGTCGACAGTTGTAAAAGACCCATGAGGACAAAGAGACATTAGACTGATGTCTACTTATAAAGCTCACCTAGGTATAAAGAGTGAAGAGAATGCTAGGTCGACAGTTGTAAAAGTCCTATGAGGACAAAGAGACAGCTAGGTCGACAGTTGTAAAAGACCCATGAGGACAAAGAGACAAGAGACTGATGTCTAGCTATAAAGCACACCTAGGTAAAAGGAGTGAGAGAATGCTAGATTGACCAGTTGTAAAAGACATATGAGGACAAAGAGACAAGAGACTGATGTCTAGCTATAAAGTACTCCTAGAAATAAGGAGTGAAAAGAATGCTAGGTTGACCAGTTGTAATGGAGAGATGGTTTTGGAAAAGATTGGAGCAACGAAACGATTGGTATTTATTCAATTTGCAGAAGGAGCTACAAAGGGTTAAGATTTGTATGTGGTGAATCTAAATGCAAAGAGCTCCTGGATACAAAGTGGGGTCCTGAGTAAAACGAGGCAAGTGTTTTGTGATTGGTTCTTATATACATTGATACCTTAGGTACAAGATATTAAGAGATTGCTAAATTATCTAGATGTAGATGCAAAATCTGGGCAAAAAGAGCCAAGAGATCTATAAGTGGTATAGATGCAACGATCACTTAGGTATAGGAAGGAGGAGACATGAGATTGGTCTAAATGCAAATGACATTCGAGTATAATGAAGGAAGAGATGGGAAAGTGGTATAAATGCAACGCCCTTTTGTACACAGAGATAAAATATTAGTAAATGGTGTAAAGCCAGAAGACACATAGGTACTGGAACAAAAGAGCTTGGTAAGTGGTGTAAATCAAGAGGGCACATAAGCACAAGGACAAAATCCAGAGGCATCGTAGGTACAAGAACAAAAGAGCTTGGTAAGTAGTATAGATGAAAACATCACGTATAACACAAGAAGGGAAGGGATTGGTTGAGTGGTCTAGAAAGTACTCTACCAGAGTACAGAGAGACTATAGACTAGTAGTGATCTTGATACAGAGAACGCCTGAATCCAAGAAGGAAAGAGATTGGTTGAGTGGTCTAGAAAGTACTCTACCAGAGTACAGAGAGGCTATAGACTAGTAGTGATCTTGATACAGAGAACGCCTGGATCCAAGAAGGAAAGAGATTGGTTGAGTGGTCTAGAAAGTACTCTACCAGAGTACAGAGAGGCTTTAGACTAGTAGTGATCTTGATACAGGGGAATCCTGGATATAAGAAGGAAAGAGATTGGTTGAGTGGTCTAGAAAGTATTCTACCAGAGTACAGAGAGCCTATAGATTAGTAGTGATCTTGATACAGAGGACGTCTGGATCCAAGAAGGAAAGAGATTGGTTGAGTGGTCTAGAAAGTACTCTACCAGAGTACAGAGAGGCTTTAGACTAGTAGTGATCTTGATACAGAGGACGTCTGGATCCAAGAAGGAAAGAGATTGGTTGAGTGGTCTAGAAAGTATTCTACCAGAGTACAGAGAGCCTATAGACTAGTAGTGATCTTGATACAGAGGACGCCTGGATCCAAGAAGGCAAGAGATTGGTTGAGTGGTCTAGATAGTAGTCTACCAGAGTACAGAGAGTCTATAGACTAGCAGTGATCTAGATACAGAGGACTCCTGGATCCAAGAAGGCAAGAGATTATGGATGATGAGGTGAGAAAGACTGGTTTGAAAAGTAAGAATTGCTCTATTATAAGTCTTTTACTTTTACTGTACTTAAGAGAAAGTATTGTATAAAGATAGCCTTATGTAAAAATTAACTTCGCAAGGGATGAGTAATGCTTTCACGAGTCTTTCGCTTTAATTTAAGCATAATTGGTTCTACTTTGCAATTACTCATGCGTAATGTTACTCCGTGCAAAAAAGTGGATGAAGGGAGAAAAATTTAGTTTTCTGTAGGTGCAACTGTAATGTTTAACCTGAATATAATGTTTTAAAATATAATTACTATTACATAAGTTAAAAGAGTGAAGGAGCACATTTACAGTAGAACCTGTCTTCAATGTTACTTCAGTTCTCCGATTTATAGATGTTTTGAAATTTTATTAAATAAAACAAGGAACTCCAAAAAGATTTACTCCTTTAATGCAATTACTCATATAATTCACTATTATGTGCTAGTTCTCTTAAAACACACAAAAAAGGACTTTAAAAAAACTAAAGAATTTATTAGGGAAGTAAATTATTTTTGGACTACTTTCAAAAGAGATTTTTTAAATTTGTTTGAAATTATAATTAACAAGTTAGATAAATTTTTAAAATTAAATAAGTGAAAGAGGACCCTAATTCAAGGTTGTTTATTTACTAAAGATATTTTTTAATAATGATTTTTAATGCTAAACAGATTTAAACATTTTTTAATGAAACATAAAACTTTCTTGTACTTTTAGAATTACATTAACTGGTTTTACAGTTATCTGATTTATAGTCAAATTTATTTTAAAAATTTCTACTTAGAATGGTCAGTTTAATATGTCTTTAGAATTTGTCATTAGAATATTTAACACCAGTATCTATATTTTTAAGTGAATGAAGATAAATATGCATTGTATTCTTAGTGGCCTACTTGGCCAAAATACTAATCTCAAAATATTATATTCAAACATGTTGACAGATGGAATTATTAAAGTAAAAATATAGGTACATCTATAGAGATATATTGATAAAAATATTGTATTACTAACAATATTATTTTAGGGAATAACTGCAAAAATGAATATCAAAACAGCATCAAATTTATGTTTTTTCTATACTGAGATTAACCTACTCAAAGGTTATGGTTTGGAATTAAAAGACATTATTAGTTTTTTTTTTAATTACTGTAATCACTTCTCAGTCAGAATTTGTCAAATACTATATATGCTAATATGGTTTCAAAAGAATAAATCAGTTCCAATGTAAAAAATTCTAGAATGAAATCACTTTCAATTTGAGATTACTGGTGTGTTTACTTCACATATTGGTATCGATTAAGGCCATACCATAACACCAACAGCTGCTTAGGCCATCCTGGTAAGCTGTTGTGGCAATTAGCTATTGATCCTTTACACACTATTTAAAACTAAATATAAGTATAATTTATAAAATTATATATAAATTAATAACTTTTTGGGGACTTATTACTGATTTGTAACACTATTTGTATCTTTTAAACTGCCACGGTTCGATTTAAGTTTTATTCAATTTTGGAATTATATTTTTGTATTAGCATATCGAACATGATCTCAATTACCTTGCTCAAATTGTATTTAAATTGAACGTGGTCTGTAGAACAAACTGCCAATTTATTTCAGTTGAATATATGAAATGGAACGGATAAATCTGACAAGGATTAGGGTTTTTTTTAAACTGATTTAAATTATACTTACAATGAAATAGGTTCATTTTAAAGACGTTTTCCACAAAAAAATATTAAGTTTCCAATAAAATGTGTTTGAAGCAGGTATGAGGTATGTCCATGTAATTACAAGAATGAAATACGGTATTACATTGGATTAAAACTGAAACAGTTTCTACTTAAAATAATATTTATCCATAAAACTAATGTAAATTTGTTTTGGAAGAGTAAATGGTTGTTTGATTGTGAGTTTATAGAGTAGTTTTTTTTTTAATATTAAAATTCTGGAAAGGAAAATGACCAATGTACATAGATTAGAAATAAGATTACAATGAAATGAGTAATGGAAAGGTAGAATTAAAAAATTGATTTAGTTAATTCAAGAAAATCATAACTAGACCTCTTATAGGCTATGAACTGAATATTCAGAAAAAATTAAAGGGTACGTCGAAATCAAACTGTTTTTTATTGAGTTAGTAAAACATTCAACATTTCATCTAATTAGAGTTCATTGTAACTTTAAATTTGTTATTTAAGATCCACGGAATGTAATGGACTACAAAATTCAAGAATTTAAATTTGTATTAATTAATTTCATCTTTAACTTAGTTTATACTTATTTTCTCCAAAATCCTTATCATAACTTACTTCTTAACCTAAAACATTCAAGAGGTAAGTTATGGTTTAACTGACATCTTCCAAAACCATCCTCATTAACAAAGAAAGTAAGCCAAACTATCAGCAAATGTGACATATTAATGTACCTCAAAGTTTAAAATTTTTAACAATGTTCATTTGATCAATTCTGGAAAAAATTTTTTTTTTTTAACCTTTGCATTCATGAATCATACATTTACTTTTAAATAATGTTTAAAATATAAGTCCTGTAGGGTGTAATGTCAATGTATTGAATTGCAAATTACTATAATAATAAATACCTTTCAAGCCGAATTAGTTATTAACAGCAAATAGAGTGCAACAAAATTAAACTGCATTTAATAATGGGTAATCAGTGTTATTACAATTTATTAAAATATTGCAATAATTAAAACTATTAGTGTCATTTCCTTACTGAAGGTAGCAGCACTGATCAATACAAAGATTACAGTGCACTCTGTTGTGTAATACAAGAAGCTACTACACTTAATGGTTATAATAAGGTTTTATACACATTTCAAAAACTATTTTTGCTATACTTATCAGAAGTTCACACAAATTTTATGGAAAGCTGTAAGGTATTTTGTTTCTATCTAACTTTGTTGCAATTGAAATTAAATTATAAAAAAAGTAATGAATTATATATTTCTACAAGTAATCATGTATGTAAACAACTTTTTTAAATGTAAATTTTTATTGAAATTCATAAAAGATCTGCCAAAATTATGTACAGTAAAAGACTGAAGATGTCTGGTCTGGAGAAATTACAGCTTGAATTGTAGAAAGACTAGTAAACTATAAATTGATCGCTAAATCAGCTTCATTGTTGCCTTGACCTGTATGAATAGGTTAGTTGATCCCTTTTATTAGCCAATGATTGAAGATAAAATTATTTTTATTTAGGCAACTCAAAGCCTAAAAATTGAGGGCAGGTCTCATCCTTTAACTAGATATACATACAGGTACACAGATGTACCTTTAGTGTATGTTAATTTGTAAAATTCATTTAATTAAAATTATAGGTGTTTAAATACATGGTATACAGGTTGTTAAAAAAAATGTTGGTATTTTATGAAATAGCTAGTCCTAAATATGACCAATACAGGATCGATTATTTTGTTTACCTTTTTTTTAAAGGTAGTTGAGTGTTTTTTCTTTTGATTCCCAAAGAAATCAAATACTCTATTATAAAAACATGTGATTTACTTTTGATAACACAAATTTGTGAACAGCATATACATCCAAATTGAGATGACCTTTAATTTTGTACCTGTTTCTTAAAAACATTATTCCTGTCTCTTTTCAACATTCACCATCTTCACTTGTAATTTTATTTGTAGATTTTATTGTCCATGACAATCGTCAAACGTCAACATTTTTATTAATGAAAATAACAATTTGCACAGCATATAATTTAAATGTTTTTGATTGGGCTAAGCAATCTTCTTCAGTGTGTCATGGGCTTTCACCTGTCATGTTGCACTGAATGCATGGATTAACCTCATGAGACACTGTCAAATATCACTTGGTGTGAACAAAAATGTTTTGCCTCAATATATTTTCCATAAATTTACTTAAATTATAAGATCGGTAAATTGTTAATTCATTTTAAAAAAAGTCACTATATATTTATGTGTGTTATTTAATGTCTGACGTGTTCAAAAATATTTTTGGTGAATATGAATCGTAATTTTTTTAAATATTTTTAAATATTAAATATTTATTTTAAAATAAATATTTTTTAAAAGGGTGACAAATTGGAATGCAGTAATTATCGTGGAATACCTATTCTCACGGTAGCATACAAAATATTCTCAAACATAATACTGAAAAAGCTCAACGTCTTTGCTGAAAACATCATAACAGATTATCACTGCGGGTTCCGAATGGGAAGGGGAACTATCGATCAGATATTTGTTTCAAGACAGTTTTTTTTTTTTATTAACTTGGGAGCGGGTTTTAAACTGCCCGAAGCACTGCTACCTCAAGGTATAAGGTTAAGACAGTTACTCGAGAGTGAATATAAAATTGACCTTCATCTTCTTTTTATTGACTATCGGCAGGCTTTTGACAGTGTCAACAGAGCGAAATTGCTCGAAATTCTAAAGGAGTTCAACATACCAAACAAGTTGATCAGACTGATCAACATGACATTGTGTGGTAGTGACGGAAAAGTTGTCATAGACGGTGGTATGAGTCCCAAATTCTCTATGACTGGCGTCTTATGACTGGCGTGAGACAAGGCGATGTCCTGTCTGCTACCCTCATCAATCTGGCATTACATGGCGTTTTGAGGAGGATTAACGTTTCAGGGAATATCATGCAGTCAAATATGTACATATGCTGATGATATATGCTTGGTTGCCAGGAATATTCCATCGCTCAAAGAAACTTTTAATATAATCAATAATGAAAGCGAAAAGATAGGTTTCTGCATAAATGAGGGGAAACTAAATATATGAGTACAAGCAGAGGGTGTAGCAGTACGACCATAGATATCGATGGATATTCGTTTGACAAAGTAAAAAGTTTCACATATTTGGGTTTGGAATGGAATGATGATAATAAACAATAAATTAAGTCCAAAAAAGAATAATGGCAGCTAATAGAGCATACTTCGCAAATATAAAGCTTTTTAAAAGTAGGCTACTGTCTCAAACCACTAAAGTACGACTCTATAAAACCTTAATTCTGCCAGTTCAAACGTATGGAGCGGAGATGTGGACTTTAACCCCCTAAAAATCAGTTGACATTGTTTGAGCATAAGCTTTTGAGAAAAATTTATTGTCCGGTTCACGATGTACAAACAAATGTGTGGAATCTTTGATCTAATGCCGAGTTGTATTCCTTATACAAAGATGCAAATGTGGTCCATTTTATTAAAACACGACGTCTAGAATGGTTGGGTCACATCATAAGAATGCCCACTAATAGAATGCCCTAAGAACAAACTTTTACATGGTACTATGATTGCTAAAAGAAGAGTTGGCCAACCAAGAAAATTATGACTGCAGGACCTTGAGGAAGATTTAAGAGTACTCGGCATTACAGCATGGAAACAGAAGGCTAAGGACAGGTTAAAAATAGATATAGTAAACAAATAGGTAGGTACAAATGCAAAGTATAATTTTCTACTCATTGTTTATGAAGTAAAATTAAAAGTAATAAAATGAAGTAAAATTGTTTACAAAAAAGTGTAACAATTATTAAGTTTGAGATATTACAAAACACAAAACACTGTCATTATACAATTAATATCTTCAAAACACTATAAATATTACATCAAAACACTAAAAACATACTTAACACATACATAAAATATTACAAATGTAGTATTATAAGACAATAATTGTATATATAGAATTGTGAAGTAAAAGAGTGCATCTTTTTTCCTCTTCAGTCACTTTCCTAACATATTTTACTGCTAATCTATAGCACAAAATTTTTCTTGGCTGATACCACCCTTTCCCTTCAAAACAGTATGTTTTTTTAATATTTCTACAATAATAAATAATTGTAAAATTTTCTCTAAACTCATTTTAATTGCAGTGACTGCTGTTGATAAGTTAAAGGATGTTCACAAAAACATTTTTATTAAAATGACTGAAGCATATAAATAATATTAATTTCTTCCACTGTAACAAGCATTTGTTGATGCAATAGATAGTAGGCTCACTTGAGTGCGTTGAACAGTTTTTATCTAATCATAGGTTAAAGTTTAGCTATTTTACAGCCTCTTAACATTTTCGGAGCACACATTTTGTTCCGAATTTGTAAATATGTTTGTATTTTATTTACAATGTGTGTTATATAACACATAGAGTTATAGATTCACAAAATGTAAAGAAACAGACCTCCTACATTTATTGGGACCAATTTTATCACATTAATTTGACAATATACATGTTTTTATCGATTTTAGGGTTAATCATCTATATACCAAGACACATTTTGTTATATTTCTTGTTAAGATGAAACGTCAAAAACATTTACTTCTATAAAACATATACGTCTTCATAATATTTTACAAAATTTTTATTTAATAACATATAGGACCAATCAGATTTTATTAGTTGTTTCATCAACTTGAACGGAAGCAAAATCTCCATTATTTAAGCAAATTTTTTCATGTTATACATAAAATTCCATAAGAGATTAAACATACTATGATATTACTATCCGTACCAGATATTCAACATGAACACCTTCACACATTCAAGGGCCAATGTGCTAGTGGTTCACCTTTAAATAATTTTAATAGGAAAATAGTAGTTGTGGAAATAGTACTACATTCAACCTCTCCATGTATATAGACACAAAATGAAAACAGCTTTCCTGGGCACAGGCAGCATATTCTGGCATTACCTAAACCTTTATGCAGAGAACTTGGAGAATTTAGATTCATTAAATAAGATTCAATGGATCAATGAGAGGAGTGATTTCCTTACAAGGAACAGTATTACTACAACCCACTGTATCTATCTGCCATTGAATTGCAACAAAATCTGTGTTACTATACAAATTTTGAGTAAAAATAGAGTACTACCAAACTTCTGAGAAAACAAGTGCAGCTACCTCCAAAAACTACTGAAAGAGCTATTTTTTTGCTTTTAATCACAAAATTTATGGTTATCTAGTATCTGACCTAGTTAAAATTGGAGTGTTTTTCCCTCTCTTACATGTTGTTGAGTTTTCTAACTACAGTACTCTTTAAAGTAAGAGGCTCTTAATATTTTGAGAGATTGAAGTTATAAATTCATTTTACTTATTACACTTTTGCTATTACTTGCAACCAGATTTTTTGTTAACTAAAGGTTGTTAAATTGTTAACTTACCTCAAGTTAAATTGTTAACTTATTAAACTGATTGTTGATCACAAGTAATAGCAAAAGTGTAATAAGTAATTAACAAACAGCTTTTCATGAACAGCAACAATATTTCGATATTTAAGTTCATTTTTATTGATAATCAAAATAATATACTATCTTGTAGAAGCTTCAACTTCTAATGAACTATAAAGACTATAACAATTAGTATTTATTTAATTTATTCCATTTTTATCATCAACGTTTATGCCATAAGATAATGTGACTGGCCAAAACATCGCCACAAAAGGAATAAATTCAATAAATATTAGTTATATTTTTGGATTTCATCTTCAACGTGAGCTACTAGTTTTCACTAAAACACTTGTAAATATTTACAAACTTGGCTATAGTACCACTTACTTATATTTGTTGAGGACGGCCATTTCAAGAAATGTGTCCCACTGTCAACTCAGACCTTAACTGCATTGCGTTACGGATTGAGTTGACAATGGGACACATCTCCCGAAACAACCGTCCTTAACAAATATAAGTAAGTGCTATTATAGGCAAGTTTGTAAATATTTACAAGTGTTTTAGTGAAAACTAGTAGCTCACATTGAAGATGGAATCAACAAATATGAATATTGCCAGCCCAGCACCAACCATCTATCGATATCACAACGTACATCTCAAGGTAACAAAACTTTCCCTTCATATCTCCTTCAATATTACAGTACCTAAAGTATAAAATCACACCTAATTACGCCAAAATACACATTAAAAACAAAAACAGAGTTACGGTCTGAGTTGACAATGGGACACATCTCCCGAAACGGCCGTCCTTAACAAATATAAGTAAGTGCTACTATAGGCAATTTTGTAAATATTTACAAGTGTTTTAGTGAAATATTAGTTATTATAGTCAAGTGGAGTTCATTAGTCCTGAACTCAATTTCATTTCTTAACCAAAATAAGCCATGTTACATTTTTTCCTTTCATTGGTAAGGGAGTTGATGCTCCTTCATTCCCAGTTATGACTCTTGCTAAATAGTATTAACTTCCATCATAGTAGTTATCACCCTCCCAACAAAGTTCCAATTCAAGGACTTTTTAAAATTTTATTAATAGTTTTTCATATGTTTCTAAAATATATCAGTGCTAATCCAAGTATCAACTTTGGATTAAAAGAATATTGCTCTTAATATGAAATTTGTTTATTCATCCCAGAGGAAAGATTATAAGTATTGATTGTATGTAATAATATGTTTACCTGTAAGACTATCATATAGTGAGAATTTCTAACTAAACGGTTTTTTTTTTGTTTTTGTAGTCTGGTTAGACCTACTAATTATCAAACGAGTCCTGTTAAATACCAAATGTGTAAAGGTTATCTCAATTGTATAAACCTGTTGTGTAAAGGTCATCCCAATTTGTCTAACTCAATTTTTTTAATGAATTAGTTACTTAGTTAAAAGTTTTTTTATTCAGTTATTCCATTTTAATTTGTGGTATATTATTGCTATCGGCTTTATGGAAATTAACACAAACTGAGTGTTGCTCAGTTTAATGGAATTAATACTTTTTGTTTTCAGTAAAATATCCGATTTCAGTAATTCACAATGTTCTTTAACCAATTACTGGTATTTCTAGTCAATCATACAACTGTAAAAAATTCCGAAATGAGACATTATTACTAATTTGACTTGAAATTAGACAATTTGTATTTGGATATAAGCATATTTTATGTTTTCAACAAGCTTATTGTTATTGCAATAAGTTTATTTTGTTGTATTAGAAGAAAGAAGAAACCTAACCCTAAACCTGCAATGTCTATGAATGGATATACAGGTGCAGCCAAGCTGAACGGAATTCCTAGAGTTTTCCATCAGAACTTTCTCTTATACTCTGAGTGTTTCACAAAATATCATTCAATGATCTGTTCGGATAAATTTATTAATATATAACATTATGAATTAGTAAAATTGTTAATTTTTTAGTTAAATTTTATATTAAACCACACAAAATAATTTTGGTTTTCCCTTGAATATATTTTAAAATATCTAAATTTTTGTATCCATCTCACTTAAAAGGATGCATTATCATGGTGAAGAATTACACGTCTCTTCTTTAACTTTCTCCGAAGATTCTCAAAGACTTCTGACAAACATATAGTCTTGTACTATTCATAGTCTAACATACCCGTAGCCACATGACTATCCATGTGAGGAAACAAGAAACCATTTCCTTCTATTTTCCTATTCCACGAACAACTTTTGTTAGATTTGGTTTAAGTTACACAAACATTGTTTTATTTTACGCTTACATGGTTTCCTTGATTCGACACATGTTACACACAGATTTTGATGCACTTTTAGTAAATTTGTATCATTACTTCCTTCCACTAATTGACACAAGCCTTTTTATGAGTGTTTGTCAGATTATATGGGGTTCAATGTAAACTAACATTTTTGCAGTCAAATTACAGTAGAACTCCAACCATCTGAACCCCAATTATCTGAATTGCTAATTATCCTAATCTTGTTCAGATTTTCAACAAAATGGGAGACAATTTTCAGCAATTAGGAGAGAAAATTAATGACAGAAACATACTGTGATTTCCAAAGTAGTGATTCTGTCTGCATGTGCTATTGGACTTTTATCTGCAAAGCTAATATAGGTGCAGTGCAACCATTATTTGGATGGAGAGTCACAGTCTCAGTACATTATTGTATAGTTAAGTATGATCCGTCGCCAGAAAAAGTTCCGGGTTGACTGTCATTGTTTGGATGCAGAGTCACAGTCTCAGTACGTTATTGTATAGTTAAGTATGATCCGTCGCCAGAAAAAGTTCCGGGTTGACTGTCATTGTTTGGATGGAGAGTCACAGTCTCAGTACGTTATTGTATAGTTAAGTATGATCCGTCGCCAGAAAAAGTTCCGGGTTGACTGTCATTGTTTGGATGGAGAGTCACAATCTCAGTACGTTATTGTATAGTTAAGTATGATCCGTCGCCAGAAAAAGTTCCGGGTTGACTGTCATTGTTTGGATGGAGAGTCACAGTCTCAGTACGTTATTGTATAGTTAAGTATGATCCGTCGCCAGAAAAAGTTCCGGGTTGACTGTCATTGTTTGGATGGAGAGTCACAGTCTCAGTACGTTATTGTATAGTTAAGTATGATCCGTCGCCAGAAAAAGTTCTGGGTCGACTGTCATTATTTCTTTTGATTATTAAGTCAGTATGTCTTTGATAACATCAATCCATTGTTTTGCTTGTGAGTGCTTTGTCATTCAAAAACTAGAATATTCAGAAATTTTATCGTAAAAGAAAAGGAGTTGTCTTATCGTTAGTGGATAAACTAACTATAGATCAATCAGATAAAGCCATTATGGGTAAACCAGTTGGCTGAGATGTACTGTGCTGGACAATCAACGATTTCAGAAATTATTAATATACTCCTCTTCATTTCTGTTAGGAATATTTCTATATATTTGACTACATTTTCCTGACATTCCTAACTTTTCAATATTCTCTTTTGTTGATGCGTTTCGGATTAACTCCATTTTCAAACTTCAATAATACTGGTCGCCCAACTTTTGAGCTTGTCTTTATATACCGTTAGCCACGCCCCTACCACTTTCAGATCTCACTTTCTGTTTATGCACGTTGTTTCATTTCTTTCGATGTATGGCCCTCTTCAATCAAATGTGTAGCCTAATTAGAATCATTTTTCCCATACTTAAACGACCTAATATGCTCTTTATATCTGGTTTCAAATTTTCATCCTGTGTATGTTGCTTTGCATTTACATTGCATTTTATAAACTCCATTTTTACTAAACTTATTTAAGCTTTCTATATTACACTTTAATTTATTCTTTAATGTGTTGTTAGTTTTCATTCCAACTTCTATATTATATTTATTTAAATTTTTTTTTAATTTTTAAGATATAAAGAGCATATTAGGTTGTTTAAGTATGAGAAAAATGACTGTAATTACGCTACACATTTGATTGAAGAGGGCCATACACCGGAAGAAATGAAAAATACAATGAAAATTTTACATTATGTTGATAAAGGAAGACATTTAAATATTTTAGAAAATTTAGAAATTTATAAAGCTAAGTTAAAAAAGGAAAATATAATAAACGACTAAATGAATACACAGTCGAACGTTATATTTAAAAGTTTAAAATTATTAAGTAGGTGGACGTAAGAAGCAAGAGTAGGCGTGCATAAACAGGAAGTGAGATCTGGAAGTGGTAGGGGCGTGGATAATGGTATATAAAGACGAGCTAAAAAGTTGGGCGACCAGTACTATTGAAGTTTTGAAAATGGAGTTAATCCAAAACGAGTCAACAAAAGAGAATATTGAAAAGTTAGGAATGGCAGAAAAATTTACTCAAATATATGGTTTCAGACATTAATAGGGTTAAATATAAACTGTTAAACTTTGTGTCAGTAGTTGAAAATTAGGGAGAATGTTCTTCAAGTAAATCAATGAAGACAGCAAAAAATAAAGAATTAGAAGATGCTGTTTTCAAATATTTTTTTGTCACAATGTTCTATGGGCAACCCAGTTTCGGGTCCAACTTTGTGAACCATCTAAGATTTTAGCTTAAAATCTTATAAAAACATATAAAAGTATAAAAAATATAGGTTTTCCTCCCAATTGCAACATATATAAAGTAATTTATTTACTTTTTCAAAAAAAAATCCAACTATCTGAATGATGCCCGGCCCCAATTGATTCAAATAATTGCAATTCTATTGTTAGATACAATTTCACATTGATATTTTTAATACTAATTCCAAAATATGCCTCAATCTAATTATATTTCACATGACAATCTTATACCACTTCACGAAAACCATTATTATTTTCTGGTCCGAATAAACAACAGAGTTTGGATGACCTTCATGATGATCAACCTGTAGTGAAGGTCAGCTACGATTGATATTGTTATATCAATGTTTACTGTAGAATGGTATTATAGCTGCATACGAAATTTTGTTCAAATGAGCACTCTTGTCATGTTAGTTAAAATTTAAAGTTATGAAAAATATTGCATGAAACTGTTCACAATTCATTTGTATTTTCTACCCGAGAGGAATATTTCAAGTTACTATAAACAATACAAATGACAAAATTCTTTGATTAATGTTATGTTTAACAATGTCAAGTTTCTAATGGAAACTCAGCTGCCGCACAGCAGTAATCAGTATTATCAAGGCCAGAAATATAAATATCAACTCTCGTATTAAATAATTGTTTTCAAAATCTTACTAATAATTTGCATCTACTGTTGAACAGTAAGACCTTGGATACAATAGAAATGTGTTTCTAGACAAAGTGATATGCAAGTCCAAATCATGAAACTTGGAATTTCAGTCTATATGCTGACAAATATCTAAAATTGGGCAATTTAATACATTTTAGTGTCACTAGTCTTGATATTTGTAAAATAGACAACGAATGTAAAACAGAACTGATGTACAAGTATCGCATGTAGTAAAATAAAAAAATTACTTCTTAATCATTCAGAATTATTTTTTGTAGCAGTGTGTATACTACTTTAGTTTATACTACAGTACATGCAAAATAAATTTACAGAACTTGAAAAAAGCACTAGACAATAACTAAATAACCTCAAAGGTTAATAATTTGGCATACGTTTTTTTTTTTCTGAATAGTTTATGGATTTCGATGTTGAGGTAAGAAATTACTAAATGAATGTGTTTTGATACACAAGTATTCAATGAACTTCTATGAACTTTGTGTGCTATCTAAAACAATTTAGAAATATGAATTTATGCTCCATCTAGTAGTACTTATCTTCTATGCTAGATTCCTACCCGTTAATTCTTGGAAACCAGTTCTGAAAGTCATCACAGTTTTTTTTTGCTTATTTACACTATTCTTAGCTGCAAGACAAATAAAAGTTTTCACTTCCCTTAATCTCTTACCCAATGTAATATTAAATGGTTTTATTTGTTAAGAGCCATATAATAAATATTTTAATAATTTTATTCCCCAACGTTTTAGTTTTAATGACATTAAACTCTTTGCACAATTTGCCTTGTGACATGACTTGTATTATGCAAACTGAGTTAATTCACACTTTGCTAAACATTATTTTCATATGCATAAACTTGTTTCATTTAATAATTGAACTTTTTGAGAATTATAGTGAACCTAGGCCACATCTTAACCTCATTACTAGTGAAACTCTTTAGTGTTGAAGTGATGAACATCCTTAAAATCATTGACATCAGCTATGTACAGGCCAGTACAAGATGACATCACTGAATAAACATTCCTGCCTATGATAAGTGCCATTGGTACAACTTAAATTGTTTACGTTCAGCTTTTATCAGCATTGGGAAACTGCTTTATAACTTGTCTGGTGATCTTTCATTATTATTATTTATGAATTTTGCAGTCCATTACGTTCGGTCGAATCTTATTAATCACTTAAACAATAGTTTATGACTATCCGAACTTTGAATTTAGTAAATTTGTTAAAACTTACTGAGACAGAACGTTTTCGATCGCTATGTGCCGATCTTTATCAGTGTCTTCTGCTTGGAGATGTTGGGTCAAGCAGTGATGGTTTTAAAGGTAGGTTTTCGATAGTATCGAAGAGTATGTGTGATTTGTATTGTGTTTGTTCGTTTAATATGTGTGTACTTTATGTTTTTGTGTGTCTGTAAATTTCATATTGTTCTAGTGTGTTGAGATGTGGTCCTTTTTTGTTGATGTGTAGGGTTTCTAGGTTATGGTAAATGTCTGTGTATTTGTGTCCTGTATCTTTTATGTGGTTGTAAAATGTTGAGTTAGTGTAAACCTACCTTTAAAACCGTAACCGCTTGACCCAAAATCTCCAAGCAGAAGACACTGATGAAGGTCAGCACATAGCGATCAAAAACGTTCTGTCTCAGTAAGTTTTAACAAATTCTAAATTCAAAGTTCGGATAGTCATAAACTATTGTTTAAGTGATTAATATTATTATTTAACATTTTTTTCTAAAATCCTCTTTGAGATTTTAATTCCACTTTTCTATGTCACCTACTTTTAGGTTAAATCTAAAAAGTCTACATCTGGGGAGTAATGTAGTTTGCCTTCTCATGGTGTGCCCTGGTTAATGCTAATAGAGCTACATTTCTGCTCCTACATCATGAAGCAGCAACTGGATTTGACCGTTATTGCAAGTTATTGACCCCTCTTCAGGACAGCAATGGCAGATAATTAGATTCCTAACATATTTTTCTGGATTGCAGACGGACTGAATCATGCAAAGTCCATTAAGCTGAATTATTTTACATGTAACGTTTAATCGATGTTTTTATAATCACAAAAGGCTAAGCCTAAAGTTACAACATATAATTGTACCAACTAAACTGCTTTACCATGTATAGAATATACGTCAACTGACTAGTAACTTTTGGAGTGATTATTGGTACTAGCAACCGCACCTCATGTTTTAAAATTTTGCAAAAAATTAATGCACAACTTAGAAGTCATTCAAACTGATGTATGGCTTGGTAAATATTATTTCGGATAATAGCGGCCTATTACCCCTCACTTAACACATTGAACATCTGGTTTTACAACAGTTAATTACTGACTACACCATCGTAATAGGCAATTTTGCACTTCATCAATCAGATAAAGATGTCCTTACACTTCGGAAGTCAGAACCATTTCAAACTCCTTGATTGATAATGCATTACTTCAGTCTCTTAACATGGAGCCTACATTCCTATCCATTGTTCATCAACTAAGTCAACAATATTAGCATATCTTACATGTGGATATACAAATAACACATATCCTTACCCTGAGGTGTTGATGACCCCTCAGGATAAAAATACCTGGTAATTGTGACATCAAGAGTGCCCTAAAGTGAAGAAGAAGGACCCTCACTAGGAGGAACTTTAGGATAGAAAAACTAAAAGACAATACAGCAGAGAAGGACCTTACGATTACACATAAGCTCATGGTTAAAAATCTGGATCACATATTTAGTGAGATTACAGAGGTTATTCTTGCCGTTGTTGCTAAGCAAATAGCTAGAGAACAGGTCAAGAGGTAGTACCCTTTCTGGACTAATGAGTTAACTGAACTGAATTGAATTTGTAGCCAAGCAAGGAAAACTGCTAAACAGAGCCAAGATCTAAACACCAGCTGAGAAACATGCTTAAAGAGGCCATCCAGAGCAATTGAAACACATATTGAAATTTTGTGGCAAATTTTGATTAATGCAAAAAAACCAAAAAAGCACACCACCTCATCTCTAAATTGAATAATGAAAACTGACAGTCATGAGCGATATCTCTTAAATAAGCTACAGCTGAGCAAAACCTCTTAAACATGTTGCAGTTGACATTATCTGCCAAAAATAAATAGCGGAATGATTTGGCAAACATTTTTCCACAACAAAAACTTTACACTGAAGAAAACACCCAGTGCCATCTGGATCAGCTACTGAACTAGACAGCACAGTGAAACAAACTATTGCTAGACTCAAAACAGACAGAATCTGTGGTGCAGACGCCATTTTACTGGAGTTCATCAGCCACCTATGTATCAATGCCATGGAACCCCTACTTGTAGCCATCAACCATACCTGGCAGTATAGCATTCCTGATATACAACGGAAGGCAGAACTTTATCCAATCTCTAGAAAAGGTAAAAATCTGTATGACCTATTCGTGATAATAAATGAGATATTGAGTTATTATCCATATCTATATATTATTTAAAGAGATGGAAAGGGTGTTAAACAACCGCCTTTAGGAATTCTTGTACAGATATCAGTTGTTCGAGGAAACATATGTCTTCTACAGGCCCCTTTATAATACAGACCATAAACTGACAGTTTATAAAAGACTGTCAAATTTCCAGAGGAAATTTACAAAGTTTACCTTCTTTGTTGACTTCTAAGACATACAAAATACAGTAAACTCCCGATTATCCGTGGGCGGTTTAACCGGTTTGCGGATTATCCGGGGTCTGCCATTGTTTAACATATATCCAGTTTTTATTCCAATCAGATTCATGTGTTTAAATTTCCAAACGGTGAATTACGGCGTAAATACATATAAGGCTTAATAGAAGTTAAGATGAAGGGAATAGATATGTAAATATGTACGTACAAATTTTTACATTGAAAGGAAAGCATCCCCACGTGGGCCAGCAAAATAAAAGGGGCGAGCAGATACTGTATATAAGAGACAATGACAAAATGCTCGGACGCCCGAAAACCTAATGCATATCATAAGATTGTAAACAAATGTCAGCTAATCTCGGCTATAAATGGTCTAGGACGTGACATATGCATTATCCATGTCTGTCACATCTATACATTATCGATCTTTATGGCTTTGTGACACAAGTAAACACTGTGCGACAAAATGGTTAGATCTCACATTAAAGTTAAATCAATGCTCACAAAAAAAAAACAAACGAAAGTGACAGGTTTTTTAAAATATTATTTGTAAAGGAAATTAAATATGTACATACATACTTACTTTTGACATATACTTAAAATAGTTGGACATATAAATGTACATGTTATAATACATCGACATTTTAAATTATTTTCTGTATTTATTTTGTCCTCTGAAGATTATTTGTGAATTGCAATAACCGGGTTCATTATTTGTGTAACTTATGGTATAATAATCGATTATCGATCGTTTTGCATATTTTTTGTTCATAGCAGATTATCCGGGGAATTCGTTATCCGGCGTTGCCGGGCCACCCTATTCCACGGATAATCGGGAGTTTACTGTATAGTCAGCAGAAGAATCCTTAAGAAGAAACTCACTGATATCAATATAAGAGAAAATGTCCGTTGTCTACTTGCCTGTCTCAAAGATTTGATAAAGTCTGTTATGGAGAAACATCCTCCCGATATTATCAGTAAAAAAGGGGCCTACTAAAAACATCAACCCTAGCACTCAATGGACCTAAGTCTACAGAATGGATTGATCGTATGAGATTCCAGCAGAGCATGATTATATACAGCCTTCATGAAAGGGTTGTTCCTAGTAGCAGTAAATACAAATAACTTTGAAGGCGAGGTGGAGACTATTTGTCATGCTGGTGAAATGCTTTTAATCTATGCTAACACAAAGAAGGTGGTGTCTCTTTCTGACTCTACTTCAGCACTGACATATTATCTCTGTATTGGCGATATTTTCCCCAAAACACAAAAAAAACATTCTAGATTCTGGCCAATTAAAAGATTGTTTTACAGTTAGTCCTTGGACATTGTGGGCTTGATAGCAAAAAGTGTGCTGACAAGCTTCCTTGAGCTGGGTGTGATCTCTCTTAAGGGAATTCCCCTTTAAGTTACCTGGCTTCAAACATCGTAAATCCTATTTTGTTTTTCAAATATTTGTAAATTTAAAAGCAAAAGATTTATGAAATTCTTTATAGTCAAAATAATAATTAGGTATAGTTATGCTATTTATTAGGTACAGGCAATTATTTTGGCCATGCTAGGCATGAAGCAAAAATTTATTAAATTCATATGTGAAACCTCAATTACTATACAGTGAAAAAAAACTAAATTTCTATTTATAAAAGACCTAAAATATTTAATTGGCAATATCTGAAACAAAAAATTGTCATGCCTAGTTTCGTTAAGGCCTTTGATGGAACAGTATAGCTTTATTAATTTTTAACAAGTACATCAGAACCTCGAAAATTCCAACTAACCAGGACCTTGGTCCATCCAGGTTATCGAAAATCTGAGTTAGCCAAACACTAAGAAAATATTATAAAAAGACATCGTACTTACAGAAAACCCCTTTATATTTATCAAACTAAGAGTATTATGCTTATTGTATGCGCATATTGTAAAATTCCATTGCAATTTATTTCTCAGCAATCAAATCTGTCAATTTTAGCTGTTTAATTTTGTGCTTTCTTGTTATGAGATCCCATAATCAGCACACAATATTATGTAAATTTATCTTTTATCTTACGTAATTTACCTCGTATTTATCTTAGGCGATTTCAATTGGTTTTAGACTATTCTATTGTTGTGTTACACTTTTTATGTATGTACTGTACTTATTTGATTTTTATTTCTTATTTATTGTTTTTTATTATACTTCAAAATCTTTCCGGGTTATCTGGAGATCCGAGTTAACAGAGACCGACTTATCAAGGTTATACTGGAAGAGTAAAATGTATTATTGTTTTAATTTATTGTACTACTAATAAAATATTATTGTATATTACTTCTCCATCATGTTTATAGTAGCTTGAAGATGAACGCAATTTATGTGTTCAGTAAATGTAAATTGGAATTATGACATGACCTTGTATTCAAAATAGCAAAGCTAAATGACAGCTACAATGTTCAAATAGTAGAACTATAATTTTATGCAATGTTAATAGACCACTCCAGCCCCAAAAAAGATGTAAAACATACCTTAAGTTGTTTGGAGAACTGGCGCATGGCAGCATCATCTCTTCTCATCGCTGTCCTATCTGCTTCTCCTTCGACACATTCCATTGATGACTCTGCTTCTGATAACCATGCCAAGAATTTATCTAAGGATCTGTCGAAGTTGTGTAATGAGTTCAGAGCTGAGTTGAGCAATTTACCACGAAGTACAATACTGTAATGGAAAAAAAATATCTCAAATTATTTCAATCAAAAACGGAATATAAATATTAATTAGTTAGGCCTATTTTTTAATTACATTGCTGATATAAAGAAAATATACAAATAGTAAATACAAAAAAGATAAATTTACTCTATTTTTTTACAAACATTTGGATATTTTCACTAAGGAACAAATATAAAAATAATGTTAAGATTATTTATATTCAAATATCCCAATGGTTAATATTAAGACAGTTCACTCTAAATCTAGTTTAGTCTCCAAACCAACATACTAGTTTATTTTAAAAAACAGACTAGGTTTGACGACGATGTTGCATTCATCAGTGCTTGGCTACTACTAACCACGAAGCAGTTTTTTTTAGTAGTAACCAGGCACTGATAAAGGCAACATCATCATTGAAACTAGTCTGTTTGTTTTAGTAAACTAGTGTGTTTGTTGTAATAAACTAGTGTGTGGTGAGGTTTAAAGTGACCTGTTTTAATATTAACCGTTGTGAATTGTTCTCACTAGCTAAACTCTAACTAACCTAACTCTTTTATTAGCATTCACCTACCAGTACACTGGCATTGGCCAGCGGGAGCATTCCCGTATATGTACATCCTACCATTTCTCTCAGATTAGTATTGCCATACATTTATGATTTATTTTTCTGTGTAGTGTGCTGTATTCTAGGTTAAATATTTGCAACTATCTGAACAATAAATACTGCAAAGAGTACATAGTCACCATTCCTTTGTATACAAAGTATTTACTGATCATTTTGAGGTTTGTGCGGTATTTTACAAAGAATAGGTATTTTACAAATAAAATAAATAAAAAAGATATAATTTTTAGCGATGAAATGGCTAGTAAATGTAAGATAAGGTTTGGGTAACATAAAGAATTAAGTAAATAATAATAACAAATATTACAATAATTTAAAAAATTAGAGAAAATAAAGATAAATATTAGTTAATAACTTTCTATAAAATTCAAAAGAAAAAGTGTAAAAATCTTTCAAAAATATGTTGCTTCCAGGGGCAATATCAGGGCAAGCACATGTTGCTAATCAAAGGGTTAACATCAAACATCGTATTGAAAATTTTCTGCTAGTAGTTAAAGGTTAAAAGTATCTGTACATCGTTATTTATAAACACATTACCATTGCGTAATAGAAAAATTTTATACATTAGTTTAACCACTTTTGGTATCACTTGCAAAAACCCCCTACTTACTGATATTTTTCAGCAGGCGTGTTTCACACTAGGTCAGACCATTGAACTATGGACTGACCTAGTGTGAAACCTGTCTGCTGAAAATTATCAGCAAGTAGTGTTATTTTTCTAAGTGATACCGAAAGTAGTAACACTTATATATTTAAAAAAAACTGAAGATGTATAACACAAATATTATACACATTAGTTATTATTTTTTTTAAGTTATCAAGTGTGTATGAAATGTACCACCTTCAAGTTATTAGAACCAAGAAATCACAAGATAGTTAGTTTTTAACCAATAAAAAAAATATTTTGCCTTTTATCTTTCGTTTTCTTGCATTGTAAGTATTATTCCAGTTGGAAACATATCTTTGAGAAAGTGATCTTTCTTAAATACATATACAGTTTCCCGAGTTTAGTTCCTTTGGTATTGACGCGTGTATTGGTATTGATTTAGCATGTATTGACGCATATAATCGCATGTATTAATGCGGATCTTTTATTTTGCATTAATTAAACAATGAATGATTTTCTTCATTTATATTTACGGTTACACATGCTGACATATCCAAATAAGCTGGAATTTTTTGCTTGGAATATATATATATCATATTAGAAAAGTATTGAATTTTAAACTAATAAGATATTAAAGCGTGTTTAATCTTTTATGAAAATCGTATCAATGTTCTAATAGAATTATTTAAATTACACGTTAAAATTAGTCTGAATAACTTAGTTCAGTTAGATATTTCAAAAATGTTTGAAAAATAATCCTATAAGTACAATTTAAGTTTTGAAAATGGAGTACCTCCGAAACCCAACAACAAAGGAGAATATTGTAACTTTAGGAATGGCAGTAAACTGTACTCAAACATACATAACTATTTATTTTCAAATCTTACAACATTGTTTTTGGTCAGATTTTCTCATTAAATGGACATTAACTAAATTTTCAGTATTAATCATCTCTATATTATCTTCAATAATGTTAAGCTAGTCGTCCATTGGGACCGGAAAGCTGCGAACTGCGAAGCGATGAAATCTTGCGAAAACCCTTTGTCCGAAATCGGTCGAAAGCCATTGTCCATTGATCCGCTCAGTTCGTCCGAATGCGTAGACGAGATGGCTCTTCGGAACAGTTTTGATGATGACTCTGACGACGAATTAGCGTTGGAATTATCACCTTTGGAATTATCGTCGAAGGAAATATAGACGAAGGCGGGAAATTTCAGTGAATCAAATTTTCGTAAAAAGAGAAGAGTTTGGGGAATTTTCTCATTTGTGGCATGACCTTTAAATCGATGATAATCACCACTTCTCCTATTTTCTAATGACAAAGGACACTTTTCAATACATTATTGACAAGATCTACTCGAAACTCGAAAAATTCAGTAATTTTTCCGTTCTTCATGGCAATCACTCCACAAGAACGGCTGGCTGTTACATTAAGGTAAGTATGGAAAAAAGCAAAAAACAAAAACTTTTAAAATTTTTTTACCCTTGTATTTTTTTAATAATTTCTCACTAAGCAAGGGTAGTTAAGTAATAACGATACTACTGCGTACGAACAAACGTGTTACAAAAATTGTAAGTACTTGTTTATTGATTTAAATGAAGGTTCCACTAAGATCAAAATAGTGAAAATAGGAAGACGGGTTGTACTGGCCCCCAGAGGAATCATCAGAAGAATAATTTGGCATGGAATGTGAGGGAAGTTTTTAGAGATTGGTGCAATTCATTCATCACAACGTCCATAATCTTTTTGCGCAGTAACAGTTTTCTTGCTTCAGGAATATCATGGAGATGAGGCAATAAACTCATGAGGAACTGTCTTCATCTTGAGTGCAAACTGTTTTTTCTTCCTAGTATTTAATAATTTTTTTTCAATTTCGAGTAGTTTTTCATCAAACTTTGACAGCTTGTTTTTTGACCTTATTTTTTTTTTGGGTGGGCTTTTAAACATTTTTGTGGCACTTGAGCTGGTGGATGTTTGTTGCTGACTATCAATATTCTCACTTGTAGGTACGAGTAGATCTGCATGGCCTAGATCATGACAACTCTTCGCACTTGTTCGTCCGAAAAATCCCAGCCGAACGGGATCGCTTTGCACTTCGCACCTATATGCACGCAAACTGACGAATGATGCGGGCCCAGTGGACGTGGTCCCGCACCTAGTCACGTGTTTGGATCGTTCGTGCGTTTTCGGTAGAATTCTGACGAACTGATTTCGCAACTTTTTGCAGATTTCCGCTCCCAGTGGACGAGAGGCCTTATATTTCTGAAGGATGAATAACTGAGTCACTATAAAACTACAACCAACATTATGAGTATTTTACTAAATATTAGAGTTTCTCATTGTATTTTTATCAAATACCTGTTCTTCATGAAATTTGCTATGTTCTGTATTCTCAATGTCACAAATAATCAGAAAATAAATAAATTATATCCAAACAAACCTTTCTAACTCCCTAACCAATGTTAATAGAATATTAGTGCTGCTCCTGGGATTCCAAACTATTAAATTTGTATGAATCAGATGTAAATACTCTAATAGTTAAAAGAATTTTTATTTTATAGAAAATCAATGCTTACAGCTAATACAACAAAAGTTAATTACAGTACATAACCTTAATATCAGATAAGATTATTAAAATTTTTATCAATATATACTGTATTGATAATATAGTAAATATTATATAAATATATAATATTTAATACAAAATATATTAATGTACATACATTTTTAATGTTTAATATAAAATAACATATGATACAGTTATGAAAAAAGAGGTCTTATATAAAGGGCAATACAGTCATACTTTCTGAAATCACCAAAATCTTGGTTGTTTCTGTACCTTACTAGAGGAGGGGTGAACTTGATTGCTTGCAGGTGGTGCCTCCTGTGTGCCTCTTTAGACAAAACAGTTGTTATCAAAGTTCTGACACTAATCTACTCATAATTTTCTGGAATGTTGGAGATCTCAATGAGGTAAAATTTTTAAAGTTCAAATCGAATGTCTTAAACAAAGACACGCACATCTATTTTACTATTGAATTATGATTAGCTACTGAAACTTCTGATTACATTTAAACGAGTGAATACACCACGCTCATAAATCATCTTGTATTCATAAGTTAATTATATAACTATAATAACTAATAATTATATCAACAAACAATTATTATAGTTATATAATTATTCCTAGGTGAAGAGAAAACATCGGGAATGTTCATGGGGATTAGGAATAGCTTGAACGCCAAATATAATCCTATCCATGAAATGGCACACGATGACAGGGTTGAAACATTTCTGTCAAAGTTTGGAATAGTCTATAGCACTTCTCTGTCTGTTTGTACAATCCATCCTGAAATATACCATCTTATAGCCGAACAGCATTTTTGTCAATGAATTCAACAGCCAGTTTACAAAATTGGGCTGCACTAACCACACAAATGCAGGGAAATGTGTTGAGGAATAGACAGATGGCGACCTACTGGAAAGTTGTAGACACACCACTCCATGCTTTTCCCTCACAGTTCATCTCTTAAGATGAGATCTGGTGATCACACATCCTCATATCTTTGGTAAAATACAAACCCAGTTGCTCAAGATGCAGGTGACTGTGGGCACAGGGTCCAATTTTTTGCAACAACAACCGTGCTCTTTGCTGGAGCTTAAGAAGGCCAACTGGACAAAATAGAAAGAAGTATCTTGCTTGAATATCCCTCCCAAGCTAATCTCTAGAAAGAACCACTGAATTGGTATTCTACTAAAGATTATGCTATGGAAAACTTCAGACATTATTGCCCTACTGAAACAATATCCTGATAAGCTTAAAGAAAACAACAGATCATTTCAAGAAAAGGCAGAAAAATCCAAGGCTATTGTTGCCTTCTGAAAGAATCAAACTGCACTTATAGAGAAATAAAACATGCTAAATAAGCTGGCTTTAGTAGGATTCTCACCAACTCTATCTATAATAAATACAATTTTTGAAAAGATGGCAAAAAGACTTACAGGTTCATTTATAAATTGGACAATGATTACATAAAAAATCTGCCATCACCTTTCCTGTATGGGCAAATTGATCACAGATCCCCAACATATTGCAAATGCCCTTTACAAATATTACATTTAAATAAGTCACTCACACTTTAACAAAATAACCTTCCAAAACTACCCCAAAAGAACAGCTCTCTACTTTCAAAGTGTATAGCTCTTTAAATTTTCCACTGAATTTTAAAGTACACTAACCACAACTAACTGGTAAGTTCGGAGGCATAGAGAGATGTTTTCGAAATGCCTTATTAATAAGGGTATATAAGTGCACAAACTATGTTTCTGAAAATGATCAATCTCACATGCTCACATATTTACCCCAACAGAGGAAAATAAAAAATTGTTCCCCTAATAAGAAAAGGAAAATCAGTTCTAACACACCCCTAAGTTTCAAACTAATTATCCAATCATCACAGTGATGAGATGTATCCAATCATCCAGAACCCTTGCAGTGATGAGATATTTTAAATCTGCCCATGATGGAGAATAATCCTCCTACAAAAGTTATCTGAATATGGTGTAGGTGGAAAATTCTTCAGATGGTTTTAAAACCTCATGACACAAAAACAAAACTATATAAGATTCTCTAATTATAATTCAATGTAAGTTTAATATAACGTACTGGCTGCAGTTGAAACTAACACGGATCCAGTCTGCTCTATCCAGAAAACGCTGTTATATGAGCAACAAACTTCAACATCTTGGCTTTAAGGGCCTGGGTTAATCAAACTCTTTCAGAGCTAGAAATTTGTAACGCAATTGTAATGCTACAATTGTCAGTGAATTTAAAGTAACCTATTAATAGCTCACCTGATCCACGAAATCCCACAAAGTATCGCTGTGATACAAAAGTTCAAAATTGATGGAAATGACTTATCTAAATACCTTGGAGTCTAGTACAATGGTGACAACCAGCAGGTTGTCATGGGAAACCTACCTCACAAGTGTAATGATGAAGCTACTTAACGAACAAAGATGCTCCAAAAACTAACCAAAACTAAATATAAAACAAGACACGATGTTCTTGCGTTTGTTTATATATCATCTGTCAGCTTACTACATCTGCCAGTCAAACATACTTGTCTTAGCTCAAAACATTGCCTATCGGGTTATCACAGATTTTGCTAAAAGGTCTACTTGCAATATTGTAAAGGATACAGACCACTTTAAAAGTTGCAATGGGACTTCTACCACTGTGCTTCAGAGAGACTTAAGACACAAACCACCCCTCTATTGTCATAGCAAAGTAAAACACAGCTTGCTCACCAAGTAACACATAACATCCTGCACTCCCAAAGCATTCAAATTCACATCAACATTTTATCGCCCCACTGCTAATCCTACATTAAAGTACCATAAACCACCAAAAAATGAGACACTATAGTGCGAACTTAGAAAGCTAGCTCTAAAACAATATACGAACATTTCTCAAAACAAAAATAATGTCTTCATATACAGGGATGGTTCTGTTACCAGGATCAAATTGGAGCTGGGTACATCTGTCAAAGGTCTCAAGGAAGTCCAGTTCTTAGCAGCTGTATTTCCTACTGCAACTGAACTGAATAAAACTGCAGTCTCTGGGAAAATGGTGATTTTCATTGACTGACCGATCGCAATATTGAAACTGTCCATCCACAGAAAGGTTGAGTGCATGACAACTATGACCTGCAGAGCAAAGGATAAACTGGCCATTTCAAAAGGTTTAATCAACATTGCAATTGTTGCATTGGCTTAGTCAGCAATTCAGGGAACTATAAACTGGCAAGAAGTGGGAGAGCCTTGTGAAGATTCGCCCTATAAACTTGTTACTCTCTCGAGATGTAAATATTGTCATCTTTCATATATAAAATTCATGATAACGAGTACCACACTTGCACAAAATATGAGTACTATCGTCCCCAAAGTGCTGGATTTGTGGAAGTGGAGTTATGAATACTTACCTCAAAATCTGCTTGGGGCTAGACCTCTCACAGGTATGGAGGGATGCTACCATAGAAGAGGCCAGTATGTACAGGTCAGCAAACTAACTCAACTACATAAACTGGTGTTGGCTTGTAAGTAAGTAAGAATACTTGAAATTCTTATTTGAGACGCTTACATTTTCTTGAATTCCCTTAGAACCAGACTCTTTCTATTGAAACAATAACTTATTCATTTAAACTCCTGGAGACCAAGATTTGGAGAACATATCTGGGTAGCATTTGAATAAATCTGTAGTAAAAGACCTCTGACATGTCTTCTTATTAAATATATAGTCACACTCTTTTCCTTTTACTAGGCACATAATCATACTTTTTTGTATCATTCTGAGTTTAAAAATTGTTCCAAATCTACATCAACCCAAGACTACAATTTAAAACGAAGGATAGTTAAACGATATTATTAACTGTAAAAAATCCCAATTATTATTTACGACAGAATTTTAAAGAAGGTTCTTGTTTCATGTTTGTAATTAGTTATACAATTGAAACCCTTAATATACCTATGTTCATTTCGGTTAGGAATATTTCTATATAATTTAATACAGTTTTCCGCCTTTTCTATTATCACAATATTCTCCTCTTTTAAATTGTACGATATACATTTTGAAAATGGAGTTACTCCGGAAAGAGGAGAATACTGTAGTGTTAGGAAAGGCAGAAAACTGTATTCAAATATATAGGCATACAATTCCTTCCTTAAAGAGTACTCAAATTTAATAGTTTTGTGATTCCAAAAAAAAAATTAAAGAACATAAGATAACTATAAGAATGACTACTTGAGTAAGTGTAAAATATGTAGAATAATTAATTATATTAACAAATAATTTAAAGAAGCCACATGCCAATTAAATGCAATGAATAACAGATAATGCAAAACACTTAGATTTTAAATTACAAACTTTTTAAAATGAATAAAAATAGACGAAACATTTAAAATATAGTAAAATAATATGAACAACAGAGTAATGTGTTTTAGCTAAGAAAGTATTCCTAAGGCATTCAATTCATTTTTTTTGTATTCAAAGTGTATTCATTTAAGTAAATTTTTCTATCACAATCATGGCTCAGTTGTCAAAGAAACCTTAATTTGGATTATCCCACAACACCCTCCTCCCATCTTTCTCTGACAAAAGTCAAAACCTCTTTTTAAAATTGTCTGTTACAAAAGTTATTAAAAACCCTTGAAGGTTTTTTTAAAGGTATTTTATTTATCTCAATACAAATATTATAAATAATCCCTATAAAATACTAGGTATTAAAATTTATAAAATACACTACATAAAATCTTAATTCAATGAGCAAAGTCTGATTTTATTAGTTCTTAGAATAAATTCTCATGCTTTTTTAAGAAATGAAGGCATTAAAAAACATGAATATCACAAGACACATATGTACATTGATAAATACATATATGCATATATAAATAAATAAATAAATAAATATATATATATATATATATATATATATATATATATATATATATATATATATATCACTTTCACTTATGTACTTAAACAAGAATCTTACTTGGTATTTATGCGAGTACTTTCAAAGACTGGTTAGTGTCTCCATCCTCGGGCATACTGTAGACACAGTATGCCCGAGGATGGAGACACTAACCAGTCTTTGAAAGTACTCGCATAAATACCAAGTAAGATTCTTGTTTAAGTACATAAGTGAAAGTGATAAGTGTATACAAGAAAACAGTGTTGCATAATCTACAAATATATATATATATATATATATATATATATATATATATATATATATATATATATATATATATATATATATATATATATATATATATATATATATATATATATATATACAGTAGAGTCTCGAAAATGTGAGTCCCGATATTTCGAGCTTCCGTATAATTCTAGCCTATTTCTATTTGACCCTACTTTATCTATTTGAAAGAAAATTATGAGTCGAGCTTCCAAGAAATGTTCTTGTAAAGTTCTCCTATTTTTTCTAATGCACAGGAACATACTTCCATGTAATTCGAGTTTTCCATCTCATCTGCCTTGAATAATCAAGGCGCTACTATATATGTGTGTGTGCGTGTGTGCATGCATTAATGCATGCATGCATTATGTATGTATATAATCTCTATTACAAAACTCTAATAATATGATAATTAAATAAAAATCAAGGAATATTTTAGGCTACATAAAAATATAGTTGAATGTTTTCTACTGGATAACATTTCCAGCATTTTCAAAACATTAAAATTAAACCAAATGAAATATGAGATTAAATGTATATTATTGATATATTCACATTTATATGGCTTCGTTAAACTTACTAGACATTTACGTAGAATAGGGTTTACATGAGTAGAATAACAGATTACAAAAATTAACAAATTAGTTTAAACATGTTAAGCAAAACTTTTAAATTATAATTTTAAAATCTTAAAGGAAAACAACTATTACAACTCCTGAACTATAATTTACATCTGTGACAAAAATATACCAAAGGTTAAACTGGGCTCTACTGCTGTTTGCAAACCAGTGTTAATGTAATAATAAAACAGGGCTGTCCAAGCATACTATTATCCCAAATGTAATTACCCAATGTAGCGCAAGCTTGCTAAACATTTCAACTGGCTTTGTAGTCTGATATACAAACATTTTAATTATCCTTTACACATGGTCGAAACATTGACAAAGGCCACTTTTGTTAATGTAATTTATTAAAACACGGTTAATTATTGCTTCGTTTGCTTTACAATTAAAGTACCGCTCTCCATAGGCAGAATCTAGACAGAATCCAGTTAGAAAAATAGAAGCTTGTTAATTCTTATTAATTTAAACTATACAAATTTGAATAATTCAACATAATTGAAAAAGAAATATTCTAAATTAAACTGTTATGATTCCTTTTAAAAAATTAATCACTTTAACATTGGTTTATGACTATCTGAACTTTAAATTTCAACATTTTACTTTCATATATTCAACTTTTTTTCCTTATTACTTCAAAAGCTGATTTTATACAGCACACTGACCTTCAGAAAAAGTGACTTGCAAATGGCAGATCCTAAGTTATGTTTTGGGGAGGGCACACCCAGTATTTTCCCCCTGCTTACTCACTGCTCTGGGTTTAACTTCTCATTTCATTTTTTAATTAGGTTTTCACAAATGGTGTTATGGCTTTTACTGACTGAATGTTCAGTTTTTAATTAAGTGCCAAAGATATCATTGTTCAACTGAAGATATTATTTTTAATTCATTTTTGCTCCTGGACCAAAAGGGTTGTTGTTATTATTATTGTTGAGGGTTTTTTGCTTATTGTTGTAATGCAAGTTTTATAATAAATAACATCAATGTTTTCACAAGGATCCCAAACTCTCACATCTATGCGTCAGGTGTACTCTTATATAGAAATTGTTTGGACAGATATGACTACAGTAAGATTTATTTTATTTTATCAACTTTTTCCTCAAAATAAAATTTACAATAATTAGTGAATTATAAAATGCTTTACCTGGAATTTAGGTTATTGTAGCGCTGATGAATTTGTTCGGTCATTTTCTTTATTCGGCTTGTGTCATCGTCCTGATAAACAGCAATTAGTTTCTGCGTGAGTTGATTGAATAGTTCTATCTGATGTTTGTACTGATGTAACTCTGCATGATATGCCTAACACAAAAATAAAACATTCTAAACCTTCGACAAAAATTATTAACAATAAAAACATTTGTATTTCTTTTAAATTTTAAAGAGTCGCCTGTAAAAGAACATCATCAACACACAAAGAAGCTTTAGGCATGGTAGTGGCTTTTTATTAGAAATACTCTTTTTTTTTAAAGCTGTCATAGTTTAGAGTTAACTAACAAAGGATTCAATATTAGTCTGATGGAATTCTATCAATGCCATTGGGCACTACTATCTATCATTAAAACACTATTGTAAAGAGTTACAAGAGAGCCCTGATAGGTTATTGAAGGCAAAAGTGTTACAGGGTAAAATCTAACAAAACAACTTGAAATACTAAAAAACCAAGAAATATATAACAATAAGCATAATATAAACATTTAATAATGGCATTTGTTTATCGTCAAAAAACCCTTTTGTGAAGTATCATGATCAAGAATAGAAATCACTTCCTAACAGTTGATGATATATCACATTATGCATTTATGATGATAAGAAATTATTTGTTGATCACTTGAATTAAAATCCTGAATATATATATATATATATATATATATATATATATATATATATATATATATATATATATATTAAATATGGTGATATGTTTTCTTGTATATATAGTTAATAAATTAAAAATATTTCAAAAACAAGAATACTTTTATTGAATATATTTATTCAAAGCTTTTCACCGATAAAATAGTATCAGCATCTTCAGGAAAATAATTATCTAATAAAATACTTTTACAAAATTAAATCATATCTACTACAAAGAATCATATGTTTATAAGTATTGCACTTTATGTAAATTTTTCTATAACATCAATGACTTTATAAATAGTTTGGTGCCTTGATCTCACTTGAATTTGTTCATCAATTAATTTGTCTTTAACTTTATGCTTATAAATTTCCAATGTTTCAAATATATTCATTTTTAATCCTTTATTTAATTCTTTTATTAATTTCATATTTTCTATTTCCGGAAACTCATGTCCATTATTAATACAATGTGTAGCTAAATTGGATTTGTATATGTTTGGTTTGATACAAGCGTTTAAATGTTCTTTGTATCTTTCTTTTAATTTCTTTTTTGTTTGTCCTACATATAATTTATTACAAGTTTGACATTTTATATTATATACCATTATTATTTGATATGTATAATCCATCATCTACATATCTAAACCAATGTCCATTTTCATCATATTAAATAATAATGGTTCAAATATTGACAAAATATTAAAATGTATAAATAATATACACGAAAATATAAAATTTACTCATGAATTTGAATTAAAAAATAAACTAAATTATTTAGATATTACAATTACTAGAAATAAAGAATCATTTGAATATAATATATATAGAAAACCAACGCAGACAAATCAAATAATACCTAATTATTCAAACCACCCATACAACCAAAAAATGGCACCGTTTTATAATTTACTACATAGAATGCACAAAATACCAATGAACTTAAATGATCAAATAAAAGAGAAAAATATAATATATCAAATGGGTTTAGAAAATGGATATAAAAGAAAAACTATAGATAAATTAAATAATAATATAATAAGAAAACAGAAACTCGAAAATAATTTTGTACCTAATAAGAGAGAAAATATTTGGACAACTTTTACATTCACTGGTAACGAAATAGATAAAATTAAAAGATTATTTAAAGAAACAAATTTACAAATTACATATAAAACCGTTAATAAAATTAAAAATTTAATAAACAATAACAAAAATCAAAATAATATGCACAAAAGAAACGGAGTATAGTTAAAGACAAATTAATTGATGAACAAATTCAAGTGAGATCAAGGCACCAAACTATTTATAAAGTCATTGATGTTATAGAAAAATTTACATAAAGTGCAATACTTATAAACATATGATTCTTTGTAGTAGATATGATTTAATTTTGTAAAAGTATTTTATTAGATAATTATTTTCCTGAAGATGCTGATACTATTTTATCGGCGAAAAGCTTTGAATAAATATATTCATTAAAAGTATTCTTGTGTTTGAAATATTTTTAATTTATTATATATATATATATATATATATATATATATATATATATATATATATATATATATATATAAATCCTATTTGTCCTATTTTATACTGTAAAGACTCAATTATTTATCAAGTTAAAGAAGTAATATAAAAAACAAAAATTTAAAGTAAATTCCTACCTAACTTAACAAAGAACATTTATTAGTTTGGTTTCTTTTTATTTTACAATTACAATTAATATAAATATGTACATACATATGTCAGAATGAGAATATTAAGTGGCAAAACAGAAAGTGAAATTCCTTGCAATTTTCTATTTTCCTTTCTATGTGTAGTGTTGGACTATTATTTTTGTTTCTTACTATTTATACATGCCATTTTTTTGTCCGTTGCATTGTGTTGTAGTTTCTTTTTGCTTTCCTTTTTCATTCGTTCGTTTGTGATACAGTTTATTCAGTTTGTTTATTTATTTTATTCTTTTCATTAATTTTTAATCCGAGCGTATTATTTATGATATTGTGTGGTGGCCATGACAATTATTTAAGGTTGTCCTGTCCAATGAAGGTTTTGACGACAACCAGATGGAGGCAAACAAAATAATAATTCATATACGTCTTTGGACAATACATTTGGAAAGTTGGCTCAGTGCCAATGCGCTAGACTTCGAACATGAAGATACTCAGTTTGAATCCCACCTAGACCTTCAAATTTGTATAATTTAATTATATAATTAAATTAATATATATTTTATTATATATTAGCTATAATAATTCAATTGTATATAATTTAATTATATGAATAAATATTTGAACAAACTGTATTAACATATATTGTCTATAAGTTTGAAAAAATGTATTTGAATGTGATTGGATGAATAAAAATATATTTTATTAACGACGGAAATTTGTACAAGATATATATAAGGAGAGTGTGAGCTAATAGAAGGAACTGAAAAAGTAAGAAACCATTGATATATGAATTTGTAGATGTAAACCCTGAGTGAATGTTACAAACAAAATACCTTTCAATGATGACAAAAGATCACAAACTATCTAAAAAGTTAGAAATTTAAAACATTTGACAATAGTTACATCAACTAAAAAGTATGACCCTTTCATAATCCAAAAAACGTCAGAAGGGTGGAATAGGTAATTACTAAACAGCGTGGTCAATAAAGTGGGTTTTTAAAAATGCCAGAATATACAACCAACATTATACAAAACATAATACATGATAAAAACAGCAAGAAAAGGGGGTATAACATTAATTTATTTTTTAAAAGAATGTTTTTAATTCAACGCTTAAAGTTTGAACTGAAAAGACCATAATTACCAACCGGAAAATAACCCGGGAGTCGAAGTACTCTGTTACGCAGATGATGTGATAATATGGGCGACCAGCAGCAGCGAAGTGGGGTGATACTCAGGACGTTCTGATTACTACATACAAGTCTTACATCTGCCCAATCCTTGAATACGGCTCAGAAGCTTACAACACGGCTTCTGATAATGCAAAGAAAGACCTGAATACAGTCCAAAACAATGCATTGAGACTGATATGTGGTGCTGCGAAGTCTACCCCAATTGCAGCGTTAGAAAGTCAAACAGATATTGAGTCCCTTAACGCTCGCAGAGACAAAGCTACTATCAAATTCTTCGAAAGAGCTTTAAGAACCAACAATGACTTCTGGAACAAATACAAATGCGCAAACCAAAGGCTTAAAACTCAGGTCACACCACTGGCAAAACCCGCAGAAAAAAGGAGAAGACATGGATTGGAAGAATCAGAGCGACAACCTTTCAAGAAAACGAAATATATAAAGGAAAGGACCGAAATACCATCGTGCACATCAGTACCTGGTGTAAGCCTGAGAAAAGCCGACATCCAAATCAGCGAACTCAAAGTACTAACAGAAGCTATGATCAACGAGAGGTATCCGGCCGACGAATGGCTGCGTGTGTACACAAATGGATCGGCAATGCATGACGCATGGGAAGCCGGATATTTCTCCTCAATTGGGCAAAAATCAATAGCTGTGGGGAAAAACGGAACTAACTTCGAAGGAGAAGTGACCGCCATCGGCGAAGCGGCCAGAGAGATTCTTCTGTCGGCCAACACCAAGAAGGTAGTTTTCCTCTCGGACTCAACATCCGCGATTCAAGCGATCGCCTCCCCAAAGCCACAAGAAGGGAAGGAAATAAACAACTGCCAGAAAACACTCACGCATTTTACAAAAAAAATACACAGATAGCAGTACAATGGATGCCGGGGCACTGTGACATCAGAGGAAACGAAAAGGCAGATAGTTTGGCTAAGCATGGCTGCTCCATGGCGCAGCCGATCCTCCCCCTCTCATATCGCAGTGTTTGTCGGAGTATAAACAGCACTATCAGCGACTCCGTGAAACGGGACAGAAAACAAGCTGCTACAGGAAAGCAATGGGAAAAGATCATCCAATCAAGCATACCACTGGATCTTCCGAGAGGCGTAGCAGTGGCTTTGTTTAGGATGACCACTGGACATGACTACCTGCAGAGACACCTGCATCGCATGAAAGTCGCAATCTGCCCACTCTGCTCCGACAACGAACGGACGGCAGAGCATCTTACCACTTGTGACGGCCTGAAGGATTTCTTTCACGAGGAGTCCAGGGAAGGACTCGCTACATTATACTGGGAGGCACGGCGTATGATGGCTGAGAGGCCAAGGACAGGCGTTGGCTGAAGTAAGAAGTAAGTAAGTACCAACCGGAAAAAGTACGAGTTTGTGTTTCCAACAATTTTTCACAAAAAATTCTGAGATATTTTGTTTTATAAGAACACAACTAAGAAAGTCACATAAAACAGCAATAGATAAATTTACTTTATTTTTTAAATAACTAAAATGTATGTCATTAATAACATAGGAGAAAGTACTCAAATTATTTAGTTACAATTGTTAATAAAATAATAACAATTGCATAATCAAAAGTCCTACATGAGAAACAATACCTAAAAATAAATTTGAAGTTATAAATGAGAAAAGAGTCGTAGAATTTGTGCCCAGTAACACATAGAGATATGTTGTGAGAAACATTACACGAGACAATAACTTTATTTTGTATGTTACTGTTAATTAATGAATTCTAAAAGGAATTATTAGTTTGAATTTTAGGAAGATAAAACCTTACATAGATTAATAATTGCATTGCACAGACAAACTACATAAGAAAATGAGATATAGTGAATATATTTAGTAAATTTATTTAAAAACAAAACAAACGCAGTTTTTAGCATGAGCTGAATAAAACAATCACAATCATAAGAGAAACTGAGGGATATCTAATTCTCGCAACTGCTAAGTTAGAATCATAAGGTGATAGGGGGGAATGTGTTAAGGAGCTTTAAAAGCAACATCTTCTACAGAAGGAATTGGATGAGAATTTTTGGAATGCAGTCAACCCTGACTATTGACAAAATGACAGGAATGGTATGTGAACAATTTTCACTACAGGATTTGTTACAAATGCATATTACATATTAAAAAAAAGGCAAACTTAGATCCCTCTTCTGATTATGAATGATGCAACCAATTATTAATAAGAGCACACTATATAGCTTAACTCGTTATGATACAGAGAATAGAAAATTAATTAAATACACTTTGTAATTAAGAAAAAATACATCTAATTAAAAAGTGTTATTAATATAATGTAAATAAATTATATAATTCATGCAACTTATTTAAAAAGAATTAATTAATTTAATTAATTAATTAATTTTTAGTCATAAATAATATTCATATTATTATTATATGTTTACTTATAGTTATAATAATATTATAATTGGAGACTTACACAAAACTCACAAATTATTCATTTATGACTCTTACGCGTTTCAATGAGAAAGTCATCATCATCAGTGAGTGTTGCTACTACAAACTCACTACAACTTAGTTGTAAGTTAGAGTTTGTAGTAGCAATACTCACTGATGATGGTGACTTTGTCATTGAAACGCGTATGATTCAATAAATGATAAATTTGTGGATTTTGTGTATATCTTTTATTTGTTTTAACATAACCTCACAAGCTAAGCTCAAAGAATAGTTGTATTGCATTTATATTTTATAACTGTTATAATACTTATAATAAAATCATAAGTATTTAAAATATTTAATAGGTAGTTTCAATATTTTTTGTCTGTAATTGGCCAGTATCATTTATCATAAATGATACATAAAATCGCACGCACGCACACCCACCCACACACACACACATCCTTGAGTAGAGAAGTACATTCTTTGATCTTACATGTATTTCTTTTTATATCTTTGAATCAAAGAAAGGAAAACCCTCTTATTCTAAACTGAGTAAACTCATAAAAACAAAAGCTTGATCCCAAAGACAGATTACGTCTGCAATCTTGTAAGAAAACTCGAGGCAAGTTTAAATCAAAACATTTAAATTGTCTTTTTTATTGAAATTGCTATCTATTTATTGAAATAGTAATAAGTGCATGATTAGTCTGAAATTTCCTTTAAATTAATCTCTTTTTAAAATAAACTTATAACATTAAAATTACTATTGCACAAATTAATTTTGATTAAATTTAAACAAATGTATTTATTTCAAATGTAAATATAAAACCAAATATTAAGTAACAAAGAATTAAGCATAATCCTTATATTAACACTTGTAATATAAGGTTTATGCTTCATTCTTTGTTATTTTATCTTTTATTTTATATTTAGAGCTGAGATATAGAATATTGATTTAAATTTAATCAAAATAATTTTTAATTTTAATGTTATAAGTTTCATACATTGACCATAAAATATGAAACATCGCCTGTTTATGTTTTACAATATATTAGGTTACAGTAATTTTTATTAGCGTTTTACAAGCTATATATTACGTTTTATTATAGTTATCTGAAACCGTACTTTTAATTTCGTTGGAAATGAAGCTTGTGGATAATTAGGATCGATAAACTTTTGACTAAGACCCATTGATTTTATATACACAGGTTCACACCTTTTTTATTTACTTGAAGTTACGATCACTATCAAGCACATACTGGTTAAACCTTTTAATGGTAGTCCATCTTAAGACAGAAGAACGTACAACTGGACAGAGTTCCAAAGGTTTTGATGAAAAAAATTGTGGATTTTTTATTCTAAAATACAAGTTATAAAATTGCATGTAAATGTAGAAGTTTATAATATAACCCAGGAATGGCTACAGAGAAAATAAGAAGAGCACATTTCATCACACAATTAGCATTATCAGAAGAAATGAAATACTCAATTGTAAACTTCTGATGATAATGTGTTACCTGTTAGCAAAATTTGCATAACGGTTTGGCAATACTATATTTTATTATATAAGGAAAGGGTTTTTGTTTAATTTAGAATTTATGTGTTCTATTTTTGTTATTACACATGTTCTTATGCAATAAAAACAAAGACAATTCAATAACAGTTCAATCAATTCAATTCATATAAATTAATTATTTTACATAGTAACAGAAGTTTCATATTAAAAAAATATGTAATAAATAAAACTTACTGAACTTTTCCACTTTTTGTTAAACTTTTTTATTGAAGAAACAATACTCTTTAAAAATGGAAGTTTCACTAGTTGAAGATTTTCTTACATTATAAGTAAAAACACAGTGATTGTGGAAAAGTTAAAAATATGCATGTTGTGTATAAAACTGTTATCCTAGCATGCACTCAAGTTCCCAGTATAAAACTGTTATTCTAGCCTGCACTTAAGTTCCCAGTATAAAACTGTTATCCTAGCCTGCACTTAAGTTCCCAGTATAAAACAAATAGTTTAGTATAGAAACTGAAAACTTTTTTTGTGTTAAATTGATTCTAAAAGAAAGCAACTCCATGAACAAAAAGTAAAATACAACATTGATACCCCATTTTATATTCTACCAGGATAAAAGGTTTTGTTGAAACGTTCAATCCACCTTTCACTGCTAATAGAACGAAAAAGCCGTAAAACGACAGAGTAAAATGGAAACATTACAGATGAATAAAAAGCAACTCGGTTACATACAATAAAATCTCTTTTACCCTCAAGCATGTCTAGGTAATGTAAAAAACAAGCCTTAATGTGTGTTCTTTAAAATTTAAATATTTTTAACAGTAAAAATAATGTAAGCAAGGTCCCATTACTTTCAACAAATTCATTCTAAAAGATATAATTACAAAGAATATGCTTTGTTAGTTTACAATTTTTTAAAAATAATTTACATTAAATACAATTAAGATAATTATCACAATTTGACAACACTGACTTTAAAGGTTGGGTTGAAAAAAATTACAAAAAATGTTTTACCTTCATTAACTTGTTTCTTCATTAGTATTTTTGTTTATTATTCCCCAATTTCATTAGCCCCCTAGATTTCCTGTTTTGACCCTCTATCTTCATATTTTTATTGCAATGCACCCCATCCTCTCGTTTCTTTTTCAATAAACATTTTTAATTTCTTTGTCAACACCAATATTATTTGCTTTAGTTAGTTTATAACAGCTGACATTTTATAAACTAAAAGTCTTACGTTTTCTAAAAAAAAACCTACTGAGAGAGTGTAGAATGTTTATATATATATATATATATATATATATATATATATATATATATATATATATATATATATATATAGAGAGAGAGAGAGAGAGAGAGAGAGAGAGAGAGAGAGAGAGAAAGAGGGGAGGGGAGAGGGAGATAGGGAGAGAGAGAGAGAGAGAAAGAGGGGAAGGGAGAGGGAGATAGGGAGACAGAGAGAAAGAGGGAGAGAGGGAGAGAGAGAGGGGGAGGAGCGGAAGATACATATTGAAATTAGACATTGTAAATAACATCGGAGCTTTTCTTATTAAAGATGTGGTGATACATATTGAAATTAGACATTGTAAATAACATCGGAGCTTTTCTTATTAAAGATGTGGTATGATCTTATAAATTACCTTTTGATCTCTCAGCTGTACCTCCAGCACATCAGCAGTGTCTCCGACCAGCCCCATCTTCTCCCTTCGTGCTTGCATGCGTGTTAGCCAAGCCTCTACTTCTTGCCTCTTAGATTCGTACCTCTCGCTGTCACCAAGCATCGCGTCTAATTGCGTTTTACGTTGCATCACCTTAGAATTAGTTTCTTCCCAGTGCTCCCTCAGTTTGGTAACTGTAAACAATAAATCAGAGAACAATTTAGAGCAAGCAGTATTTATAGTTACCTAAAATGATATCTAACACACTAATTTCCTAAGTATATTGTAGAGATACAGCTTATATAGAATGAAGAATTAAAGTTTACACTCCACTTCTCTTCTTAGATTTTCAAAAATAAATAATTTATACCCAGGAGCATAGATGTATTCAAACAAACATCAATATCACAAATAAAGAAAAATTTGCGAAGAAAGCATACAATAAACACACATTACCATAATAATGAAAATGCATTTAAGGCTATTAATACTTGAAGCGCAAATCCCTAGTTCATGAATACTTGAAAACTGAATCATCTTAAAGACGTTTTCAAGGGAGACGAAATTAGATAGATGAAAATGAAAAAGACCAATGACTACATTAGAAAATGTGTAGTTTAAGCCAAAGCAACTAAGCTTTTGAAATTGCAAACCATTTGACCTTGACAGCTATGCAGGGTTATTGCTTTACAACAGTGCATTGATTATTATACAAAAATTGCACTTTATTATAATTTTGTAGATATATAAAACTGTATAGAAACTGTTATCAGACTTACTTATTTACTGTTCACTATATGCATTGTCTACTCTAATTTCTATGAAACGAATTTCTTCTTAAAGTCTTTAAATTCACTTTAAACCAAAGTACAACAGAACAGATATAGCCTTAGCCCTGGACTTGGGATTTATGGTACATTTGTTTCTTGAAGGAGTGGATACGCGAAGACACTCTAGGTTTTATCTAAAATTTATTTGCGAAACAAATTTTAGACGTAAGCATTACTCAACATCTGAGTTGTCCACTGCCCCCCCCCCTTTGGCTGACTTCTTTATCCGCACAGATCAGAGACGTTTTAACATTGTGTGGTAAATCACAGATGCAACACTCAAGCGACTTGAAATTTTAATACATTCACTTTGTGTTGGCAAATTGTTTCATTATTTGGTGAATATATAAGAATCTAACATTTTAAACCCATCCGATTCGTGTTGAAAATGAGACACATCTTGTAGATCGACATTATCAACAAAATTGTAAATACTTATTACCTTGAAATTATAGTAGGTAGTAACGCAAATACTAAGCAAACAATTACTATGAAATAACCTAACTTTAACAATATTTCTACGGTGAAAAAATTATTTTAATCTACGCCTATAAAACGCGATTTAACCTAACGTATGCTTATTATGAAGGAACAAAAAGTTATCATATATTAATATATAAATTATTATTTAATAACGCCTTCAAGTATAAAGCCTTTAACTATGTTACAGCCGAACTTAGTAATAACGTAATCTGATATAACGTCAACGTTATAAAGCATTATATAAGTTCCTCTATAAAGGAGTCGTCTTTTGGTCGACCTGCCTCATTAATAAGCAGTTCCCTTACGCAAAACTTGATTTTTGCGAATAAAAAATTACGTTAACCTCGGATGTAGAGTCAAAATGTCGCATCTTGAAATCTATCTCACGTTCTATGAAAGTGAAACAGCGCTAAAGAGTAAATTAAGGTTAATAAATTCCTACTATTAGTTCACACACTCGCCTTATATAGGCCTATATCTTGTTCAAATTTTCAATTGTTACTAAAGTACTTTTTATTCGTCCACTCAAATTCAAAAATATTTTTTAAAACTTGTAATGGATGACACAAGAATGTTAACACAGTTTTTTCAAAATATTAATTCATTAGTTAAATTTAATAATGGGTTAATTTTAGCTTTACTATATGGGAGAAAAACGTGTCACAAAAAAAGGGGCAAGGTATGCAATATACATATTTCGTCCTGTTTGGCTTAAAATAAGAGATAACACGATTTCATAAAAAGCTGATATAATGTTATAGGTTGTGGGGTAGTACAGCTGTTTCAACGCACAGGTTTAGTTACTTTACTTATATTAATTGTAATTATTCAATAAAAATTAACTAGAACAAAATTTTTCTTTGTTGACCTAAGTAGAGATTTACTTTAAAAACGTTTTTGTTTATATTACTTGGTTTATTGTTCAAATATTAATTAAACTACAGTAGGCGGATTTCATGGACTACGGTTAGTAAATCCAAGACAACAGATTATAAATATTTTCATAGAAAGGCTCAAATGTCAAATGTCGGCAAAGTCTCGACCTCGGAGGGATGTATTAGTGGCTATACTAACCATTAAAACTAACTCGTAAATATTAGCTTTATTTGTAGAGCGTATTTATACTTGGAAAAGAAATTACTGACCGAGAGCCGTAATATCATGCTTCACTCGAGAGGCTTTTTATCAGCTTTCGGCGCCAACTCATAGAAATGAGCTTCAAGCGTGAAAGCAGGATCAAACTAACAAAATTAGCTTAATTGGAAATCTCGACAACACTATTATTGGCAATACAGGGGAAATATATCGCTTGATGACTAAAAGAGATCGAATAAACCTGTCGTGCCTCCTCCAGGCTAAGCTCGTCACTGCCAAAGTGAATGCGTTTTAATTGATTCATATTTGTGCATTCTCGGTTTTATGTTTATTTTTTAAATGAGTTGAATTAATGTAATGCTTTTGTACACTCTCTAATCATATTTCAATCGCGTACGGATTTATATCTCTACCTCTGCACAAGGTCAGATGTAGCGTCACTCGTATTATAAATTTATATGCCCCCTTCAATGACGTCAAGTTGAGTTTGTATACATTTCTTAAATGGCTTACTTATTAAATTTCAAACTACTACTTTTTGGGTCCTTTTGTTTAAGCGTCTTCACTGATCATGATTCTTCCCTCATCGTGCTACAATCTTCTAATACTAGGGGATATTAAAGTCTATCCCTTAGTACCCATAATCCGCTTTAACCATCTAGCAACCCTTTTCCTGGAACGTAACATCCCTTCAACTAACAAAACATATTTTTACAATAAAGATTTTTTTTTATGGAATGTAAATAATTGGAGAATATTTTGCCCATTTCAAAAGTCTTTGTAATATTTTCTATACATAGACAATATCATCATTTAATGATTCATTTAACACGAATGAACAGAATAATTTAATAAGTTCTTTTGCAAACTTCAAGGTAAATTTTGAAAATTAAATTTCCTTTTAAGCCTTAAAATTTGACGCAAGTTGAAAAAATATGTGAATTAATTTTTTCTTAGTCTAAATATTTTTTTAATTTAAAGAAAACCCAATGGATGTTAGATTTAAGTATAAGTGGTATTTGTTTAAGAAATCAGATCGAAGGCTTGGCTTGCAAGAAATAACAAGGTCTTAGAAGCAAACATAATTCTACAAAGAACCATTAGTCTACGTTATTTCTATGGAAGTTCGTTACTCATCTCCGGTTATGGGAAACAGATTAACCCATAGTCACGGCATTTAGACGTTATGCTGCCATAGTCAATCCAATTTACGCGGATTCATGACCTTTACGGATATTATTTTCTTACAGTTACCACTTTACTGTCAATTTGTTATATGTTTGAGTAAATTTTTCTGCTATTCCTAACCTTTCAATATTCTCTTTTTTTGACGCGTTTCCGATTAACTCCATTTTCAAAACTTCAATAGTACTGATCGGCCAAATTTTGAGCTCATCTTTATATACCGTTAGCCACGCCCCCACTACTTGCAGAACGCACTTCCTATTGGTGCACGCCTACTCTCCGAGTTCAAAATTTGGGCAACCAGTACTATAGAAGTTTTGAAAATGAAGTTTAATCTGAAACGCGTCAACAGAGAGAATATTAAAAAGTTAGGAATGGCAGAAAAATGTACTCAAAAATATAGAAATATTCCCAACAGAAATAAAGATGAGTATATTAATAATATCAATTTGTTATGTATAAAACATTCCTGATATTAAAACATTTCCTTCTGAGGCGTTGAAACTCATACGAGATTTGTTGCATAGCTGGTCAATTTAACGTCATTTTTGTAGTAGGTGAAAGATTAAAAAGAAATATTGTTAAGTTTCTAGAGCAGAGATAGCAATTATATACTGAAGGCACACGATGATCGATTCAACACAATGGAGGCTTATTAAGTTTATTTATGCGATGCAATGAAATAATCGAGAACACATGTTGATTATATTCACTTATAAGACCATTTATCTACTCATCATATGGAATAAAAACCATTTTACATCTACCTATTAAGTTATGCTACTAAAAATTTCAACTCGCGTTTAGAAGAGACGCCTAGGAAAACATTTAATGGGAAACGCAAACCATGTCACATATTTTTGTTGATAATAAATTAATTACTAAGCAATTCAACACACAAAATTGTTTATTAATCAACAACTGAAGGGATTCTTTATAAATATGCGCCACAAACTCAAAGTAGAATATTTTTTTAAATATTCAACAGCGTTTGTTTATTTTGTGTTTGAAAAGCTCGAGACGTGAGTGAGAGAACCACATGCAAACACACCCAAAGCAAAACCCTCTGTTAGGTTACCTTTCAGACAATCGCAGAGATGGTACAGGTTAACCCTCTCGCCTGAAACTTCAAATCATAATGTTTAGTTCACAAAAACCCTTTAAAACCTTTAATGTACACACTAGAATGCAATTATGAACGCTTGAAATTATATTAAACATGTATTAGCATGTGCTCTGTATTTGGTATTTAATAACAACAGGTAATTAAATAAAAAACTGCATCGTAAATAATTTTATGGAATTTAATAAAATCCATAATAACGAAGTTATAATAATCGAACCATATTCACTTTATAATCAAAAATATTTACAAACATTATTGTTTGAAGCTTTTCCTCAATTTAATGGCATTGTCAAGAGACTTTTCACCAGTCAATAGTTGAGACTCTTATAGTCCTTAACGACAAGAAAGTAGCGACATCCAGGCATAAATATATATATATAAATATATATATATATATATATATAACAATTTTACAAATTAAAAACGAAAACGTTACTAGAACTAAATATATCACTCGCATAATATTGCAAAACAGTATTATAAACTAAATATGATCCAATAGAAAACTGTAGACAGGCGCGTATCCAGGGGGGGGGGGGATGGGGCGATCGCCCACCCAACCTTCAAGAACTTTGGGTTAAAAATCGACAATATATAATTAAATTAGGACTTTTTCGATAATTAAGTTATTATATATTCTCAAACATAAAATCCTAACTGTACTAAATATAACAATAATTTTGTAACATTGTAATGCTCTTTGAATAATTACAAAAATAGAATCACTTATCCAATGTTAGTCTATGTTTATAAATACGCTTGAATTTTAACTTAAATTACTTAAGTTAATTTGTCTTTTATTGTAAATAAAATATACAATTTTAATTTTTAATTTGAAAATGTGACGCGTTTCCTTGGCCTACCCTAATAAAAAAACGTGATCAAAAAGTCTATCATATTATTCATTTTTTACTACGAATCTTAATTACGTAACCGATTTCTAACGCAAGCGTAGAAAGAACTTTTTCTAGTTTAAGAAGATTGAAAACATGGCTAAGATCAACCATGGAAGAAGACCGCTTGACAGGATTAGCGTTGCTTAATATCAATCGAGAAAAAAAATTGATATAGATTCTGTCATTGATCTTTACACACGAAAACGCAAACATCGACTAGAGTTTATTATTTAATTACGAACTATTAATTTTAGTATGGATTTAATTTTTATTTGATATTTGATTATATTGTTAAATAAATAATACTTATAAAAATTAAAATCATTAAATATTTTAAAATTTTAAGCATTTTTGTTACAAGTTTTTACACACACGCACGCGCGCGCGTACACACACATATTTTTATATATGTGTATATATATATATATATATATATATATATATAATAAATTAAAAATATTTCAAAAACAAGAATACTTTTAATGAATATATTCATCTCATCGGCAATAAAAGATAGATAATAATAGATAATTATCTATTTTATTAGATAATTATTTTCCTAAAGATGCTGATACTATTTTATCGGCGAAAAGCTTTGAATAAATATATTCATTAAAAGTATTCTTGTTTTTGAAATATTTTTAATTTATTAACTATATTACAAGAAAACATATCACCATATTTAATATATATATATATATATATATATATATATATATATATATATATATATATATGCATCGATCGCCCCCCCCCCCCTAAAGCAAGTCGCTGGATACGCGCATGGTAGATGAGAGGAAGCGGAAGAAAGTCCATCGCCGGTGTGAATTAATAGATGGCGAGCAATTAATAACCTTAAGTAGATTACATCGGACAGGCCAACCAGGCAGCCAATCCACATCGAACTTGTTATGTGAGAAGTTTGATTAATGGACTTTAACAAAGTTGTGAATTGGCATCTGAAGCTTTCAGTTCAATGAATGGCTGATAACCCGGTTGCAATGAAATACACCATTATCCTGATTAAATTCTTTCTCCGTCCATTTGCATATTGAGTTATCCGTTCACAGATCTGCTTCATAAGTAAATGTATATAAAATTACACAAAACGAAATTCTGTAATATTCGATATCCTAACATTCCCTAACAATCCTACCTGAATGGAATCAGTCCTATTAATAACTACGGGATGTTATAGTCATTTAAGATAATAAGATCCTCATTGTGATTATTTTTCTGAAAAAATAGTTCAATTAAAGTTAACTTTTGCTCGGAAAAACAAATATATGCTGACAGACGAAAAATCCTGGTAAATTGTTAAATGTTTTTTTTTATAAATTTACTAAAAATAAACATTATCAGAATAATTGTTAGATTCAAAATGAAATAAATATGTTGCTACTTTGTAAAATATATTTTGAATATGCAGGGAAAATTATAGGACTGGCAACAAAAACATTAAATTAAACTGATTCAATAAACATGAAAAAAACTATTGTGATTCGATTCCAATTTGTGAGTTTTTAGGTAAAGCCATTTTAACAAAATAAACACAGGTTTTTAGCATTAGTTTCTTTAGAAAAATGTTTTTTTTGCGCTGATTAGGATCCTGTGCAACGTTTCTCAGGGAAAAACTGAAAAATCTATTAAAATTGTTATATCCCATTTTACATTTTTCCTAGGCTGTATATCTAATATCATAGGGAATAAGCTTCCGCCATTCTTGGCATCGTCCTAGGTGTTCATGTTGACGGGTACATTAGACACAACATTTTTGTGTAATACATAATATCACAGTGGTACAATATAAATAACAGTGAAAATCTATTAAAATTGTTATATCCCATTTTACATTTTTCCTAGGCTGTATATCTAATATCATAGGGAATAAGCTTCCGCCATTCTTGGCATCGTCCTAGGTGTTCATGTTGACGGGTACATTAAACACAACATTTTTGTGTAATACATAATATCACAGTGGTACAATATAAATAACAGTGAAAATCTATTAAAATTGTTAATATCCCATTTTACATTTTTCCTAGGCTGTATATCTAATATCATAGGGAATAAGCTTCCGCCATTCTTGGCATCATCCTAGGTGTTCATGTTGACGGGTACATTAAACACAACATTTTTGTGTAATACATAATATCACAGTGGTACAATATAAATAACAGTGAAAATCTATTAAAATTGTTAATATCCCATTTTACATTTTTCCAAGGCTGTATATCTAATATCATAGGGAATAAGCTTCCGCCATTCTTGGCATCATCCTAGGTGTTCATGTTGACGGGTACATTAAACACAACATTTTTGTGTAATACATAATATCACAGTGGTACAATATAAATAACAGTGAAAATCTATTAAAATTGTTAATATCCCATTTTACATTTTTCCAAGGCTGTATATCTAATATCATAGGGAATAAGCTTCCGCCATTCTTGGCATCGTCCTAGGTGTTCATGTTGACGGGTACATTAAACACAACATTTTTGTGTAATACATAATATCACAGTGGTACAATATAAATAACAGTGAAAATCTATTAAAATTGTTAATATCCCATTTTACATTTTTCCTAGGCTGTATATCTAATATCATAGGGAATAAGCTTCCGCCATTCTTGGCATCATCCTAGGTGTTCATGTTGACGGGTACATTAAACACAACATTTTTGTGTAATACATAATATCACAGTGGTACAATATAAATAACAGTGAAAATCTATTAAAATTGTTAATATCCCATTTTACATTTTTCCTAGGCTGTATATCTAATATCATAGGGAATAAGCTTCCGCCATTCTTGGCATCATCCTAGGTGTTCATGTTGACGGGTACATTAAACACAACATTTTTGTGTAATACATAATATCACAGTGGTACAATATAAATAACAGTGAAAATCTATTAAAATTGTTAATATCCCATTTTACATTTTTCCTAGGCTGTATATCTAATATCATAGGGAATAAGCTTCCGCCATTCTTGGCATCATCCTAGGTGTTCATGTTGACGGGTACATTAAACACAACATTTTTGTGTAATACATAATATCACAGTGGTACAATATAAATAACAGTGAAAATCTATTAAAATTGTTAATATCCCATTTTACATTTTTCCTAGGCTGTATATCTAATATCATAGGGAATAAGCTTCCGCCATTCTTGGCATCATCCTAGGTGTTCATGTTGACGGGTACATTAAACACAACATTTTTGTGTAATACATAATATCACAGTGGTACAATATAAATAACAGTGAAAATCTATTAAAATTGTTATATCCCATTTTACATTTTTCCTAGGCTGTATATCTAATATCATAGGGAATAAGCTTCCGCCATTCTTGGCATCATCCTAGGTGTTCATGTTGACGGGTACATTAAACACAACATTTTTGTGTAATACATAATATCACAGTGGTACAATATAAATAACAGTGAAAATCTATTAAAATTGTTATATCCCATTTTACATTTTTCCTAGGCTGTATATCTAATATCATAGGGAATAAGCTTCCGCCATTCTTGGCATCATCCTAGGTGTTCATGTTGACGGGTACATTAAACACAACATTTTTGTGTAATACATAATATCACAGTGGTACAATATAAATAACAGTGAAAATCTATTAAAATTGTTAATATCCCATTTTACATTTTTCCTAGGCTGTATATCTAATATCATAGGGAATAAGCTTCCGCCATTCTTGGCATCATCCTAGGTGTTCATGTTGACGGGTACATTAAACACAACATTTTTGTGTAATACATAATATCACAGTGGTACAATATAAATAACAGTGAAAATCTATTAAAATTGTTAATATCCCATTTTACATTTTTCCTAGGCTGTATATCTAATATCATAGGGAATAAGCTTCCGCCATTCTTGGCATCATCCTAGGTGTTCATGTTGACGGGTACATTAAACACAACATTTTTGTGTAATACATAATATCACAGTGGTACAATATAAATAACAGTGAAAATCTATTAAAATTGTTAATATCCCATTTTACATTTTTCCTAGGCTGTATATCTAATATCATAGGGAATAAGCTTCCGCCATTCTTGGCATCATCCTAGGTGTTCATGTTGACGGGTACATTAAACACAACATTTTTGTGTAATACATAATATCACAGTGGTACAATATAAATAACAGTGAAAATCTATTAAAATTGTTAATATCCCATTTTACATTTTTCCTAGGCTGTATATCTAATATCATAGGGAATAAGCTTCCGCCATTCTTGGCATCATCCTAGGTGTTCATGTTGACGGGTACATTAAACACAACATTTTTGTGTAATACATAATATCACAGTGGTACAATATAAATAACAGTGAAAATCTATTAAAATTGTTAATATCCCATTTTACATTTTTCCTAGGCTGTATATCTAATATCATAGGGAATAAGCTTCCGCCATTCTTGGCATCATCCTAGGTGTTCATGTTGACGGGTACATTAAACACAACATTTTTGTGTAATACATAATATCACAGTGGTACAATATAAATAACAGTGAAAATCTATTAAAATTGTTAATATCCCATTTTACATTTTTCCTAGGCTGTATATCTAATATCATAGGGAATAAGCTTCCGCCATTCTTGGCATCATCCTAGGTGTTCATGTTGACGGGTACATTAAACACAACATTTTTGTGTAATACATAATATCACAGTGGTACAATATAAATAACAGTGAAAATCTATTAAAATTGTTAATATCCCATTTTACATTTTTCCTAGGCTGTATATCTAATATCATAGGGAATAAGCTTCCGCCATTCTTGGCATCATCCTAGGTGTTCATGTTGACGGGTACGTTAAACACAACATTTTTGTGTAATACATAATATCACAGTGGTACAATATAAATAACAGTGAAAATCTATTAAAATTGTTATATCCCATTTTACATTTTTCCTAGGCTGTATATCTAATATCATAGGGAATAAGCTTCCGCCATTCTTGGCATCATCCTAGGTGTTCATGTTGACGGGTACATTAAACACAACATTTTTGTGTAATACATAATATCACAGTGGTACAATATAAATAACAGTGAAAATCTATTAAAATTGTTATATCCCATTTTACATTTTTCCTAGGCTGTATATCTAATATCATAGGGAATAAGCTTCCGCCATTCTTGGCATCATCCTAGGTGTTCATGTTGACGGGTACATTAAACACAACATTTTTGTGTAATACATAATATCACAGTGGTACAATATAAATAACAGTGAAAATCTATTAAAATTGTTAATATCCCATTTTACATTTTTCCTAGGCTGTATATCTAATATCATAGGGAATAAGCTTCCGCCATTCTTGGCATCATCCTAGGTGTTCATGTTGACGGGTACATTAAACACAACATTTTTGTGTAATACATAATATCACAGTGGTACAATATAAATAACAGTGAAAATCTATTAAAATTGTTAATATCCCATTTTACATTTTTCCTAGGCTGTATATCTAATATCATAGGGAATAAGCTTCCGCCATTCTTGGCATCATCCTAGGTGTTCATGTTGACGGGTACATTAAACACAACATTTTTGTGTAATACATAATATCACAGTGGTACAATATAAATAACAGTGAAAATCTATTAAAATTGTTAATATCCCATTTTACATTTTTCCTAGGCTGTATATCTAATATCATAGGGAATAAGCTTCCGCCATTCTTGGCATCATCCTAGGTGTTCATGTTGACGGGTACATTAAACACAACATTTTTGTGTAATACATAATATCACAGTGGTACAATATAAATAACAGTGAAAATCTATTAAAATTGTTAATATCCCATTTTACATTTTTCCTAGGCTGTATATCTAATATCATAGGGAATAAGCTTCCGCCATTCTTGGCATCATCCTAGGTGTTCATGTTGACGGGTACATTAAACACAACATTTTTGTGTAATACATAATATCACAGTGGTACAATATAAATAACAGTGAAAATCTATTAAAATTGTTAATATCCCATTTTACATTTTTCCTAGGCTGTATATCTAATATCATAGGGAATAAGCTTCCGCCATTCTTGGCATCATCCTAGGTGTTCATGTTGACGGGTACATTAAACACAACATTTTTGTGTAATACATAATATCACAGTGGTACAATATAAATAACAGTGAAAATCTATTAAAATTGTTAATATCCCATTTTACATTTTTCCTAGGCTGTATATCTAATATCATAGGGAATAAGCTTCCGCCATTCTTGGCATCATCCTAGGTGTTCATGTTGACGGGTACATTAAACACAACATTTTTGTGTAATACATAATATCACAGTGGTACAATATAAATAACAGTGAAAATCTATTAAAATTGTTAATATCCCATTTTACATTTTTCCTAGGCTGTATATCTAATATCATAGGGAATAAGCTTCCGCCATTCTTGGCATCATCCTAGGTGTTCATGTTGACGGGTACATTAAACACAACATTTTTGTGTAATACATAATATCACAGTGGTACAATATAAATAACAGTGAAAATCTATTAAAATTGTTAATATCCCATTTTACATTTTTCCTAGGCTGTATATCTAATATCATAGGGAATAAGCTTCCGCCATTCTTGGCATCATCCTAGGTGTTCATGTTGACGGGTACATTAAACACAACATTTTTGTGTAATACATAATATCACAGTGGTACAATATAAATAACAGTGAAAATCTATTAAAATTGTTAATATCCCATTTTACATTTTTCCAAGGCTGTATATCTAATATCATAGGGAATAAGCTTCCGCCATTCTTGGCATCGTCCTAGGTGTTCATGTTGACGGGTACATTAAACACAACATTTTTGTGTAATACATAATATCACAGTGGTACAATATAAATAACAGTGAAAATCTATTAAAATTGTTATATCCCATTTTACATTTTTCCTAGGCTGTATATCTAATATCATAGGGAATAAGCTTCCGCCATTCTTGGCATCATCCTAGGTGTTCATGTTGACGGGTACATTAAACACAACATTTTTGTGTAATACATAATATCACAGTGGTACAATATAAATAACAGTGAAAATCTATTAAAATTGTTATATCCCATTTTACATTTTTCCTAGGCTGTATATCTAATATCATAGGGAATAAGCTTCCGCCATTCTTGGCATCATCCTAGGTGTTCATGTTGACGGGTACATTAAACACAACATTTTTGTGTAATACATAATATCACAGTGATACAATATAAATAACAGTGAAAATCTATTAAAATTGTTAATATCCCATTTTACATTTTTCCAAGGCTGTATATCTAATATCATAGGGAATAAGCTTCCGCCATTCTTGGCATCGTCCTAGGTGTTCATGTTGACGGGTACATTAAACACAACATTTTTGTGTAATACATAATATCACAGTGGTACAATATAAATAACAGTGAAAATCTATTAAAATTGTTATATCCCATTTTACATTTTTCCTAGGCTGTATATCTAATATCATAGGGAATAAGCTTCCGCCATTCTTGGCATCATCCTAGGTGTTCATGTTGACGGGTACATTAAACACAACATTTTTGTGTAATACATAATATCACAGTGGTACAATATAAATAACAGTGAAAATCTATTAAAATTGTTATATCCCATTTTACATTTTTCCTAGGCTGTATATCTAATATCATAGGGAATAAGCTTCCGCCATTCTTGGCATCATCCTAGGTGTTCATGTTGACGGGTACATTAAACACAACATTTTTGTGTAATACATAATATCACAGTGGTACAATATAAATAACAGTGAAAATCTATTAAAATTGTTAATATCCCATTTTACATTTTTCCAAGGCTGTATATCTAATATCATAGGGAATAAGCTTCCGCCATTCTTGGCATCGTCCTAGGTGTTCATGTTGACGGGTACATTAAACACAACATTTTTGTGTAATACATAATATCACAGTGGTACAATATAAATAACAGTGAAAATATTTGAAAGAACCCCAATACCACAAAGATAATAAAAAATAACAAAATAAAACAAGTTACTAAAGATTAAACCCTTATGTACATTTCGATGACCATGTCATCATCATCAGAGGGTCTGACTACAAAATTACAATCTATCAAACAAAAAGTTACAAACTAGAGTGATGACTCTCAAAACGCTCTAGAAGTTACAAACTCTAGTCATCACTCTAGTTTGTAGCTTCTTGTTTGCTAGATTGTAATTTTGTAATAACACCCTCTGATGATGATGACATGTTCATCGAAATGTACATAAGGGTTTAAACTTTAGTAACTTGTTTTATTTGTTATTTTTTATTATTTTTGTGGTATTTCTTTTTTGGTTCTTTCCGATATTTTCATTGTAAATTTTGTGTAATGCCTGACCATTTCCTTTTCTCTCGGTTCTGGACCACCTCAGTTTTACAATGGCATCCGTACAATAGGCGTATCGTGATAACGGAGATCAAGGTTTATTCCTCAAGTAACAAGATATATTTTCCCATGAATAATCAGAAAGAGGGATGAAAACATGGAGAGAAATAAAGATTGCTCGGAAAAATCCCGCAATAAATCATGCAGGAACCTAGGGCTTGTGTGAGGATAGAAACGGCCATTACATTGCAAGCACTAAGCGAGAAGGGTTAAGCTTTGCTCGGTCCATTTCCCTTTAAATAATTTCACCACCATTACATTAGACGCACTACTGAGGAAGGATATCCTATATTAGCTTGGTACATGAGCAATATATTCCGATTCCTTCCCTCGCAGTAGGGATACTAACAGCATGTGCGTGGGAGACGGTGGTAGCTCGCTGAGGTTGGCTGCTAAGAGAATTGGGCAGGTTTTGGAGGTACAGGAACGTCTAAACAGGAATTTATATGGAAATTCTAAAAATGACATCGTCTTATGATACACTGATCGATCGATTACTCGATTATTTTCATAAAGCTATAAAAACATTTTTTTAAAATTTCCTGCAGTATTGGTTTTGTATCCGGAAGGTGATGGCTTTGGAACATAAGTTATAGTAGAAAATGCACAAAACGTAGACAAATTCGCAAAACGTCTGTGAGAAAACTTACTTTAGCAGCGACTCGAAGTTACAATTTGCATAAAATTTCACGACAGATTGCACTAAAGTATTCAACACTCCTAATAAAACTTACATTAGAATGATTACATGGATATTTAGCTGTTACAGTTTTTGTGAGGATTCAAAACAATAGGTTCCCCTATATTTACTGTGGTTAGTGAGAAGATTTAACGTTCCCTCAATGGATTTGTGGTACTTTAAGACGTCAGAAGAAAATACGCACCGACGGAGAGGGGAGTCGCGAGCAAAGAGATTAAACCAACCCGTTCATCAAGGCTAATGAAGCAGAGTGTGTTAAAACAAGATAGACATGTTCTTAACTAGAGAGCTTCCTTTAAATACAAATTTTGTACCATTGTAGAATTAGTAAAATGAATATAATTCTAATATAAATTACATATTTATACTTTTATTAATAGGGTAAAATATTTATTTTAGTGTTATTAAAATTTAAAATTGGTAGTTAAAAAAATATAACTGTGAGTTGAACTTAGTTTGATAACAGTATTAACTTGTGAATATATCAACGTAACAAATTGTATTTTAGTTTTTTAGACCAACTCCAGTTTTTAAAATTCACGTTCGAATCAAAATTCAAGTGCGCTTGTATTTACAAAAATTAGATCGTATTTTCTCAAAGCTCTTGCCATTTTTAATAGTTTTCAACTTTTTAGCCAGCGCTTTCTTATCGGCTATGAAGGATAAGGGAAGGATTGTGAAGTTTACATAGGATTAGGGAGGAACATAACCCTCCTAAAGTAGGATTTGCTAAAGGGTAACGGCAGCTGAGATGTGATCAACGAACCCTTTATAGGGGAAATATTAGGATCATTTCGATTATTTACTTTTATATTTTGCTTTAAAACAACGATATTTATACGGAAAATAATACACTAACATAGAAAAAGGTGTGAAGGCAAAAGGTTTATATTCAAAGAGAAGAATATTAGACTACTAATAATAAACGAACACAAAAAATAGAACACTATATGAAATATAATTATACTTCATGGCGTTTTATCTGGGGAAACTAAAGAAAATACGATGACTGACTGATAAAAGTAAATCTTTTTGGAACTATAACCAAATGTTCAACAATTGTGGAAAAAGTCATAACAAAAAAAATAGATTACGTAATAAAATAATTAAATTAAAAAGGAAAGATGAGGCATTCAATTTAACCTTACATAGTGCATAAACAAAATAAATAGGCCTATCTGGTGTCGCGTCAGTGGCGCCCGTGACTGGCACCCAGCGACATTTGCCACCTTAATGCTGTTAAAGGATGGAACAACAAACTGAACATCCTTCGAAGACTTAATCCTAGAATCAAAGAATTGATTGGTTGTTTCAATACTGGAGAGGAAAATGCAGCCTGCGCCTGCATGAGGATACAATTAAAACGTGGAGGGAAGAGGAGAAAATGCACATACATGAAACTGGCCGAGAGAATTAGTAAAGCGATCGAGAAGTACGAAGAAACTGGTGACAGAAGGTCGTGACTTTGTACTCTGACCTATTTACATGAAATAGACTAGGTTGCAAACTGAAGACCGCTAAAAATTATGAAAATATTTGTGAATAAATATTCATCACAAAAACAAAAATTAATAGCATTAAATTACAAAAAAGGAATTAACATGATATATGATTTAAACAAGTAAAAAAAATAGAAATTATGCCTCTTTTAGTTGATTTTAAACACGCCTATATTATAGAAAACTAGTTTCCCAAAATGACCAAACTGGTTTTCTAACACTTAGCCAAAGCCTGGACAAAGTGTAATGGGAATCATAGAGGCTATAATCGTAGTTAATACAGGATTAACGTGGGTCTCCCAAACGAATGTATATTTGGGGTAACTTGGGCGCACATTTCACTATTGGCGCAAGTGTCACTGGGTGCATCTGTCGCATTTTAGACGATGCCCCAACGAAATTTTTACATCACACTTCATCACAATAAAGTTTGAAATGGCCTAGTCAGATATTTTCAATTTAATTTTTGTTTTTGTACTTTAAAAACAATTAGTCAGTACGGACAAACTATCGATACTAGGCTGTCGGGTAAGAAGGATTGTGCCTATAGGCCGGATACGAAACCACTTGATAGGGCACAAGTGAAAAATTTTATCATTGTTTGCTTATTTACAGTTTGTTTATTTTATTAGTTTCATTCATTTTTAACCTTGCAGCACTGTTTATGATATTTTGTGGTAGCCATGGCCACAGTTTAAGGTAGTACAATGGAGGTTTATATGGCAACCAGATAGGGAGAAAACATCATATACATCTTTTAGAAATTCATTTCTTGTTGTTGGAAGGTTAGTGTAGTGCAAAAGCGCGCTAGACTTTGAAGATCAAGACACTTAGTTAGAATCCCGGTAGGCTCCCAATTTTGTATAATTTAATTATTGAATAAATATTTGAAAAAAAAACTTTATTAACATTTTCATCCACTATAGGTTAAAAAAAGGCATTTTGAACTTGATTAGATGAATAAAAATGTATTTTATTAACGATTGAAAATTTGAACGATTTATATATATATATATATATATATATATATATATATATATATATATATCAGGAGAGTTTGAGCTAATAGAAGGAATTTACAAACGTGTATGAAAAATCCTTTCGGGGTCCCTTGTATGAAGAAGGAAAAGGAAGGGCTAGAAGAGGGCATAATGATTCCACGGGACTATTAACAGGAAGAACTTATGGAATGGGACGCCGACCTGGTCTCACCTGGGTAGTGGATGCTCTACCCGGAAATTGGATGTAATTCTAACGGAATATCTATTTCACTTCGATGTAAATGATTAATGAATTTTACGTTTTCTTGATAAGTGTTTGCGTAAGCGTTTCGTGTGAAGGTTTTCGTGTAATTAGTACTCGTCTTAGTTAAAACACACTACATTATGTTGAGAATGACTCGGTAGACCGAAACCAAGGTCGTGGTAAGCAACGAAAACATTACAACTCAAGTTGTGGAATCCACTTCGGTTTAGCTAAATACTAATTTAAACTCTTCAATTTTGTAATCCACAGTACCATAAATAAACGGAACATCAAACAAAATAGTCCACAAATTTTTAAAAAATGGATATAAAATAGCATACAAAACTAATAACAAACTAGAAAACAAAATACAACATGACAGCAACAACAAAGATAAACTACAAGCACCAGGCTTACAGAAATTAAACGATACAAACTGCAACAAATTCTACATTGGGCAAACAGGTCGCAGCTTCCGAGATTCAATGAACACACAAAATCACCCAAACAGAACACCAACTCAGCATTCTTAAATCACATAAAATAAACAGGACACAAAAACACAGACATTTACCACAACCTAGAAATCTTACACATCTACAAAAAAATACAAACATATTAAACGAACAAACCCATCACAAATCACACAAAACCTGCCTTTAAAACCGTCACCGCTTAATATAACAACTCCAAGCGGAAAATTTTGACACTGATGAAGATCACCACGGAGCAATCGAAATCGGTCTGTATCCAGTAAGTTTTTACAAATTTACAAAATAAATTAAGGTTCGGATATAGTCATAAACTAATGTAAAAGTGATTAATTACTTTAGTTTCCCTTTAGAACACTACGCACATTAAAATATGAAGTAAATTGAACAACTTCTTGCTTATACGTGTAATGAACTCAATATACAACGGTGTTTGCGAACTCGATCATATCCGACACAACACTCAAAATGCATGACACTAGCGTTTGTTGTTTCGCCTAAAAGGAAGTAAACATTTGCCAGCTTACTGAGCCTTTCCCAACATGTACCGTTAATGGAGAACACAAATCTCATGAATGCAAAATATTCATAACAGCTGTGTGGAGGCGGGTTTGTCGCCAGTGTAGTGCACTGGGGATTTTAAAAACACATACGGAACAGTTGAAATGTTTAAATACAAAGTTCCAGGCACATTTAAATAACAGATTAAAAACCGTATCATTTCAAATATCCCGTTGTGTATTGTTTAACGATTTAACGGGATACGGTTCCCTTAGTGAAAGAGCTTGGTACCTGGACGCGTGGAGTTATACCAACGATGTAGTTTAGAAACTGTGAGTAAATTTCTCACCGACTATGCTGTTGTCATTGTAACTCACATGACGTATTTAATTATTGAATGTGAGTTAGAGTTTTTTCTTATTCAATTAGCACTTTTTAAGCTTATGTTATACAATTTTAGTTTTTTAAACTTATGATATACAATTTTAGTTTTTCAAGCTTGTTACGCAATTTTCCTTTTTTAAGCTTTTGTTATACAATTTTAGTTTTTAAAGCAATTTTAGTTTTTAGGCTTATGTTATACAATTTTCCCTTTTCAAGTTTATGTTTTGTTATACAACTTTCCTTTTTTAAGCTTGTTATACAATTTTAGTTTTTTCAAGGTTATGTTGTACAATTTTAGTTTTTTAAGCTAATGTTATACCAATTTTACTTTTTTAAGCTTATGTTATACAATTTTCCTTTTTCTAAGCTTATGTTATACAATTTTAGTTTTTTAAGTTTATGTTAATTTTCCTTTTTATAAGCTTATGTTATACAATTTTAATTTTTTAAGCTTATGTTATACAATTTTAGTTTTAGACTTTAGTGTAGTTCTATTCGTATTCGTTACTGTAGAGAGTAATTAAAGGCAACTAAATCTTGCAAGTTTAATTTTAATAATGATTTTCATTTAAAGTTTAAATGAACTAAGACAATTATTCTGTTGAATTAAAATTCATAATACATTTCTGTATTAGATTAAAAATCAATTCTCAAGAATTGATATGATTTTATACTTGTGTAAGATGAGTGTTTTGACACTGATTCACAGTTACAATACAACTACTGTTAGCATATATCTGTATCATTATAAAATCCAACTGGCGAAATAATAACGTACTATTATGAAGATAATGCACGAAATCATGTTCTCAGAAATTCAAAATTAAATAAGTTCTCAACTCAATTTATAGCAAAATCACGTAAATACATAATGAGTCCTTACCGTAGGCAATTATTTGATGTAAATTGCACTAAAATAGTAGGAGGAATTTTGTCGCAAAATATTTGCAGAAAATCAATTTCATGTCTGTTAATTGTCTAAACGTTTTTATATAATAATAAATAAAAAATATAAGTATTATATAAATAATCGGTACTTACATATTATAATAAGGACACTATTGTCTATATGTTATTGAAATGTGGTAAAAATGCAGAATCCCCACCCTCAATCAATGCCTATAAAATAAATTATACACATGTCCCGAAGCAATATTTATAACTATTATTTTTTATTTCGCCACGGAAGGTTAATTTTATATACGTATATTGAAATATACATATGAAGTATCTAGTCAGAATAGATTTGGTTGTAATTTTATAGATTTATCTAAACAAGTATACATATAAATAATATTCGAGCTGGCTTGTGAGGGAAAGTTATAATTAAAGAATAAAAATATGGTACAACTCACAAATATACAATTTTTTATTTCATACGCGTTTCAACTACTAATTTGTCGTCATCCTCAGTGAAGATACACAAATCAAATTAACTAAAAAAATATATATATTAAACATAACCTATAAAATTTTAACAATAGTAAAAACAAAAGTGAAACAGATCTGATTTTCACTTTTGTTTTTACTTTTGTTAAAACTTTATAGGTAGTATACATGTAATTGGTAACGTATAAAATTACAAACCAAATCTATCCTGACTGGACACTTAAAGAAAAATCCCTCTACAATAGTGGTCTCCGTATAAAACGAAAGTGCCAAATAATCAATATAAAATAATAAAATAAAACTCAATTGTCTACTTCAGTCTGTAAATATAACACTTCACTATAATATGGGGTATAATATAATACGGATAGCAAACAAATAAATTAGTCAACTCAAAATTAACACAGACATTCGTAAAATCTAGCTGTTCACAAAAACTATTTAACATAACATATGAGATAATGTTTGATAAATATTATTTTGTTTTGCAAACTAATGCATATCATCATGTAGTGGGATTTACTCCAAAACTACGGATACATACAGAGATTCAAATTATTGTAAACAATCACCTTAGGTAATTAATATTTTTGAAATATCAATAGTTAAATTGAATAGAATATAATATGTTGTTGGCTAACAATATGAGTAAAATTATATAAATCTATTTATTTAAAGAAAATTTTAATATTTCAATGACAATCATAGAATAATACATATTAAAACAACAGTAGAACTTTTAAGCTGAAACTATTTAAAATATTTGGCGTAAAAGTTGTAATTACATTTTATTGAGTCATAGCTGCTGTGTTGCTCGCAATCAACTGGGCAATCCGCCGTCAAGCTGTAAGGGTTGTGATAATATATTCAGGTGAAACAAGCCAGTTGTTGCGCGCCTGAAAGAGATTAAAGAGTACAATCTCGCGATAAACTTTTAAATGGGCAAACTTTCAAATTGAGACAGGGGCAAACTTTACCCAGCCATTTTTCATACTGTACATTGAATGAATGGTATCACTGTTTAAAAATGTTAAATAGAAGAAGAAGAATTTGTTTTGTTTGTAGTGTTTCAAAACTCGATGTAATAAATGTATAAAATCTAAGGTACATTATAACATTATAAACTTTGTAGAAGACTATGTGAATATCTACATAGGAGTAGATGCATTTTACCTAAGTATGAGTAAAATTAGGTGTGAGTACAATTTTACGATAAGTGTTTACGAAATAATATTTTCGAGTTTGGGCAGTTGGATCTGCGTGGAGCGTAAAACGTCACAATTGAATCCAAAAGTTGAGTCCTCAATTGACAGTTGAGTTAGGCTACATTAAGTAGACTGTCTAGGAAGGATCTTGAAGAGTAGGATAACTCACTTTTAGAGTGAAAACAACATTAATTATCAGTTTAACATTACTACAATAGATGAAGCTTATTTGTACTGAACATGGCATACATTTATACTCGGTCTGTATTCACGGATTTATAGTGACGTCAAAGTTCTGTTACATACAACACTGTCACTTCTAGAATAGATGAAATTTATTTGTACTGAACATGGCATACATTTATACTCTATCTGTATTCACGGATTTATAGAGACGACAAAGTTCTGTTACATACAACACTGTCACTTCTAGAATAGATGAAGTATATTTGTACTGAAATGGCATACATTTATACTCGGTCTGTATTCACGGATTTATAGAGACGTCAAAGTTCTGTTACATACAACACTGTCACTTCTAGTACTGTTTTCTAATACTATCGTAACAAATTAATTATAAACTGACACCTGGCGTGGCAGTATGAGCGGAAAATAAGTTTCTGTGACAGAGATTAAACTTTGTCTTATTTAGCGGAAAATGGAGGTGACACTTTTAGAAATGAAGACGAGTTGAATGTCTGCAGTATCTCTAATACGATTAAACATAATTCCCCGGGTTCGTCGCTTGCAACTGTGATATTAAAAAATCAAAATCAATAAAACTAATAAATATTTCACATTATGGAACACAGACGATGTAGTGAAGTTGAAAATTGTAAATAACAAATGAAAGCAAATATCAAGTCAAATTTAATAAATGGGCTGCTAACTTGGACCTTATTCTAGTATGAAACAACAGGCCACTCTCTAATGACGAGTGTCTACAATTTCTAAAGCACACTCTAAACCAGTGGTTCATAACCGGTGGGTCGCGGAAGGGTTTTAGATGGGTCGCAACTCGATCCTAAAACTATCAGAAACACAAAAATAAACCAGAAAAGATCACAAAAGTCGAAGCAAATGAAATTGTATTCTTGTCCATCAAATTGTATTCTTGTCCATTAAATTGTTCTTAAGTCATAGTTCCGCAAAGCAAGTAAAATTAAAACGCAGAAACAAACATTTAAAACACTGTCACGTCGCAACAAATAATATATATATACAAGAATAATTTATTGAATTTACAATTCAAAGCTTTTCGTTGGCAAACAGTACCAACATCCTCAGGAATACTCAAATACATCCTCATTATAGTGTATATATATATATATATATATATATATATATATATATATATATATATATATATATATATAAACACATCCAAGGTTATTTAAATACAAGAATTATTTATTAAATTATATTCAAAGCTTTTCGTTGGTAAACAGTACCAGCATCATCAGGAATGAATAATACAATAATGCAAGATATAAAACATTTATTTCTTGAATGAAAGATGTTTTATATCTTGCATTATTGTATTATTCATTCCTGATGATGCTGGTACTGTTTACGAACGAAAAGCTTTGAATATTACTTAATAAATAATTCTGGTATTGAAAAAACCCTAGTTGGTTTTTATAATTATACAAGAAAACATTATATATATTTGCAATATTTGATGGTAAATTATATATATATATATATATATATATATATATATATATATATATATATATATATATATATAAAGAAGGGATAGGATACAAATATTGTTTTTTACTTCACCATGAACCGTAGGACCGTGGAAATATTCTGATGAGGATAGGTGGTTCACCTCAAGCTGGAAAAGGTGGGAACCACTGATCCACACAATTAGCATATATTTTTTCGTACAGAGCATTATTCAAGCGAAGCTAACTAAATGAGTGAAATTTAATACAATTCATACAAAATTCACAATAAAATTTGTGTAGGCCTACGTTGAAATTTTTTTAAAAATTAACCTTTTTGTAAAATGTTTTACTAAATATTTTAGATTGGAAACAGTTACTGATTTAAAAGTGGCAATGCCAACAAAGATGTACAGTTTGTGAAATAATTTTGAATTAACGAATACAAAAGGAAGCTTAAATTTTACAATAGTTTTTCACTAAAGCTTTTTCTGACATTTTTTTAAAATTTATGATACCGTGTCGAGACTAGAGGATATTTAGAGAGAAAAATCGCATCCAAATATTCACCTGCCAAGTTTACACCGAATGTCTTACATAGAATCCACCCTAAATAGAATTTCATTTGTGGGATGATTATTGTGTGCTTTGTTAAGAGATCCTTTGAATCACTTATTTATTTTAATTAGCTACAGTTGAGCCCTAAGTTGAATATGTTGCTTATTTCAGTTCTACGAGAAATCTCAATGCGTTTAGTTTTATTTACAATCCCTACAACAAATATACTCCTCACATTCATTCGTTGAAACTTAGACATTTGTTTCTATTTAAATGATATTCAGTAAACTTCCGATTATCCGTGAACAATTGTCTTTGAGGATTAACCGCGACCGTAAAACTATGCGGTACAACTGAATACTACTGTTTTAATTCGGTAGCCTGGTTTCGGAGCAAACGGTCAATGGATAATTGGTTACACCTAATGGCATATTATTATTTTTAAATTGTCCTGAAAACATTTGTTGGGCGATGATTTTTAAAGGTGTAATATAATTTTAATCTAACTTGACATAATCTAAATATATACGTTGTATGTGGCTTCACTAGACTTATCAAGTTAACTTTACTAACATATTCCAGACTTAATCCGAACTTTTAGAGATATTCCAGACAGAAACTTTGGAGGAGATGTGGCATCTATTATGTAACAAGGACGTCCAAACAGATAAGTGACAGAGATAAGAGAGTTTAGGGTGTTTCGAATGGCTAAATAATCCTACTGAATAAATCAAGTTAAAACGAAATGTTTTCAATAATTATAAATATAAAACTGGTCAAATTTAAACAAAAGGATATCATTACTGATTAGCTTATTACTGCATTAAGTACTGCCAGCTGCTAAAGTAAGCCTCTTAGATTGTAAGGTAAAATATTTTATGACTGAAAATTAACTGTTTATTTATTTAGACCCAAAGAAATTGTTACTAAAGATATAATTGGTTTAAGCCCTAATTGTGAAAATAATTTACTTCTCATTAATTGAAATGCTTAAACTTTATTAACTGAAATATATGGCATCTGACTTTATAATTGTTAGCCATCTTGTATCTAAATTTATTGTGAGACAATATTTTATTACGACATTTTAACATAACAATTCGAAATAAAAATTTGAAATTTATTTATTGATTAGTACGCTGTAGTTATTATAATAATATTTTATTATTAATATAAACATAATAACGTAAAAAACTGAAACCAACAATTGCTCATTTAGAATCTTAACTCGTAGCATAAGATATGACTTACAAAATCATTACATTATTTATTGTATTTCGTAAAAAACAATTTATTGAAACTGTAAACGAATACATTGAAACAGACACAACCACACGCTTTGTCTCTCTCTCACGCACGCACGAGACACGCGCGCGCGCGCACACACACACACACACACACACACACACACAACGATCCGTTACAGACCCAACAGTTTGGTATTACGCCCTAACCCCGTAATCCTCTTTTTGTATTCCAACTTAATGTTTTATCTTTATCCCAAGCGAAACTAAACAGTTTGAAAATCCAAGTGCGAAACGCTAATAATCTATCTCTGAAGCACGCGTTTATTGTGTGTTTCAAGTAGGCTATATATTATTTATAAATTTTACAACGATTTTTCAATTAATTTTGAGTTTTTATTTTTAGTTTGGCTAAATTGTAGCCAGTATGGAGTGAATTAAACGTCCCTGCCCTCCCCCTCCCCAGCTGAAATTGACACGCTTCAACTGTATTTCCTTAAGCTAAACAAATATCACTCTCCCCTTACCCCAGATTTCCTTCAGCTTAAGTATTGCGAGTTCTCTTGATGTGTAATGTTTAATGTTTGCGTTATGCTTAGTTTGGTCAAAACTTCGGCCTCCATAAAGCCACTGTTTCTCTACCTCCCTCTCCCTAAACGTAAAGGCTGAACTTCAATCCCTTCAATTGTATTTCCTTAAGCTAAACAAATATCACTCTCCCCTTACCCCAGATTTCCATCAGCTTAACTATTGCGAGTTCTCTTGATGTGTAATGTTTAATGTTTGCGTTATGCTTAGTTTGGTCAAAACTTCGGCCTCCATAAAGCCACTAACGTTTCTCTACCTCCCTCTCCCTAAACGTAAAGGCTGAACTTCAATCCCTTCAATTGTATTTCCTTAAGCTAAACAAATATCACTCTCCCCTTACCCCAGATTTCCATCAGCTTAACTATTGCGAGTTCTCTTGATGTGTAATGTTTAATGTTTGCGTTATGCTTAGTTTGGTCAAAACTTCGGCCTCCATAAAGCCACTAGCGTTTCTCTACCTCCCTCTCCCTAAACGTAAAGGCTGAACTTCAATCCCTTCAATTGTATTTCCTTAAGCTAAACAAATATCACTTTCCCCTTACCCCAGATTTCTTTCAGCTTAAGTATTGCGAGTTCTCTTGATGTGTAATGTTTAATGTTTGCGTTATGCTTAGTTTGGTCAAAACCTCGGCCTCCATAAAACCACTAGCGTTTCTCTACCTCCCTCTCCCTAAACGTAAAGGCTGAACTTCAATCCCTTCAATTGTATTTCCTTAAGCTAAACAAATATCACTCTCCCCTTACCCCAGATTTCCATCAGCTTAACTATTGCGAGTTCTTTTGATGTGTAATGTTTAATGTTTGCGTTATGCTTAGTTTGGTCAAACTTCGGCCTCCATAAAGCCACTAGCGTTTCTCTACCTCCCTCTCCCTAAACGTAAAGGCTGAACTTCAATCCCTTCAATTGTATTTCCTTAAGCTAAACAAATATCACTCTCCCCTTACCCCAGATTTCTTTCAGCTTAAGTATTGCGAGTTCTCTTGATGTGTAATGTTTAATGTTTGCGTTATGCTTAGTTTGGTCAAAACTTCGGCCTCCATAAAGCCACTAACGTTTCTCTACCTCCCTCTCCCTAAACGTAAAGGCTGAACTTCAATCCCTTCAATTGTATTTCCTTAAGCTAAACAAATATCACTCACCCCTTACCCCAGATTTCCATCAGCTTAACTATTGCGAGTTCTTTTGATGTGTAATGTTTAATGTTTGCGTTATGCTTAGTTTGGTCAAAACTTCGGCCTCCATAAAGCCACTAACGTTTCTCTACCTCCCTCTCCCTAAACGTAAAGGCTGAACTTCAATCCCTTCAATTGTATTTCCTTAAGCTAAACAAATATCACTCACCCCTTACCCCAGATTTCCATCAGCTTAACTATTGCGAGTTCTTTTGATGTGTAATGTTTAATGTTTGCGTTATGCTTAGTTTGGTCAAAACTTCGGCCTCCATAAAGCCACTAACGTTTCTCTACCTCCCTCTCCCTAAACGTAAAGGCTGAACTTCAATCCCTTCAATTGTATTTCCTTAAGCTAAACAAATATCACTCACCCCTTACCCCAGATTTCCATCAGCTTAACTATTGCGAGTTCTTTTGATGTGTAATGTTTAATGTTTGCGTTATGCTTAGTTTGGTCAAAACTTCGGCCTCCATAAAGCCACTAACGTTTCTCTACCTCCCTCTCCCTAAACGTAAAGGCTGAACTTCAATCCCTTCAATTGTATTTCCTTAAGCTAAACAAATATCACTCTCCCCTTACCCCAGATTTCCATCAGCTTAACTATTGCGAGTTCTCTTGATGTGTAATGTTTAATGTTTGCGTTATGCTTAGTTTGGTCAAAATTTCAGCCTCCATAAAGCCACTAGCGTTTCTCTACCTCCCTCTCCCTAAACGTAAAGGCTGAACTTCAATCCCTTCAATTGTATTTCCTTAAGCTAAACAAATATCACTCTCCCCTTACCCCAGATTTCCATCAGCTTAACTATTGCGAGTTCTCTTGATGTGTAATGTTTAATGTTTGCGTTATGCTTAGTTTGGTCAAAACTTCGGCCTTCATAAAGCCACTAACGTTTCTCTACCTCCCTCTCCCTAAACGTAAAGGCTGAACTTCAATCCCTTCAATTGTATTTCCTTAAGCTAAACAAATATCACTCACCCCTTACCCCAGATTTCCATCAGCTTAACTATTGCGAGTTCTCTTGATGTGTAATGTTTAATGTTTGCGTTATGCTTAGTTTGGTCAAAACTTCGGCCTTCATAAAGCCACTAGCGTTTTTCTACCTCCCTCTCCCTAAACGTAAAGGCTGAACTTCAATCCCTTCAATTGTATTTTCTTACGATTGGAGCGTAAACCTCCCCAAACCCCAGAAACAACCCTTATCTCAGATTTCCGTCCACTCAAATAGTTTCAGTTTATTTTTATGCAACATAAAACCTGTCACCAGGAACAAAGCTATCTTTTAATAAAGCCTTTTCTCAGTTGTTCTGATGGAGGGATGATTACATTGTGTGCAAAAGAAGGCTTAAAGGGAATCCAATAAGGGTGATTAGATACAGGGCAATTTGTTAAAATACCCCCTCAGTTCCGTGACACAATGTCTCCACGAAGTATCAAAAGCATGTAAATCAGGGGAAAGGACGGAATACCAATGCGAATCTGGATGGTATTATTGCATCCTCTCTTACAATCGATAATGCGGCGAGAGGGGAATTAGGCGGCATAATGCGAATAGCGGTGCTGTGCATCTGCATAAGGTTTCTAGATACATATACAAATTTATGTTAAACAGAATATCTAGGAACTTTTATCCATACAAACATATATAGCTTACATTTATAAACACATTCATTAAGTGCGTCTCGTCCATTTCGAGCAATCGTTCGGAGGTATAGACTAAGCAGCTATTCACTTTCCAGGTCTACTGGAATACCGTCATAGTATCCTTGAAAATAGAGTGGTGCTTCCTCCGAAAGGTACTCGCCAAAAAACGAGTAAGGCGCTTTTTAAAGTCCTTCTATTAACTCACACTCTCCTAATAATAACTTGTACAAATTTTCAATCGTTAATCAAATACATTATAATTAATAATTATAATGATGATTAATAATTATTAATCATCCAATCAGGTTCAAATACATTGTTTTTAACCTATACTGGATGGCAATTGATGGTAATACAGTTTTTAATATAGAGTTTTTTTCAATCGTTAATCAAATACATTATTAATCATCCAATCAGGTTCAAATACATTGTTTTTAACCTATACTGGATGGCAATTGATGGTAATACAGTGTTTAATATAGAGTTTTTGTTGTTTTTACAATTGTTAATACAGTTTTTTCAATTCTGGTTAAATAATTAAATTATAAAATTTATGGGGCCCAGCCGGTATCGAACTGAGAATCCTCATGTTTGAAGTCCACCGTACCTTGGCATTGGCGCCAACTTTCCAATACCTAGAAATACATTTCTCAAATATGTATATGAATTCTCCCTCCCAATCTGGTTGCCGTCGAAATCTCCATTTTACAACCTTAAACTGCTGCCATGGCTACCACACAATATCATAAATAGTACTCCAGGGTAACTAAAATAAAAGTGTTCCTCGTTAACCTCAATAAGAATTTACTATAGAAATTGTTTTATATTACTTGTTTTACAGATCTTGTTAATAATTGCACGAAAAATCTTGTTGCACAGTTCCTATACAAACATACAAGCTCTTTAAAAATCTCACAAAATGATTGCACATAAAACATATATAACAATATATTCACTGGAACAAAACAATTTTATAAGAACACTATAAGACCAAACTCACAATTTAGAAAGCTAAGTCGGAAATACAAAGATAATGCTAATATAACCTTACCGAAATAGGTCTCGAAAACCTTGAAGGGACAATCTTACACTTGAAAGAAAAGGGGTGACATATAGGTCTATTCAGAAGAGAAGTCGGTCTAAATACAAAACAATGCATATCAGGTTCAGCTTTGTGATAGATAGTACAATGATTTTATTGCGTTTTAAGTTAGTAAATTTCACTATTGCCACCTTTAAAGGATTTCTAGGCCCTAATAACATACAATATTGGAGGAAAGTATAAACATGAAAGGTTTTGGCTATAAAGAAAGATTACGTTGATATGATAAGAAGAGGGGTGTTGCCATAAAGCAAGAAAAGTAAAGGCAGGTGGACCAGGAAAGTGGCAACGTGTTACTTCGAAGTTGGAAGTGCGCGAGAAGTTTCAGGATGAACAGGACCGTTTATAAGGATGGATTTCCCTCCATATAAGGATGGAAGAGAAGTGTCTGTTCTCTACGCCGAACGAGAGGCTCGTAAAATATAATTTGAACGGGAAAATCAAATTAAGTGTCACAGTTTGACGCCATTTCTAGTATTGTCATATTTATTCATGCTTGCACATCTCGGAGTACCTGATTAGAATTTATTATTACGTACTAACTCGTCTTTATATAATAAATCCAGCCGCACAGTTACTAACAATGGTTTAGCTCCTCCGTATACTTGTTGCATCTACCTTGCAACAACTACCCCTATTTTGTCTTTATTTTTTAATGTATAGTCATTTTAAATTTGTAAACATTACATTATACTAAATTTGTACTTGTTTATTATTTAAATTATTGTAATTACATTATTGTAATTTTCATTCCTGATGATGTTGGTACTGTTTGCCAACGAAAAGCTTTGGATATAAATTAATAAATATTCTTGTATTTGAATAGCCTATGTTGTTTTAATATATATATATATATATATATATATATATATATATATATACTCGTATGCTGAGTTGAAGAGCGAGACTGGTGTTGGGTTCACCTCATCAATGCTGGATGAGATTCTGGCGAAACGTCGGAACTGTGAATTTATGGACTGCAGAATGAACGGATGTACTCCAGATAGTAACTATTTATCATATATATATATATATATATATATATATATATATATATATATATATATATATATATAAAACCTAAGTTACTTAAATATAACTTTTCCTTTAGGATATATATATTTACCTTACCTTCTATTGTCTCACCTTCAGGTTTCTAAATAATTAACACCAATAACAAATTTAATATCACTTGCATTTATTCTTGACATTTAATTAACACGCATTATACTCATTTACCTTAATGCTATTTAGTGGCGAGATTGATTACTTAACTAATATTACAATTAAAAAAAAAAAGTTGGACTCTTGAGGCTCTAAGTTATTACAATAAAGATTAATAATTGCAGTGTTAATTGCTCTTTCTCTCGGGTCGCTATTATGGATCTTTATTATAAATTAGAATGTGGTGAAAAAAAAATTAAATTATTATTTTATACTAATGAATTTTAAATTGTTCTGCATTTACTAAGTTTATAAAGGTCTGTTGGATAATTTTATTGTAAAAAGAAAGTACTTATTGTTTGTTGATTCCTGGGATCTTGACCGTTGATACTGCTTCGATGCACTTTCACTTAACTAACTTATTTTTCCTAATTCTATCTTAAATTATTTACGACTCTTTTTTTAAAACTATACAAATACAAAAATTACATTTCCCTTAATTGTATTAACAAATTTTACCCCTTGTTAACATTACTGACACTTGATCCCCCCCCCCAATACGTCTGCCCTCTTCTGAAGTTCCTCCAAGTCTCTTTCATAACTTCCTTTTTCAACCCCTCTACATCTCTCCTTCCTTACTCTTTTTAGTTAATTTGGTTATCCCCACACCCATTAACAAAGAGCCTTCGTTAAAGGTACAGTGTTATAACCCAGGTAATTTGATCCTTGGAAAGTCCTGCCCTAAAATAGTTAGACCTTTCTTTTGTTAAAGATTCCCCAGCCTCTTTATGACTACACTCGAAATAGAACAATGCTCATGTACTTTGTCCGTACTTTTAGTAACTATTCTTGTCGCTTTTGCTTAATATTTCTTCAGACTATTTTTCTTTTTGGATATAATCTGAATTTATTCTTTAGCCTCCTACGTCTATGTATTAATATATATATATATGATGAATAGTTATTATCTGGGGTACATTTGTTCATTCTGCAGTACATAAATTCGCAGTTCCGACGTTTCGTTAGAATCTCATCCAGCATTGACGAGGTGAACCCAACAACAGTTGAAGAGCGATCAAGTGTTGTTGGGTTCACCTCGTCAATGCTGAATGAGATTCTAGCGAAACGTCGGAACTGCGAATTCATGCACTACAGAATAAACGGATGTACTCCAGATATTAACTATTCATCATATTTTTCCATCCGTGAAGGAATACGTATCAGCATATATATATATATAATAAAACTCTTTATATAAAAATAGTATAAAAAAATATATATATAATTCAAACTAATTAAATAAAAACCCACTAAACACAATATAAAAATCTTTTATTTTACTAAAATCATTTTGTGTACATTTCGGTTACATGACAATCATCTTCAGAAGTACTATAGATGTTCCCATCTTTAAAAAGGATTTCTGAAGATGATCACCACGTAATCGAAATTCAAATAATTTTAGTAAAATATTTTTGTTCATACTGTAGTTAGTGGGTTTTATTTATTTTTTTAAATATTAGTTCACAACGTTCAAGAAATTCACTAATATATAACACAATTAAAAATATTGAAATAATTCATATGAATTTATTATAGTGTAATGATTGAAAATTTAAAATTCCTACAAATAAAAAAATAAAAAGAATAAGTAGGTATAAATTATTGTAAAGGAGGGGACTAAACTAGTTTCTTTAAGGGCGTGACTGGATTTAGGGTGTAAGATGACTCCCGGGTGGGGACAATTTTGCCCAGCTCAACTTGAAACCCTGTTTCCACATTACAACCCAAAGCAAGTGTCGTGGGCTACATAACCACTGAGGTCGCCCAACCCTCTGACTGACTGACGAAGCAGTGCATAGAAAGTTCTTACTGAAACGCGCTTATAAGAGTTACAGTGACAATGATAGAACATTAACGTACGACCACGCAGAAACTTTATATATATATATATATATATATATATATATATATATATATATATATATGTTTTACCTATTTCTGAAGCGATGTAATTATGTAAACTTTGTGATTTCTACGGTGCAAAACATTTTATAAAAGTGCATAAATCACAAGAACCGACGTTTTATTAAAGCATGCTTTACACTTTCCCGTTTCAGTTATGCAAATCCGATGGCATTAGCGTGCAGATTGGACTGTTAGTCAGGCAAATGCAGTAACGAAAGTAACAATAAATCTTATAAATATATGTAATCTTACAAAGCCATAAAATGTATTACGGCTTATTGGTCTAAGATTTCGTACATGTTGATAGTTAACCCCCTCTGTTGGAATTACTTATTTTTTACGGCTTAAAATTAAAACTGTCGTAAAAACTATTAAAATAAAAAAAGGTGGCGTAGGTGTCCCTTAATATCACGGTAGCTTTGGGAGTTTCTATTTCTCGGGTGTAGCCAATATGATAAGAATGCTTACATGGAGAACCTAGCTATCAGAGCGGAGTGTAACGGTTTCTCTAAGGTTGTTAGATTTGCACCATTCGGCAAATAGGTGAAGCATTTTATCTAATTGGAATTTAACTCCTTAAGTTAATTATTTAGTTGACATACGAAAATTATATTAAAAAATAATTTTAAAAAATGTCAACGTCCCGGGAAGGGTCTAAACTAAAACATTGCAACATTTTACAAAACGTTTTTACAAAACAGTCCTTGAATTTTTTAAAGAATAATTTATAAACACGTGGCTTCCGAGCATTATAATTCAACTTTACATCAAAATTTACTGTATAAACATTAATTGTCATCCACTATAGGTTTTAAAAAAATGTATTTGTAGTTGACTGGATGAATAAAAACGTATTTTATTAACAATTGAAATTTTGTACAGTAAATCTACGGTTTCACATTCATACGTTTTGCAAAATAACATATTCGTACGTTACTATGGCAACTGTTGATAAAGCAATAACGCCAGATTAATTTGCTTCTTTCTCTAGTGGTGACTTTGAAAAGAATATTTTGTTCCGAGACTAGGATACGCGCGGTGTAATAAAATTAGCCCGAACCCTTATAGCGTTGTAATAGGATTTCTTGGTAAAGAATCATAAAGGAAAAGTCTTTTTGTCTTCCCGTTTCCAACGGTAAATAAATCCAATATTTCATAAGACTGTTTTAAGTTTCGGCTTGGTTGAACTTATCTTAAAGTCTGACACTAAATATTTTGAGAGGAATTTCGTTGTAAGTTGAAAAATGTTTATACATGCCAGTTGGGATTTAGTCAACCAAAATAAAATATATAGGAATTAATATCAATATATAAACATAAAATAAAATACAAAAAGTTCAAATTGTTAAAGTATCACATTATACAACAATCAATCCTTGAATCAAGCTTAAGATATAGCGTAAAAGACTAACGTATTCCAAAATTATTGAATAATATTAGTGCCTTTTGTTTCGCAAGTATTGATGAAATAAGGAGTCAATATGAGGCTGTTAGCTGGTAGAATTATAAAGCAAAAAGAATTACTGTCAATCCAGGATAACTAATTTAGCTTTACAGATCGTAAGGTTTGTTAGGACGAATATAATAATGGGACAACCACGAACCTTAAGACGTTGCACTATTGGGCATAGTTGGTGTTTCGTTTTGTCACAACTTTGGCCTTTATAAAGTCGCTAACGTTTCTCCTCCCCCTTTCTCGTTAAACGTTAAGGGTGAATTCGAAGCGCATGAATATTTTCTTCAAACCTTAAAAATCGTCGGTCAACCCCCGCAATACTCAAATTTTCGTCATCTTAAACAGTTCGACTTTATTTTTATGCAATATAAAACCTGTCACCAGGAACAAAGCTATCTTTTAATAAAGCCTTTTCTCAGCTGTTCTGATGGAGGGATGATTACATTGTGTGCAAAAGAAGGCTTAAAGGGAATCCAATAAGGGTGATTAGATACAGGGCAATTTGTTAAAATACCCCCTCAGTTCCGTGACACAATGTCTCCACGAAGTATCAAAAGCATGTAAATCAGGGGAAAGGACGGAATACCAATGCGAATGGGGATGGTATTATTGCATCCTCTCTTACAATCGATAATGCGGCGAGAGGGGAATTAGGCGGCATAATGCGAATAGCAGTGCTGTGCATCTTCATAAGGTATTTCATATGTTTCTAGGTATATATTACAAAATAGATTTAGTAAAACCGTCATATGTTTCTACATACAGTACTTACTATAAAATAGACTGAGTAAAACCATCATATTATTCTACATACTTATTACAAAATAGATTGAGCGAAACAGTTTTGCTGTTCATATGTTTCTAAATACATAATATAAAATAGATTGAGTAAAACCGTCATATGTTTCTACATACTTACTATAAAATAGACTGAGTAAAACCATCATATTATTCTACATACTTATTACAAAATAGATTGAGCGAAACAGTTTTGCTGTTCATATGTTTCTAAATACATAATATAAAATAGATTTAGTAAAACCGTCATATGTTTCTACATACTTACTATAAAATAGACTGAGTAAAACCATCATATTATTCTACATACTTATTACAAAATAGATTGAGCGAAACAGTTTTGCTGTTCATATGTTTCTAAATACATAATATAAAATAGATTGAGTAAAACCGTCATATGTTTCTACGTACATATTACAAAATAGATTGAGTAAAACCGTCTACAAAATAGATTGAGTGAAACAGTTTTGCGGTTCATATGTTTCTACATACATAATATAAAAAAGATTGAGTAAAACCGTCATTTGTTAGTACATACATATTACAAAACAGATTGAGTGAAACAGTTTTGCGGTTCATATGTTTCTACATACATAATATAAAAAAGATTGAGTAAAACCGTCATTTGTTAGTACATACATATTACAAAACAGATTGAGTGAAACAGTTTTGCGGTTCATATGTTTCTACATACATAATATAAAAAAGATTGAGTAAAACCGTCATTTGTTAGTACATACATATTACAAAACAGATTGAGTGAAACAGTTTTGCGGTTCATATGTTTCTAAATACATAATATAAAATAGATTTAGTAAAACCGTCATATGTTTCTACATACTTACTATAAAATAGACTGAGTAAAACCATCATATTATTCTACATACTTATTACAAAATAGATTGAGCGAAACAGTTTTGCTGTTCATATGTTTCTAAATACATAATATAAAATAGATTGAGTAAAACCGTCATATGTTTCTACGTACATATTACAAAATAGATTGAGTAAAACCGTCTACAAAATAGATTGAGTGAAACAGTTTTGCGGTTCATATGTTTCTACATACATAATATAAAAAAGATTGAGTAAAACCGTCATTTGTTAGTACATACATATTACAAAACAGATTGAGTGAAACAGTTTTGCGGTTCATATGTTTCTACATACATAATATAAAAAAGATTGAGTAAAACCGTCATTTGTTAGTACATACATATTACAAAACAGATTGAGTGAAACAGTTTTGCGGTTCATATGTTTCTACATACATAATATAAAAAAGATTGAGTAAAACCGTCATTTGTTAGTACATACATATTACAAAACAGATTGAGTGAAACAGTTTTGCGGTTCATATGTTTCTACATACATAATATAAAAAAGATTGAGTAAAACCGTCATTTGTTAGTACATACATATTACAAAACAGATTGAGTGAAACAGTTTTGCCGTTCATATGTTTCTACATACATAATATAAAAAAGATTGAGTAAAACCGTCATTTGTTAGTACATACATATTACAAAACAGATTGAGTGAAACAGTTTTGCGGTTCATATGTTTCTACATACATAATATAAAAAAGATTGAGTAAAACCGTCATTTGTTAGTACATACATATTACAAAACAGATTGAGTGAAACAGTTTTGCGGTTCATATGTTTCTACATACATAATATAAAAAAGATTGAGTAAAACCGTCATTTGTTAGTACATACATATTACAAAACAGATTGAGTGAAACAGTTTTGCGGTTCATATGTTTCTACATACATAATATAAAAAAGATTGAGTAAAACCGTCATTTGTTAGTACATACATATTACAAAACAGATTGAGTGAAACAGTTTTGCCGTTCATATGTTTCTACATACATAATATAAAAAAGATTGAGTAAAACCGTCATTTGTTAGTACATACATATTACAAAACAGATTGAGTGAAACAGTTTTGCCGTTCATATGTTTCTACATACATAATATAAAAAAGATTGAGTAAAACCGTCATTTGTTAGTACATACATATTACAAAACAGATTGAGTGAAACAGTTTTGCGGTTCATATGTTTCTACATACATAATATAAAAAAGATTGAGTAAAACCGTCATTTGTTAGTACATACATATTACAAAATAGATTGAGTGAAACAGTTTTGCGGTTCATATGTTTCTACATACATAATATAAAAAAGATTGAGTAAAACCGTCATTTGTTAGTACATACATATTACAAAATAGATTGAGTGAAACAGTTTTGCGGTTCATATGTTTCTACATACATAATATAAAAAAGATTGAGTAAAACCGTCATTTGTTAGTACATACATATTACAAAATAGATTGAGTGAAACAGTTTTGCGGTTCATATGTTTCTACATACATAATATAAAAAAGATTGAGTAAAACCGTCATTTGTTAGTACATACATATTACAAAATAGATTGAGTGAAACAGTTTTGCGGTTCATATGTTTCTACATACATAATATAAAAAAGATTGAGTAAAACCGTCATTTGTTAGTACATACATATTACAAAATAGATTGAGTGAAACAGTTTTGCGGTTCATATGTTTCTACATACATAATATAAAAAAGATTGAGTAAAACCGTCATTTGTTAGTACATACATATTACAAAATAGATTGAGTGAAACAGTTTTGCGGTTCATATGTTTCTACATACATAATATAAAAAAGATTGAGTAAAACCGTCATTTGTTAGTACATACATATTACAAAATAGATTGAGTGAAACAGTTTTGCGGTTCATATGTTTCTACATACATAATATAAAAAAGATTGAGTAAAACCGTCATTTGTTAGTACATACATATTACAAAATAGATTGAGTGAAACAGTTTTGCGGTTCATATGTTTCTACATACATAATATAAAAAAGATTGAGTAAAACCGTCATTTGTTAGTACATACATATTACAAAACAGATTGAGTGAAACAGTTTTGCGGTTCATATGTTTCTACATACATAATATAAAAAAGATTGAGTAAAACCGTCATTTGTTAGTACATACATATTACAAAACAGATTGAGTGAAACAGTTTTGCGGTTCATATGTTTCTACATACATAATATAAAAAAGATTGAGTAAAACCGTCATTTGTTAGTACATACATATTACAAAATAGATTGAGTGAAACAGTTTTGCGGTTCATATGTTTCTACATACATAATATAAAAAAGATTGAGTAAAACCGTCATTTGTTAGTACATACATATTACAAAACAGATTGAGTGAAACAGTTTTGCGGTTCATATGTTTCTACATACATAATATAAAAAAGATTGAGTAAAACCGTCATTTGTTAGTACATACATATTACAAAACAGATTGAGTGAAACAGTTTTGCGGTTCATATGTTTCTACATACATAATATAAAAAAGATTGAGTAAAACCGTCATTTGTTAGTACATACATATTACAAAACAGATTGAGTGAAACAGTTTTGCCGTTCATGTTTTTACATACATAATAAAAATAGATGGAGTAAAACTGACGGTATCAAAGTTTCTAAAATATATACTTATACAAAAATATATTATATAATAATCAGCACATTCAGCAAGAATTTTGTTTATTTGGCGACCAGGTTTTCAAACCTCCAAATATTTGTAAGCCGCAAACAGAATAAAAACAGATAACAGGAACTATTTCTGATCATGAATAAAACTAACGATAAAAGAATAACTAGAAAATAATACTTATTGAGAATATAACACTAACACTAATTAATAGCACAATCGACAAGAATTTGGTTTATTTGGCGACCAGGCTTTCTGCGTTATAGGTATTAACTCCATTTTCAAGCATATTGTAGATGCGTCACGGTACGCTTGAAAATATTGCGGCTGCTTACCTCGGAGAGCCGGGTTGAACCGAAGTAACCATTATACCTCTACAGTTACACACTTAGCAAATGCAATTACAGAATAGCCTAACCCACACACAAAACATTCAAATTACAATTAAAACCCAACATCATACCCAAAGGCATATACATGCAACTATTTTTTGAGATACGCTTGTGAGGTTATGTCAATACAAATAAAAGGGGGACACAATACTTTGTTTGGTGGGCCTGGTCAGGTGCAAACGTCCGAGTAAGGTGGTCACTGCCCATTTCCAAGACGGGTTCTTTGACCACGCACTTGATACTCATATGTCCCGAAACATCTGGGAGATTAGCCCAGTTGTTCGAGTATGCAATCTCCATGCTGGGGTTTGGTGCTCGTGGTTGATTGCTTCCCACCTGTTGCACCTCACCCGTCACAACATCCAAGCCCAGGACGTTAACATGCTCGGCTCTGTTTTGGCCTCCCCTGCGTTGTGTGCTCAGGATTATTGGCCCTCCCGCTGCTATCGCCTGATCTCTTCGGAGCAGCCTTCTGGCCCCTCCACTCGTACGCTTTCTCCGTAGAGAAAGCGTGCTCAACTCTACAACCATTTCACTGGTGTCTGCAGTCGGCAGCTTGGTAGCCGCACCCGCACCCCCAGTGGTGGTTGCCGTTGACACATCTGCTACAGACTCACGGTTTGCCGTCTCATTGGCTCCCGCTGTCTGTGCAGACTCAATATCAATTTGTGTACTTACTTGGTCCATTAGCTTCCCAAGTATGGGGGAAAGAACAGTCAACCAGAGCAGAACCCCCACTGCCCTGGCAAGACAACATACAATGAGGTTTTGTCTAGTTCCTCAAGGGGATCGTGTGCTACTGCATTTTATACCCTGCAGCCATTCATCCATCGGCACGATGCCTTCCACCTTGGATTGGGTATTCAGTCACTGACCTTGAAGCACACCCCAAGTTCAGGACATTATTAACTGTTGCTCATGGAGCGAACAGCCTGCTTTACTCTCTTTTGTTACAACTGTGTCGTTAGGGTAGTTTCCCGCCCATACTTCACAGCCGCATTGCCCTTGGTTCACCTGGGAGGTGAGAGTAGCATTGTGAGGACTTAATTCCCAACTACCCCAGTCCCAAATCAGAGCAGTAATTTCTACCACACCCAACCGGTTGACTGACGAGGAGGGATAATGCCTCACCTTTGAACCATTGCCTTGGTTCGGGCCTGCTTATTCAGAAACCTTTCGGAATCCTTATTCACAAGTAACCTATATATCTGTAGGCCGTTCCACTATGCGCCACCCGTGGACCCGCCCAGTTGCTAAGGCAAGCTATCTGGGAACACAATACTTACAAATTAATCATTTATCTAATCAGACGGGTTTCAATGACGAAGTCATCATCATCTGTGAGTGTTGCTACTACACTCTAACTTACGACTCTAAAATTGAAAGTAAGGTTATTATCATGTGGTATTTGGTTTTTGCCTAGTTGTAGAAAAAGAATGTGTATCCAATATGTTGTAAGTTAGAGTTTGTAGTAGCCACACTCACTGATATGATGACTTTGTCATTGAAACGAGTAGATTTTGTAGTAGCAACACTCACTGATATGATGACTTTGCCATTGAAACGAGTAGAGTTTGTAGTAGCCACACTCACTGATATGATGACTTTGTCATTGAAACGAGTAGAGTTTGTAGTAGCAACACTCACTGATATGATGACTTTGTCATTGAAACGAGTAGATTTTGTAGTAGCCACACTCACTGATATGATGACTTTGTCATTGAAACGAGTAGATTTTGTAGTAGCAACACTCACTGATATGATGACTTTGCCATTGAAACGAGTAGAGTTTGTAGTATCAACACTCACTGATATGATGACTTTGTCATTGAAACGAGTAGATTTTGTAGTAGCAACACTCACTGATATGATGACTTTGCCATTGAAACGAGTAGAGTTTGTAGTAGCCACACTCACTGATATGATGACTTTGTCATTGAAACGAGTAGAGTTTGTAGTAGCAACACTCACTGATATGATGACTTTGTCATTGAAACGAGTAGATTTTGTAGTAGCCACACTCACTGATATGATGACTTTGTCATTGAAACGAGTAGAGTTTGTAGTAGCAACACTCACTGATATGATGACTTTGCCATTGAAACGAGTAGAGTTTGTAGTATCAACACTCACTGATATGATGACTTTGTCATTGAAACGAGTAGAGTTTGTAGTAGCAACACTCACTGATATGATGACTTTGTCATTGAAACGAGTAGAGTTTGTAGTAGCAACACTCACTGATATGATGACTTTGTCATTGAAACGAGTAGAGTTTGTAGTAGCAACACTCGCTGATATGATGACTTTGTCATTGAAACGAGTAGAGTTTGTAGTATCAACACTCACTGATATGATGACTTTGTCATTGAAACGAGTAGAGTTTGTAGTATCAACACTCACTGATATGATGACTTTGTCATTGAAACGAGTAGAGTTTGTAGTAGCAACACTCACTGATATGATGACTTTGTCATTGAAACGAGTAGTTTGTAGTAGCAACACTCGCTGATATGATGACTTTGTCATTGAAACGAGTAGAGTTTGTAGTAGCAACACTCACTGATATGATGACTTTGTCATTGAAACGAGTAGAGTTTGTAGTAGCAACACTCGCTGATATGATGACTTTGTCATTGAAACGAGTAGAGTTTGTAGTATCAACACTCACTGATATGATGACTTTGTCATTGAAACGAGTAGAGTTTGTAGTAGCAACACTCACTGATATGATGACTTTGTCATTGAAACGAGTAGAGTTTGTAGTATCAACACTCGCTGATATGATGACTTTGTCATTGAAACGAGTAGAGTTTGTAGCAGCAACACTCACTGATATGATGACTTTGTCATTGAAACGAGTAGAGTTTGTAGTATCAACACTCACTGATATGATGACTTTGTCATTGAAACGAGTAGAGTTTGTAGTATCAACACTCGCTGATATGATGACTTTGTCATTGAAACGAGTAGAGTTTGTAGCAGCAACACTCACTGATATGATGACTTTGTCATTGAAACGAGTAGAGTTTGTAGTATCAACACTCACTGATATGATGACTTTGTCATTGAAACGAGTAGAGTTTGTAGTAGCAACACTCACTGATATGATGACTTTGTCATTGAAACGAGTAGAGTTTGTAGTAGCAACACTCACTGATATGATGACTTTGTCATTGAAACGAGTAGAGTTTGTAGTAGCAACACTCACTGATATGATGACTTTGTCATTGAAACGAGTAGAGTTTGTAGTAGCAACACTCACTGATATGATGACTTTGTCATTGAAACGAGTAGAGTTTGTAGTAGCAACACTCACTGATATGATGACTTTGTCATTGAAACGAGTAGAGTTTGTAGTAGCAACACTCACTGATATGATAACTTTGTCATTGAAACGAGTAGAGTTTGTAGTAGCAACACTCACTGATATGATAACTTTGTCATTGAAACGAGTAGAGTTTGTAGTAGCAACACTCATTGATATGATGACTTTGTCATTGAAACGAGTAGAGTTTGTAGTAGCAACACTCACTGATATGATAACTTTGTCATTGAAACTAGTCTGAGTTAATAAATGATTAATTTGCGAGTTTTGTGTACGACTTTTAATTGTAAAGGCATATAGAATTTCGCCGATGTTTACAAACTAACTTTCAGTTCGTGCCCCCGTTTTACATACGCTACCAAGAACACATAAAAGTACTCACCAAATAACACCCAATCAAACTTTGCTGAACAGTTCATACCCACAAACCATAACTACACGAACCTATAAAATCTTAACCAACGTTACGAAACCGATTATTATAAAATATATACACATTTATAAATTGCGACTTTATAACCCCCAATATACCTAATATCCCTATCTCTCCACCATCTCTCTCTGAGTTGGCAATGGGAAACGTTCCCGTCCTCAATAATAAGAAAACGTAAATGCTACTATAGGCAAGTGTAACATACTAAGACATGTTCAAGTGTCTTTAGTTAAAAACTACTAGTACAATTCAAGATGTAATAAGATAATTTTAAAACAGCACATAGGATCAAGACACACTAAGGAGAATGTTGGAAATTATTGCTGAGCATATGTTTTAAGAAGAGATATTCGATTTTCGTTTACAGTGTGTTACATCTTTCACTCCACACCGATCTGTTCCAGTGTAGGCTGTTCCATACTAGTGTTAAATAGATGACATTACATCTGAAAACACGACAATTACGTGTGAAGATACTTGACCAATATATCAGCTATACAGATGGACAGGCCTATAATATTAAATTAATTTGACGGGTGCTAAGCGGCGGACGTCTTTTGAATTCATGAAATTTCCAAAATCCTAATTTACATATACAATCGCAAATTTGTAGATACGGCTATATTTTTAAAATTATGGCAATATTTTTTTTTTTCGTCTCCACAATCAGGGGACAATATAAGGTTAAAAGTTTTATTTTTATACTTTGATAGTTTACAGTTTAGTTTAATGCGTGCAAAACCTTACATTATTTGAAGCGACCTTATAATTAAGCATCTGAATGTTTATGTAGACTATCCGTCGACATTGTTTCGTAATTTCCAGCAAAAAATTAAATAGCAGTAATATTACAAATATCAGATCTTTGATCAATGAAGGGTTTGTTGCAGACTAGTTGCATCTAGTAGTGCATGATGAAATTTTCTTTTAAATCACTAGTGCCATTTGGCTATCTTTGATGTTCCTTAAGACTGTAATTCCAGTGGTTTTAGGGATGTAAGAATACTTTGCATTCCCGTCTCTCATAACATGACATTCAGGAGGCCTATTATACGCATTCTACCCCTCCCCCCCCCATGCAATATATAGCTCGCCGAGTCGGGGTCATGATTTAAGATTCAATTTTCCCCACAGCCGTTTATATCAGAAATTATTATAAACGTTGTAATAAAACTCATAATGAGAACCTCGTTGGCTTTATGTTTATAAAAAGTGCGAGAGGCTATAAAAGGTGAAAAGTGAAAGTCATAAAATTATAGTTTGAATTCTTTTCATAATCAAGAATAATTTTTTATGGCATTAATTTTACAATTTAAAGATAGAATCACAGATGTAAATGACAATATTTAATAATAATTTTAGAGCAAAGATTCATTTTTTAGCAAATAGTTACTCCACATTCTTTTTATTATATAGGCCAATAACAGTTCACAGACAATTTTGCCTTTTTAAAACACTCAACGTTTCGAATTGTTTTCCGAAATTCCTTTTCAAGAGCTCAATTTTAATTTTAATTTTTTTAAACACACAATCATTCTAATATATATATATATATATATATATATATAGCAATATGTATTCTTGTGTATTAATAAAGAACTAAGTCAAAATACAAATACAAGAATTATAATTGAATTTACAATTCAAAGCTTTTCGTTGGCTAACAGTACCAACATCATCCTAATTGAATTATAAATTCAATTATAATTCTTGTATTTGTATTATGACTTAGTTCTTTATATATATATATATATATATATATATATATATATATATATATATATATTACCTCAAGTAACCAAATAACCTACAAAAATGTTAAATTTCATTTATTGAATTATAAATTCAATTATAATTCTTGTATTTGTATTATGACTTAGTTCTTTATATATATATATATATATATATATATATATATATATATATATATATATATATATATATATATATATATTACCTCAAGTAACCAAATAACCTACAAAAATGTTAAATTTCATTATTAAAGATTCATATGCAGATGTAAAATCATTTAATTCCGTCATATTCCAAGCATTTTCCTTGCTTTTTTTTACATACCACGTTTCCGCATAGCTCCTCTTTTTCCAATCCATTTCTTTATTAGCCTATGTAAAAAAAATTAATACTCCATGTTCATCATCTTTATTTACGAAATTTTGGGTGATCCATCTGATGTTATATTCGCCAATTTTTCCTGTAAATATAGCAAACGCACTTTTCATCCTCTCGGATAAAATCTTCTCATTTTAAAAAAAAAAATAATGAAGTATCGCCAATCCATCACTAATACATTGAAAAATTAATGCGGGCAGTATACATTTATTGCTCAGTACAAATTCGTCCGCGCGGCCTATTTTGGAATTCCTACATTAGTCGATTCCTGTCAGGAGAGTTAAATTTTCTTCAACAAAGAAATCACTGATTTAGACAAGTGTAAGCATTTATGCGCTGTCTTATTTTATTGTAGCTCTTGTTCAAGATGGAAACAGTGTCTTTCTAAGAGGTAAGATTAATTATTTCACTATTTTATTAAATAGGTGGCTCAAAAAAAACCTCCTTAGCCATTGTCTCTCTGCAGAACAATGTATTCAAGTCGTTCTACAGAGCAAATGACGGGGGGGAAAGAAACTATACAATTAACAGAAACTAATTTTGTGATGTAAAACCAAGCACATAAAATAAACATTTGAAATAGCAAGCCACAACCATAAAAAGTGAGTAAAGAATCTTATATTTACAACTTCATTAACAGAGTAGATAATTTTCATTCTAGCTTGTGTAAATTTATAATTGGATTATTTAGTGAGGTTAATTTAGTAATAGAGTTTGCTCAGTCATCATGAGCTGCACTCGTGTGTCCCAGGTTACCAGGTCAAGTGATATTTGTTTTAAAACGCCCTGGATAATATATTCATAATGGTGAGAAATTTATGGAAAATAATAGTTTCATAAAATATTTATTCAAGATAACATATAAAAAATGTTTGAAGAAGGCAGTATGAAACACAAGTAGAGAACTGCGTGAAGGAAAGAATAGAAAACGAGAAAGAGGAGCCTTCCCTTTATTGAACACGTTTTGAAGTGAGATTATAGCACTGCAGTGGCGTGGCGAATCCGCTAGCTTCGGGCATGACTCGCGTCCCTGATGCCGCTAAGCTTAAGTTATGGGTCGGCGTCAACTTATCTAACTAAATCATCGCCTCAGATTAGCCCGCACTTCATTATGAGCAAATGCAAAATTAATCCCGACATTAGCCTTTTAAATAATCTTCTATTTGTCTTCTGTCGAATGTGTTTAGATTAGAATATACCAAACATAATTCTAATCGATTATTCATCAATTAATTTGCTGTTTTTAAAATCACTATTTTTCTATATCAATTTATGATTAAAAATAAATCTTCAAGAGTCAATAACTTGAATCACAATTAGTTTTAAAAAACTGGATATCACCTGTATCATATTATTTATAGTTTTATAAATACGCTTTCATTCATCAGACTAGATATTTACAGAAGTATTAGTTCCCATTTATTAATTTCAAGTTGTGTGGTGAACGCCTGCGGAACGGCATACGATCTCCCGCAACAATTTCGATTATTTGAAGTCCGTGGACTTGAAGTCATGCACTTTTGATTAGTCGAGGGCCGAGCACTTTTGATTAGTTAAGTATCTTGCACTTTTTTGATTAGTTGAACGTCGCGTCATTTGGTTATTTAAATGTTGCGTACGTTTTGGTTAGTTGAATTTTGGTCATTTGAAGAAGCCCCATTATTAGTTATGAACAATTGCCAGCATTCGTAAGACTGATTAGTTCGGTCTGAAGACCGATTACGTCAGCAATAATATTATGTAACTGTAAATCAACACGCGCGCGAGCACACAATCCAAACTTATCCTAAGAGCTTTTTTGTGAAATAGTTACTATTTGTTTTTTTCACACTCATCTTCACTGGGCAAAGTGTTATTGAAACCATTTACTGTATTTTACTGCTTTCATAACCTATATTTTTAGTTTTACTTCGTGTAATGTCCTTCGTCTAAACGTAGTACAGTATATAGAACCTCTTTATAACGGGGAAATTGGGCCTGAGAGTTGTCTGTTATAAAACAAAACGTGCTCATAAAATGGCTAAAATATAAATAAAACATTTTATGTTTGCAAAATTTTAAAGAAGAGAAACAAATAGATGTAGAACATACATTTTATTCACAGAGATTAAAAACTCAGGACGATCGCTGAATTTATTGAAAGTTTTAAAAACTATATTTTCTCTAAGATGTCTTGAAATTGAACTTGAAACAGTTTTGACGTCATTCGGTAGAAAAGTCAGGATTAAGACCAGAGTGGTCAGCATTTATACGTGTATTTGTTTACAACATAGGCCTATATGTCAACACTTGATAGGTTTAGTATTGTAAACATTTCTGTTATCTCTACACTATTTATAATTCTTTTGTATCACTTCAGGTAGTTTTAACTAACAGATGTGACATTTTAGGCCTCTGACCATTTGGGTATACCAGTATGAAAGCAATGAACTCCAAAGGATTGTTTAAAAAACATTTATAAGCACGCGACAAATTAGTATTATAATTATATAAGAAAATCCTTACTAAAACTATCGAATAATTAGTGGCTCAACCGTGTTGTAACAAACATAATCTTATTCCTCCTGAGAAAGATACTTTTAGGTCTTCTTGAATATAATTTTGATCTTTAATATAGCTGTCACAAAAAATAAATTACTTGTCTTCCTGGATAATACGGATTCTAAAATATAACGATGAGAGCATCGCTAACGCTAAGGGCTTTAGATTCTGTAACAAGCCTTAGATTTAACGATGTAAAGACGCTTACTTCGCCCGAGGTGGGAATTTCAAGGACCGGCTGAGAAAGATTTCCACAACGCAAAGACTTTCCCACTAAAGATGTAAATGCTGTAGTTATTATCAACGGCGAAGTACAGTGTTTCCTCTCAGTGATCTTAAATAACTGGCGGCAGGAAAAGCGTGAGCTAGAGAGCAAAGCAAGGCGAGTCCTGCAGTTGCGTCATGTAGAAGTTAGGGGTCGTTAGTGGTGCCTTTATTTAACAGAGGAGGTCAATAAAAGGAACCGAAACTTTCTTAACCTCTTATTATACAAAAGGAAATGTAGAATATATTTTCTTAAACAATTTACAAAACAAACACGTCAACAAATAAAAAATAACGTTAACAACCAGTAGGAGTTCAAAATGTCTGGGGATTGAGTAGGGTATTACTACTCACATTTACTTCCCGAGTCCATACATTTTGTGTAGAGTTATAAACAGTTATATGTTTGTAGTAGCAGCACTGATGATGGTTTAATCCATCGAAAGTTGTGTATATTTATTGTGTTTATAATCTTAACTCACAAGCCAGGTCGAATATTTATAAATAGAGTTGTTCACATATTTACTTTATGTTGTAAAAGAACTTGGGCTGTAAACTAATAGCATTTACTTAAGGTCACTCCGAACGCCATTTAACTCGATGCTAGCAATAATGCACATAACTTTTTTCCACTTGAGATATTGTTTTAATTTTTGTTTTGTTTTAAATATTAGCATTTTGCCTAGTTCCTATCACGAAATTATTGTTTTACAAGTTCATGGGAATTTTTTATTAAATTTGTCTTATTAGTATTTATAATTTTCAAAAAATTCTTTAAAAATATTTTTTTATTTGGCACCTATATATCATTTATATCCCTTGTGTTGGGAACTTTATTTGGCAATTATAAAACCACAGTAAAAACTTCAACATGATATATTGAGCGGTTTCTGAGACATGTGTAGTGAAAGTTATAAAATGTTAACTTTTGGAAATTAACAAAATAAAATATAAAAGTTTTAATGCACAATCATATCTGTGTTAATGGCCACCACAGCACTGAATGAGGGGTTATCTGGGTTTTCTAGCTCTGAATATTGGTCTACCAGGTTTCTTTTAGCCATTGTTCTCTTCATTCTTATTTTCTTCTCGAGTTCATTCATCGCCCTGTCTGCTTCGTAGACTCGCTTGCGATCTAAGATTTCCATTGCCTTCACAAGATGTTTTCCAGCTTGAAGCCCTAGATGTTCCAACACCTTTGCCTTGGAGACATATCCATTGTTGAAAGATAATACAGCTTCTGACACTCCAAAATTCAAAGTTGACAGTCCTTCAAATGTTTTTTTTCGGAAGTCGTGATCATATCAAATTATTCAGTGATTCATTTGGGTTCTGCGACTTCCCTTTCAAACATTTCTTTAGAAGAACAGGATCAGACAAAGACTTGAATATTCGCTTTATTTCAAACATTATTACTTCAGGTAGGTTAAAATGTTTTGAATGACCATATGTGAGACCCGAAACCCTAAGGTTTTTGTACTTACACCAAGTGTCATCTCCGGATGGACAGAGTTGGTGCGTCGCTTTGTCGTTGTTAGACTAAATATGGAAGAAGGTAGCCCATACAGCTTTCTGCATGTCTTTCTCACTTGTTGTATTCCTTCTTATTGCTAATCTATAAAACAATTGAATCTTTTGAATTGCCAGGTCAGTGAGACGGCTTTTTCCGGATAATGGTTTCCCATCTGATAGTTTCCCTTTATTCGTTGATTTCAGTGTCCGTAACCTAGTTCCCATGCGTTTTTGAATGTGACCAATGCATTCAAGTTTATTTATGTCACAATTCTCATAAGGTTTGCTGTCAACTACTGAGTTATAAGCAGCAGAATCGCCATCACCAGTAAGAGAAATCGATTTTTTGTTTACATGGAAGCGCACATCGCCTTATATAATCAATTTTTTCAAAATGAAATATAACTGCAACCTATATGTATTATACATCATTTTAAAAGTAACATTCCAAGGAAAAAGAATCAATAAAAACATATAAATGTCAAAAAATTAATATTTTCCGTTCCGGTTAAATTAGAAATTTCGTTGAATACGTTCTACAATCTTAAAACAGTTCATTAGAGACTTTGTGTGTATTAAAACTAAATGAAACGTGCGCATTTAGATTTAATATTTGATCGACATATTGATAAGTTTATCGCTCCTCTTATATGCTGAAATGGCTTAAGAAGCGTTGAAAAAGTATCAGCCGAAGTATAAGAGAGATTGTTAGACACGTGACGCATGCAAAGCCGGTGAGTTGAATGCAGTGAAGTAGGGTGGAGCCGCCCGAATACAGCTTTGGCATACGTACTTGCAATATCCTACAACGGATTATTGTTGGGAGTTTGAGATTTGAAATGTGTTTAACGTATTATTATCAATATATATGGAAGAATATAACTCACTGTGTTAAATACAGTAACATACCTCTTTAGAGACGTAGTTGTTTGTGTTAGCCATAGATTTAAGGATTGTGATGTATTGCAATACACACTGATCGAAATGTAGGATTTAATTCAGACATTCAAAGAGTATGCTATATAATATACAGACTTTATAATATGTAAAGAAACCCGTGATAACAAATTAAAAATTGTTTTTTATAATACGAAAAATTTGGTTTTAATGTTTTGTTTGAAAATGCCTAAGAAATACTTCTATTGTGAAACCAAAGTATGTCTACAGTATTGTTTTTTAGAATGGTCTGAAACAAAATAATGTGGTAACTATTTTTAAAAAAAAATTGTAAAAAATTACAATTTATTACAAGCAACAATTATCCTTTTTTGAAATAATGCTAAAATCGTCGGCGTAGCGAATTTTCAGTCAGTGCTAAGATTGACGTCAGAGCGGAGTAATAGCTGTAGGTTTTACTACATACTACATTCACTGTAATAAATAATTAAATTGGTTAGTGAACAAAATTTAATTGAGTGTTTTCTGCAAAAGTTGTGTGGGAATTATTGAGGTGGACGAAACATGAGATTAAATTATTGCTTTCGCGTCACGATCGTTGTTTCTGAAACTCATACATAAAATCATATTTTACCACCATGTGACGCTATGACTTACTTTAAAGTGATTAAATTATAACATGGTTTCATGAAGCATCTGATTTTGAGTTATAGGTTATGTTGTAGAACAGACATTTTACATGTGGATAATTATTAATTAGTTTTGATCAGTTAATAAGTAATTTTTATTTAAATTTTGATAAATCTTAATTCAAATAATTTGATATACTAATATTAAGATGATGTTATGTATTGGCAATGCAAATTTTAAAAGGAAAACCTTTTTAGGCCCGTCTTACACTTTTTAAAGAACTGATTTGAATTTGTTTAAGAAATTGGTAAACATCTAATACACGTTTTTTGTTTTTCACATTATTTTATTATTAACTATAATAAATAATAGTCTTAGTCAAAAAATTACCATGTAAAATCATTTGTATTGTGGCTACAATTACCCCTACGCACGCATGCACACACACACACACACACACACACACACACACACACACAAGCACACATGCGCACCCCCCCTACACACACAGACACACAACCAAATATAAACACACACACACACACACACACACACACACACAAAGTGTATGGAACAAGTAATAATATTGAAAATTACAGTGTAATTTTTAAAATCCTATTTCGCCAAGCAATCTTCTCTTCTGCAGCAAGACCCAGCTGAGATCGTTCTCCTGAAGGTTTTTCAATAAACATATTGTACGTAGCCTTATGACTTTGAATGTTTATGTCCCTTGTATTTACGTTTAGTTATTTGTAACCCGTCTTAAGTCGCATGCATTCAGTAATTATTTCAGTCTTGAATCTCCAAAGTAGTTTGAAGTCAAATATTTGTCTTTAGAAAGACTTTATCAGTTTTAAATAAAAAGTCCCCCGGCTTTGATAATTAACAATCCCCTATATCCGGTCTTCCGCGCTGACTGAAACACCTTTTAAATCCCAGGTGAAATACTAGAAGCTCTGATACCGCAGCCATTGTTGTTAGGCGTAAGATGAAGTGCGCGTAAGCCATCCTCCTTCTTGGCCGGACCGACTGCTTCAGTACGTCCTGCTATTTAAAGGGCTGTAGGTTTCGCTGGTTGCTCAGGGACTTGCATACGTTATCCCATGAAGGTTCGTCAAAGATCCACCACTTAACTGAGGCTAAGTTCGATATGGTGATATCGCTGCCACAAAATATAGCTCCTAAATTTGATCCAACAATATCCTTAAAGTGTGATTAGAATCTTTACTTTACTGTATCATTTTTCGCTTGGTATATATTAATTGTTTTAAACGCTGCTCTAAATAGTAGATGTATATTTAAGGCATTAAGCAAGGAACATATTTCAGTCACGATAAGGCGGGGTAGTTTTATGTTCTTATCACCATCACTATGCTCTATACATTTAAGTAAATTTAATGCTTGTTCTTCAATATCTCTAATTTGACAAATTAGGATTTAGTTTAGCGACATTTTCTATTCACACGAATGTTTGTTAGTAAAGGTAATCACTAAATAACAATGAATCCAGCTTATGATCAATAATTTATCATTTTCATACAGGATTCGAAGATAAATTCATTGTTATCACAGAGTATAACCAAATAATTTTTAAATATAACTCTAACCACATTATAATCTGTAGTTTTGTAGTCTGAGTGGTGACTTTGACACTGAAACTCGCTGAGGAAACATATGATTGGTTGTGAGTTGGTGTCATATTTATCCTTAAGTTTATTGATATAGCTTTAGTACAACGGCCAAGTAGCAGGAATAAATTTCATCACCTTTTATTTAACAATAAATTTTGTATCATTTAAGTTCAATCGTTCCTCATTCTAAGCATTTGAGAAATACAATAATAAGATGGAAAGAGTTGGACCTGATTTATCTTGTACAATTCGTATAGGATTGTAAGTTTTCTACAAATTTCTGAGAACTCACCACAAACTAATACAAGGCACTTATAACAAATCTTACTTTATATAGCCATTTAAAAATAGAAATTGCGTATACAACTGATCAAATTATAGTAAAATATTGAATTCATTAAAAGTATATCCCGTCATAATTTTACTTTAGCCCCAGTTGAAATTATAATATGATCATGAAAATAAAAACTAACAACTTTATTAATAAAGTAATTATGTTACACATTCTGATAAGAAAAATGTATTAGATAAATAGATCTACATTTCTTGTATCAGACAGGATTTTTAAAATTGTAATACAACTTAACCAAGCATGTTTTTTAAAAACAATTATTTTCATAATTCATTCCCAGTCAATTAAGTCAACATTAGCCTAAAATTCCAATAAATGTGGAACTACTTTAAACCTTTAAACTTTAATCCTTTAAAACCATTAAGCATCAGGATAACCGTATAGTGGCATTTTAATAAAAAGAGGCTACAAGTTTTGCCTAAAGATAAAAAGCCGGAAAAAGCAAAAAAGGTTAATTACTAAAACCAAGTAAAAGGTAAAAAAACTCTACTAAATGTACTGGCAGGTTAGTTGTATTTATCTATCGCCTATCCTTCTACGTTATTGTTTTATGTAACGCTTCAAATTTCAGAATTTAATTAAGTTTATGCAGACAAAGTAATAGATGTAACCCTTAACCATATGCAGCAAACTACACAGAAATATCGTAGCAGAATATTTACTTGAAGGAATGTCCCCGTAGGTTTAATTGAATGAAGGGTTCAGTCATTAACCGCAGCTCGAGATTAAAACAGAAACATACACTTTTAATTAATACCTTAATCCTGGAGGGTTCCCACAAACTGCCTTCGTTGATACTATATTTAGAGTTATAATTGAATCTATTGTTGGAACGAGAGACGGGTGTTTTCAATACAAATGTGTAGAAATTCCGTATATGTGAACTTAATTAGATTCTAGTGGATTCATCCTTGTACTTATTGTTTAAGTTACAAACACAAGTACATAGTAATGCCAAACAGCAGATATTCAAAAATCGTACACGCACGCGCGCGCACACACACACACACACACACACACACACACACACACACACACACACACACACACACACACACACACACACACACACACACACACACACACACACACACACACACACACACACACACACACACACACACACACCTACACACACACACTCACACATACATACACACACACACACACACACACACACACACACACACACACACTCACTCACACACACACACACACACACACACACACACACACACACACACACACACACACACACAGTAATTATACAAAAAGAAGTATTTTTATTATATAATAAACACATTAATTATATAACAGAAAATAAAACATTTATACCATTAACAGTGTGTTCATATCTATTTGAGCACTCGAAATAGATATTAAATTAATAATAAACCGGTTAAATATTGAGTCAGTGACATATATTTTAATAGTGCAATATTCATTTTAGCCAACCAGTCCTTGTACACTGTACTTACATTTTATATGAGTAATTTAAAGCAACGTAAGGTTGTTTTCAGGCTTGATAAAAGCAACGAACTAGTCGCCGAAAAGTTGCAATTTAAAATAAATATCTTTGATTCGATATTCAAACGGTTTACCATTTAATTAATGGTCTCAGTTTCATATTTAAAGTGTAAACCAATGATTGTGATATGTGTCGTTATAAAAGAAACTAAATGGAACAAAACAAGGTTTACATTCTTTAATTGACAGACACTTAATGAGGATACGTACGAAAAGTAATTCAATTAGAGTCATATAGCATATTCAAGTCCTGAATCGAAAGTCAGTGACACCTATTCTGAATCCGAACCCGAACCGAACACACAACAGATGAGTCACCACAGTTTTACAGGTTCTGCTTGTGTTCAAGCGACATAGTGCTTCCTGTATGTGACGTACCGAACTATTTAAACTGATGTCATGATAAGAAAAACAGCGATTACACGCTACCAACTGTTTAGAAAGTCTATTTATTTCCTTAGCTAAACACCTGACAATGGGCCATAGATGGAAATCTGCCGCTTGCAAAATAAGCGATCACTAGTCCCATACATAATATCAAGGTCACAGCTACAGTAATCATGGGTGGTAAAAGTTTATATGGCCCATGTCCTACATGTGGACTTGTCCTCAGTCAACAGAATAGAGTTAAAGCTTTCTAGCATTACTCGCGCCTGTGACCTGCCACTTTTATATGACCGCAACACCTATCCCAACATCAGTCACATAAACCCTAATGGTAATTAAACGGCAGAACTAACTTTTGTAAAGTCTTGTTTGCGAGCCCAGCGCTTTGGTTTCATCTCACGTTCTCTCCACTCTTCGGATCTGGTCGGCTAATTCATTCCCACATACTAAATCCTAACTTCTGCAAATAGCAACACAAACTGGATATAGAAATATCGGCTTATACAGGCTGATGCATGAAGATATAGCAATACTTTGGGAGCTAACTCAACCTGTTGAAATAAAGAAAGAGGTGCATGCAAACAGACCAGACAGTATCATTAGCTAAAGATTTCGAACGGATTTTTACTCATCCCATGAAATAAAATGCTAAAGAGATTTTAAACCATTAATAAAGAGTAAAAAATGTTTTACAATGAAAATATTGGAAAGAACCCCAATACCACAAGAATAATAAAAAATAACAAATAAAACAATTTACTTAAGATTAAACCACTATGTACATTTCGATGACCATGTCATCATCATCAGAGGGTCTTATTACAAAGTTACAATCTAGCAAACAAGAAGTTACAAACTAGAATAATTCTTCTTTTGATAATTCTAGTTTGTAACTTCTTGTTTGCTAGATTGTAATTTGTAATAAGACCCTCTGATGATAATGACATGATCATCGAAATGTACATAATGGTTTAATCTTAACTAACTTGTTTTATTTGTTATTTTTTATTAATTTTGTGGTATTGGGGTTCTTTCCAATATTTTTATTGTAAAACGTTTGATTGCTCAAGACTTTTTCCTTGAGAGGTTGTTCTTTCAGATAACCGTGTCTTGTTTGCTCTTTTCAAATTTGTTCGGACATTTTATCGTAACTATACTTTCTAGATAGCCTTGTCTCCGTACATTTTTACAACGAAGGCATGTTTTAAAATTATTTTGGACCTTTAGTTCCAACGGCACAGCTGTAAAAAGCTGAACGTGTAAATAAATTGATAAAACTTGATATCACTTAGGAATTCGCACGACAGTGTGTAACAATGCGGAGATCAACGAATTTTGTACCGAAGATTTTTAATACAAAATATCATCACTTTGTAGTTATTGCCTTCATTTAGAGACTGTTTGGAAGCTTTGTTTAAATAATTTTGAAATACAGTTTCCCAGATTTATATTTAAAAATATGGCATATTTCGTTAAATTAAGCGATAAAGAATGATTTAATACATCAGCTTTTTACTTTACATTATTAGTAATTAAAATATTTCTCTTAGGAAAATTTTGGTATAATATTTATAACAGACGGTTGTATATTAACTTATTAATAATATAAGTAGTATTTAACATTGTGATATATATTATTGTTATTTATTATAAGTATAACTCTTGATATTGTGTAAAAAATGTTTGTTTTTTAGGGGGTTTTAAATGAGAAAGCGAGTAAAGTAGGTGTCTGAACAACATTTCAAGTAGGTTTTGAGAAATCTGTAGTAAAACAAAAATCATCAAGGCTAAAGCAACCTGTTTTTCATCTTTGCCGTACAATAACGCCATTAATTGTGCAAAAACAAACAGTTCTTATTACAGAACTACATAACGTTACTGATGTAAGTACATTTAAAGAAAATATAATAATAACTTTCTCGATATTTTAAAAATAATTTTGTTTCCCCACCCATTTGATTTAAATTTCCTTAAACGTAAATTCAATTAGAATTACGATTATTTCTAATCAATTAAATTAAAAAAGAATGAAAATTTGGTTCTAGATCTTCAACAATTCTATTGAACCAAGTAAACTATTATTTCAAAGTTTTTATTAAACAGTACGCTAATATTGTTTAACTTGACTTTAAAAGAAACATTCCGTATTTCTTCTGACTCTGGCTCGAAAAGAGTTGAATAACAAAATAGAATCTAAAGAGAAAAAAAGCATATGCGTAAAAACCAAAGATAAAACAGGGTGTCTAGTAAAATAGCTTGAAGAAATTCCCTGAGTTTTCCCTGACTTTTCCAGGGTGTCTAGTAAAATAGCTTGAAGAAATTCCCTGAGTTTTCCCTGACTTTTCCTCTTTTAGATGTCTATAGAAAGCCCAGTTTACATTGGGCCCATCCATTGATATCTGAAGGATCTTGGATAAATCCAGACCTTGAAGAACGAATTGAGTAACTCTTTTGCTTATGTGTCTGTAAGGAACACAGAGCCAAAATATCGAGCTTTCACTTCATCCGTCTCTGCATCCCAATACCTAACACTCAAATCCATTTGGGCTCTTTGTGATATTTTGTTTAAACTTTCATCAAAGCCAATTACATAGTTAGAATTAGAATTTAAAATAATTTGATAAACCGAATACAACACTATAGGAAATTTTATCTTTCCTCAATCTCATGTTCTGTGCAATGGTGCTATCAGGGAACATCCTTAGAAAGAGACACACACTACCTTCTGCATTGCGTAAAGAAGTGTTGCATTACTAAATTCACGCACCATATAATCTCTGCTTCAGTCACTTCATCTTTTAGTTTATATTTATCCTACGGAAGGAGGGGAGGTAATGACGACATCTGCATGACGCGCTTGCCCGCTACTGCAATGAAAACTGGAACCTTCCATGTTGAAATAAACAGTGTACAAATAATCACCGTCAAATAAAACACATACTACCACGAGTCTAGACAAATAGCTGGCTACGAATGTTTAAACAGGGTTCTGTGTGGTCAGAAACAGACTGAGTTATCTGTTATCCCCACCTGTCCATATGATAACAGAACCACTGCGCACCCCAAGGCCACGGTCCAGGCTAAAACCTCCCAGCTGTACCAACTCGACACGTTTAATATTTATTGACATAAGTCCTGAAGTCATAGCATTGGGCTTATCAAATAAATAATGGGCATCTAAATAAAGAAGTGTTATTTCCTGACTGCCCTGGCCCTAAACCAGCCCGCTGGCTTACAATAACAAATATTCGAGAACAATAGCCACTAGTTTTGTTTCTAATCAAAATAAATATTTTCCCGATTTTTTAAAATTTTCCCTGACTTTTCCCTGAATTTTCCAGAATCTTAAAATTCCCTGACTTTTCCAGGTTTTCCCGGTTTTCCCTGTCACTAGACACCCTGTAAAAGTAAAGATTGCGGCTAAGACCTTGGTTCACGACTGGCACCTGTAAATCTAGAACGGGCTCAGGTTGGTAATAAAACTCTCTGATTGCTGCGTTGTCAGATTGCACGCCATGCCTAAAACACTCTACGCTCTAATAAAACGAAATATTATCATATTTAATTTATTCACTAAATCGGATTTTCCTTCATAGAATTAAACGAGTTTCACAAACGTTTTAACGCTTGAAAACATAAAATCTAGTTCAAACCTTATCTTATTAGGCATAATACAACGCAATTTATGTAGGTACTGTGCAAACTGTAAGCCACATTTAGTGTTAAATGATGCGTTTTCAGTTAATAATAAATAATAACAGTATAATAACAATAACAATAATATTCATCACTATCAAATAATAACAAATATTATTACAGCTAATAAATGATTAGAAATCTTATTAATCATTTCGGTTTTCGTAATACACAAAGGTGAATAAAGTTAATGATATTTATAGTTACGTCAATTATTTATGATTTTTTCCTGTTAAAACTGGTCCTATTGACCAACCATTAACTTTCCTTGCATTATTTTAACCTAAATACTGATATAACTAAAGTGCCCATTGACTCATTAGTTCTTGTCTGAACACTGTCAATACATATTATGTTAGAACTAGCACAACACAACACACTAACGCAAAAGGTTTGGTTCTCTTCAATCTTCTAACCAAGGACTGGTTATCGAGAAGTTAAAGAGCCACTGTATTTGGATGAAGAGGAAGTATCTTTTCATGTTTTTTCGCCATCTTCTTTATTTCTTCTAGTATCGTCGGAATATTTAGATCTCGATGAATATCTTTGTTTTTTACATACTAAGGGGCATTACCAATATTTCTCAGTACTTTATTTTTGAAAATTTGGAGAATTTCTTTCTACATTAGATTCCTTTGCACATCCCCACAGTTGACTGCCATACATTCAAACCGGTTTCAAAATTTGATTGTAGATTTTTATTTTATTTCATAATGCGAGGTTTGAATCTCTACCTAAGAGCCAATAGTGCTCATTACGGTATTTGATATTTAATTCCTCCTTCTTTTTCTTGATGTGGTGTTTCCATCTTAGTTTAGCATCTAGGTTCATACCTAGATATTTAGCTTTATTTTCATAAGGGATGATGACTCCGCTAACATCCATTAACGGAGGATCTTTCAGAACCTTATTTGTGAAGACGATGTGGACTGACTTCACTTCATTCAGTTTGATTTTCCATTTATTAGTCCATTCTAGGAGTTTGTTTGTTACTCTCTGGACTTTGTCCGTAGATGTATATATGTCTTTGTCAGAATTATTTATGATACTACGACATGATACTACTACCATGACAGATTCGGAAAGATGTCAATTTAGCAAGCTGCTAAAATAAATAGGCTTTTCAACGTTTACGGTGAAATCATTCACTGCTTCAGGCAGACTATACAGTTCCTTACCAATAGATCAAAGCAAAATAGTTAATCGCGCTTATAAAAAATTTCCTACTGGTATTAAGAAACGTACAACACTGAAACTGGCGCTTTGAAAGAGAGACTGAGATGAACTTAGTTTTCTATACACTTTACAGACGCTATAAATAGTTTAAAACTCTTTTGAAAACATCTAGGTTATATGGAACTACAATATATATGGAACCTATAATTTCGTGCGTCATTTTTATAAAATCAAACTTTCCAACTTTCCGACGTTGTAACACTGACATGACTATTTTTTACGATCCACGTTTTCGCCTTTGAGCAAGTAGAGCAAAGCCCTATACTGGCTAGAATATTTACGATGAAGAAGCGTATTTAGTAATTTACCCATCGTAGTTGCTTATCCGATTTTTTAATTAAGTAGACCTAATTTAGTAGCGATAAGTGAGATTTGCGCTCTCTCTCTCTCTCTCTCTCTCTCTCTCTCTCTATATATATATATATATATATATATATATATATATATATATATATATATATACATATATATAGGTGTAAAACTGTAATATATTAAGTTTTTTAACTATCGATACACAAATAAAAGAATATAAATATACTACTTTATGAAAACGTAGGCAGACCTACAACGAATGAGAGATTTATCCCATCTGTTTACAAGCTCTCTATCAATATCTACTCCATTAAACAATGCTACAACAAATGATGAGAGATTTATCGCATCTGTTTACAAGCTCTCTATCAATACCTTCTCCATAAAACAATGCTACAACAAATGATGAGGGATTTATCCCATCTGTTTACAAGCTCTCTATCAATACCTTCTCCATAAAACAATGCTACAACAAATGATGAGAGATTTATCCCATCTGTTTACAAGCTTTCTATCAGTACCTTATCCATAAAACAATGCTACAACGAATGATGAGAGATTTAACCCATCTGTTTACAAACTCTCTATAATACCTTCTCCATAAAACAATGCTACAACAAATGATGAGAGATTTATCCCATCTGTTTACAAGCTCTCTATAATACCTTCTCCTTAAAACAATGCTACAACGAATGATGAGAGATTTATCCCATCTGTTTACAAGCTCTCTATCAATACCTTCTTCATAAAACAATGCTACAACGAATGATGAGAGATTTAACCCATCTGTTTACAAACTCTCTATAATACCTTCTCCATAAAACAATGCTACAACAAATGATGAGAGATTTATCCCATCTGTTTACAAGCTCTCTATCAATACCTTCTCCTTAAAACAATGCTACAACAAATGATGAGAGATTTATCCCATCTGTTTACAAGCTCTCTATAATACCTTCTCCTTAAAACAATGCTACAACGAATGAGAGATTTATCACATCTGTTTACAAGCTCTCTATCAATACCTTCTTCATAAAACAATGCTACAACGAATGATGAGAGATTTATCCCATCTGTTTACAAGCTCTCTATCAATACCTTCTCCATAAAACAATGCTACAACAAATGATGAGAGATTTATCCCATCTGTTTACAAGCTCTCTATCAATACCTTCTCCATAAAACAATGCTACAACAAATGATGAGGGATTTATCCCATCTGTTTACAAGCTCTCTATCAATACCTTCTCCATAAAACAATGCTACAACAAATGATGAGAGATTTATCCCATCTGTTTACAAGCTTTCTATCAATACCTTATCCATAAAACAATGCTACAACGAATGATGAGAGATTTAACCCATCTGTTTACAAACTCTCTATAATACCTTCTCCATAAATCAATGCTACAACAAATGATGAGAGATTTATCCCATCTGTTTACAAGCTCTCTATCAATACCTTCTCCTTAAAACAATGCTACAACGAATGAGAGATTTATCCCATCTGTTTACAAGTTCTCTATAATACCTCTCCATAAAACAATGCTACAATGAATGATGAGAGATTTATCCCATCTGTTTACAAGCTCTCAATCAATACCTTCTCCTTAAAACAATGCTACAACGAATGAGAGATTTATCCCATCTCTTTACAAGCTCTCTATCAATACCTTCTCCATAAAACAATGGTACAACAAATGATGAGAGATTTATCCCATCTGTTTACAAACACTCTATCAATACCTTCTCCTTAAAACAATGCTACAAAGAATGAGAGATTTATCCCATCTGTTTACAAGCTCTCTATCAATACCTTCTCCATAAAACAACGCTACAACAAATGATGAGAGATGTATCCCATCTGTTTACAAGCTCTCTATCAATACCTTCTCCATAAAACAATGCTACAACGAATGATAAGAGATTTATCCCATCTGTTTACAAACTCTCTATAATACCTTCTCCATAAAACAATGCTACAACAAATGATGAGAGATTTATCCCATCTGTTTACAAACTCTCTATAATACCTTCTCCATAAAACAATGCTACAACAAATGATGAGGGATTTATCCCATCTGTTTACAAGCTCTCTATCAATAACTTCTCCTTAAAACAATGCTACAACGAATGAGAGATTTATCCCATCTGTTTACAAGCTCTCTATCAATACCTTCTCCATAAAACAATGCTAGAACAAATGATGAGAGATTTATCCCATCTGTTTACAAGCTGTCTACAATACCTTCTCCATAAAACAATGCTACAACGAATGATGAGAGATGTATCCCATCTGTTTACAAGCTCTCTATCAATACCTTCTCCATAAAACAATGCTACAACAAATGATGAGAGATTTATCCCATCTGTTTACAAACTCTCTATAATACCTTCTCCATAAAACAATGCTACAACAAATGATGAGGGATTTATCCCATCTGTTTACAAGCTCTCTATCAATACCTTCTCCTTAAAACAATGCTACAACCAATGAGAGATTTATCCCATCTGTTTACAAGCTCTCTATCAATACCTTCTCCATAAAACAATGCTACAACGAATGATGAGAGATGTATCCCATCTGTTTACACTCTCTCTATCAATACCTTCTCCATAAAACAATGCTACAACGAATGATGAGAGATTTATCCCATCTGTTTACAAGCTCTCTATCAATACCTTCTACATAAAACAATGCTACAACGAATGAGAGATTTATCCCATCTGTTTACAAGCTCTCTTTCAATACCTTCTCCATAAATAATGCTACAACAAATGATGAGAGATTTATCCCATCTGTTTACAAGTTCTCTATCAATACCTTCTCCATAAAAAAAATGCTACAACAAATGATGAGAGATGTATCCCATCTGTTTACAAGCTCTCTACAATACCTTCTCCATAAAACAATGCTACAACGAATGATGAGAGATTTATCCCATCTGTTTACAAGCTCTCTATAATACCTCTCCCTAAAACAATGCTACAACGAATGATGAGAGATGTATCCCATCTGTTTACAAGCTCTCTACAATACCTTCTCCATAAAACAATGCTACAACGAATGATGAGAGATTTATCCCATCTGTTTACAAGCTCTCTATAATACCTCTCCCTAAAACAATGCTACAACGAATGATGAGAGATTTATCCCATCTGTTTACAAACTCTCTATAATACCTTCTCCATAAAACAATGCTACAACAAATGATGAGAGATTTATCCCATCTGTTTACAAGCTCTCTATAAAACCTCTCCATAAAATTATGCTACAACGAATGATGAGAGATTTATCCCATCTGTTTACAAACTCTCTATAATACCTTCTCCATAAAACAATGCTACAACAAATGATGAGAGATTTATCCCATCTGTTTACAAACTCTCTATAATACCTTCTCCATAAAACAATGCTACAACAAATGATGAGAGATTTATCCCATCTGTTTACAAACTCTCTATAATACCTTCTCCATAAAACAATGCTACAACAAATGATGAGAGATTTATCACATCTGTTTACAAACTCTCTATAATACCTTCTCCATAAAACAATGCTACAACAAATGATGAGAGATTTATCCCATCTGTTTACAAACTCTCTATAATACCTTCTCCATAAAACAATGCTACAACAAATGATTAGAGATTTATCCCATCTGTTTACAAGCTCTCTACAATACCTTCTCCCTAATTTTCTTGAAGCCCTTCGATAGTGGCAAACCTTTGATCTTTCGGTCACGACTCCAGGCTAGTGATTCGGCCCTCTGTCGGGAATGTGCACAGGCATCGTCATAGATCACAGTTTAAGAGTTCATGCTAGCTATTAGTTTTACAGGACAGGTGTTCGCTTCCAACTTGCTGGGAGTGAACTGCCAAGATCAAGAAGTAGGTCTGTGCTGTGCTGCTAATGCAGCCCAAGAGGACCTTGAGTAGTTTAAATACAGCATTTACAATCACCTCGCATCACGTTACTTCTACCTTTTCCCTAGGATGAAGTGGCTTTGAGGTCATTGCTTCCAAATTAACGAGGAGCTTTAGGAAACCCACCCGACAGACGCCCTGTTGGCTCTACCAGCAAATCCATGTCCAGGAGGGATTAGGGTGAAAGCGAGTATACAACGCTTCCAAACCGGTTTTCTCGACTAAGAGTAAAAATAGAAAACTATAGAAAGCCTGGTCCTCCAGGCTCCTCTTGCCGTTATTTATCGCGCTACAAAGTGTGCTAGGTAAGTGTGAGGAATGGGAAGGCAGTGAAAAAACTGAAGTGACTCCACTAGCGACAACCTTCTACTGCGCGCTGCAGGGTCAAGTGTCGTGCGAAAATGGAACTTGGTCCTATTTTCTCGCTACAATCTGCCGACAACAGGTTGCTTACAAGCTGTAGACTGTAGTGTCGCGTCTGCAGCCAAGGCTATTCCGGCTCACGTCCACCGCCACAATAAAGAGTAGTGAAGCCAACCAGCTTGCGACGCCACTGTAGATTGTGGTTAGTATTCAAATGCCTGTTGAGCCACCCAACTGTCGCGTGTAGCGCACCAAACTTACGGCGCGATAGACTAAGGCCAGTGGAGCCGTAATTACACGACCGATGGCCCTGCTCTCATTCTATGGAAAAATTCCATATTTAGCATACAAGAAATCATGGAGTTTGAATTGCGATACACGGCCAATCATTCTGTGATATAAAGTCGCTGAAAAAAATCAATATAGATCTATTATAATATATATATATATATATATATATATATATATATATATATATATATATATATATATAGTATTTATATGTGCGTTTACTAATATATTTGAATTTGCTGTAGATCCTCCCTATCATAAAAACAGAATGCAAACAAAAAAGTTAGTTGTAGATATGGCCAATCATGTATACGAATGATATGGCATAGGCAGGAACAGACAAAACGAGGCGCTGTATAGGCAATTGAAGTACATTGTAAAACCGTGAATAGTTAACGAAAATTAGCTAAAATTAATCATATAATAAAAACCAAAACGTAGCCCAGGTTCAACTTACACGTATAATCATGCTGTTCAAATTTAGGGTTATGTTCCCTAATCATCCCAGAATATTTTAATAATAGCATGAATAATATTTAACGGCAACAAACTAAAATTTTAGAGATTTTATTATACTTTCAAGGATAGCTATCTACAGGACACGTTTTTTACAGAGAACGAAATAATTGTATGAATAATGGAAAATTCTAAAAAAATGTTGTCGGGTCTTGTGTTTCGTTATTTCCTTTATGCGGCCAGCGCCTAGAGATTTCAACCCTCCGCGGGATTCTACTGCGTCATTTTTCAATCAAGATTTCAATGAACAACCCCTTATTGACACGTAGCTGATTTCAAACTACTGTACGTGCTGATTGAAATGAAGATGAATATTGACAAAAAGCACCAATGGCATTGTCTCCTTTTTAATATCTCCAATGCTCTTTATCCTACAGACGTTTGGAGCAAATAGTGTAATATTGCTTAGTTTTTAAATTATACCAATCCACGTTACTACGAGCTATATGTATACAAGTATACTGAGTAGAGATAACTCTTGGAAAGTTGTAGGAGCTCATCTGTAACGGTTTCAGATGACCTTAATTTACCACATCTACTGTAATAGTCTACTATTTCTTTGGACATATGAAACACATCCTCAGTGGAAATAATTTCGCTACAAAAAATAGACAATTATTCTACTAATAAATACTTATAACAAATCTGTCAGTTTCTTGCATATATATCTTTTTCAAAGAAAGAGTTCTGCATATATATATATATATATATATATATATATATATATATATATATATGTGTGTGTGTGTGTGTGTGTGTGTGTATGCTGATACGCAGTCCTTCACAGATGGAGAAATATGGTGAATAGTTATTATCTGGAGTACATCCGTTCATTCTGCAGTGCATAAAATCGCAGTTCTAACGTTTCGCTAGAAACTCATCTAGCACTGACGAGGTGAATCCAACAACAGTTGAAGAGCGAGTCAACTGTTGTTGGGTTCACCTCTTTAATGCTAGATGAGATTTTAGTGAAACGTCGAAACTGCAAGTTTATGCACTTTAGAATGAATGGATGTACTTCAGATAATAACGATTCATCATCGTGTGTGTGTGTGTGTGTGTGTGTGTGTGTGTTTGTGTGTGTGTGTGTGGGTGGGTGTGTGTGTGTGTGTGTGTGTGTGTGTGTGTGTGTGTGTGTGTGTGTGTGTGTGTGTGGGTGGGTGTATGTGCGTGCGCGCACACTAGAGTCTCGTTAATTCGAGGTACATGGGACCGAGAATTAGAGAAAAAACAGAGTTCTAATGAACCCTAATACTATAACTAAGACAGAAAAAAAGGTTTATAGAACCCTATCGATTACAGTACCTATATAAATTAATGTAGCTTTGGAATACATTGTTCATCACGGTTGCTACATTTTTTGGAAAAAGTGTCGTCTGCATCTGCTAATCAGATTGTTTTCACGCTGCGGTGTCGCGTAGACGTCTTATCAGAAGGACATCTGTTGGCGTAGTGTCTGCCTGTTGTTCAATATAGCGTAGCGCAGTTTCCAAGGGAGCCGTTCCTTCACCGTGACTAATTTTCCCTTCTTGTACTAAGTCGAATTGTCGTCATCACTGCCATCATACATTCCAGAACAGCCTCATCCATTGCCTGGCTTACGCAAATTACGATGTATCTTTTTCAGAAATAAAGGACAGATATATAAAGAGCACAGTTGGTATTCATCTGCGTGCGACAGTTCTTTGTTTAACAGTAGAATAGCTTTCCGGGAAATTTCTTTGCTTTTAAAAACTTTTCAGTTTCGGGCACAAACTCATTAAAAAACAACGCTTTGAATCAATCTCTATCCACCCCATCTAATAACAAAGCGGTAATGCTGACGTGGAAATGTTTTTAAACACCTGCTGCTTAGCTGACTAATCCCGGGGCTTAGCAGACTTGAAGCCGGATTCGGAAATTTGAGACTATAAATATGAATTCGTTATAAAATATACCAAATTAGGTTTTCCATTAAAATATTACAATTTTACCAATATAAAATAAATAGTATAAACGTTTAGTTTTAAACTTGAAATATCACTTGAGATTAAATAGTTTTTATTGTAGTATTACCTGAATGTAACATTCCAACGTGAAAATAAAGATTAATACGTACGAAGGCTATATTAGGGTAAATATTTATAGCTAGAAATAACAATGCCATTACTTTCGATAAAATTGTTTGTTATGAGTATATTTTGACTACGGCTGACGTCACTACTAGTTCCAAGATAATTTTACTTGAAGTATGAACATAAGTACTTCCCAAGCAATCGAAAGTTTAAGTCAAACGTCTAGAATATGAACTATATGGTTCAATGTTAAATATGTAGGGCCTACAGTCAGGAACGGACATAGAAAAATATTTTCGGGAGGGCTGGTGTGAGGGGAGGAAAAGGGTTCCCCCGTCCGGAAAATATTTATGGTAGATATAGTGTAAACTCTAAGGGTCTTCTATTAGAGGGAGACTGTTAAAGGCCAGCTATGTGACATTACACACGCATTATTTAGCCCGATTTACCATATATTTACAATACAAACCGCCTATTTATGACGTTGGAGGTGGGTGTGTTTATTAATCACTGTAGTATGGTATTATAGTTATTAATATGGGGTTTTACCATATTCTATTAATTATTAAGTAGATTTAAAACTGGTTCGAGCGCAGACATCGGAAATGGTATTTTAGTTTTCATTTATAGTGTATTTTATAGTTTAAAATTTTTCACTTTCCCATATTTTGGGAGGGACTTGAACTCCAAAGCTCCCCTCAAATCCGCCAATGCCTACAGTGTATAAGAGAGAAGGGGTTTTTGCAAAGCATCATGAAATCAATATGGAACGCAACAATTACTTTGGAAATTTCCGCTTTGTTAGCAACACGCTAGAAAATCGTTGTCAGCTATAAATGCAGCCTTAACTATTAATTAAACTTGTTACTAGTTTGTATACAGAGGTAAGATAATTACGTGACTTAAAGCTAGCATCGAATATTTATATGTTGTAAAAATCCAACTTTTGCAATTAGTTATAAATAGAGAGATGGAAACAGAACTATTAGTTAAACTTGTTACTCGTTTGTATACAGAGGTAAGATAATTACGTGACTTACAAGTTTGCATCGAATATTTATATGTTGTAAAAATTCAACTTTAGCAATTAGTTATAAATTGAGAGATGAAAACAGAACTATTAGTTAAACTTGCTACTCGTTTGTATACAGAGGTAAGATAATTACGTCACTTAACAGTTAGCATCGAGTATTTATATGTTGTAAAAATTCAACTTTAGCAATTAGTTATAAATAGAGAGATGGAAACAGAATTATTAATTAAACTTGTTACTAGTTTGTATACAGAGGTAAGATAATTACGTGACTTACAAGTTTGCATCGAATATTTATATGTTGTAAAAATCCCACTTTAGCAATTAGTTATAAATAGACAGATGAAAACAGAACTATTAGTTAAACTTGTTACTCGTTTGTATACAGAGGTAAGATAATTACGTGACTTACAAGTTTGCATCGAATATTTATATGTTGTAAAGATCCCACTTTAGCAATTAGTTATAAATAGACAGATGAAAACAGAACTATTAGTTAAACTTGTTACTCGTTTGTATACAGAGGTAAGATAATTACGTGACTTACAAGTTAGCATCGAATATTTATATGTTGTAAAAATTCAACTTTAGCAATTAGTTATAAATTGAGAGATGAAAACAGAACTATTAGTTAAACTTGCTACTCGTTTGTATACAGAGGTAAGATAATTACGTCACTTAACAGTTAGCATCGAGTATTTATATGTTGTAAAAATTCAACTTTAGCAATTAGTTATAAATAGAGAGATGGAAACAGAACTATTAATTAAACTTGTTACTAGTTTGTATACAGAGGTAAGATAATTACGTGACTTACAAGTTTGCATCGAATATTTATATGTTGTAAAAATCCCACTTTAGCAATTAGTTATAAATAGAGAGATGGAAACAGAACTATTAGTTAAACTTGTTACTCGTTTGTATACAGAGGTAAGATAATTACGTGACTTACAAGTTTGCATCGAATATTTATATGTTGTAAAAATCCCACTTTAGCAATTAGTTATAAATAGAGAGATGGAAACAGAACTATTAATTAAACTTGTTACTAGTTTGTATACAGAGGTAAGATAATTACGTGACTTACAAGTTTGCATCGAATATTTATATGTTGTAAAAATCCCACTTTAGCAATTAGTTATAAATAGAGAGATGGAAACAGAACTATTAATTAAACTTGTTACTAGTTTGTATACAGAGGTAAGATAATTACGTGACTTAACAGTTAGCATCGAATATTTATATGTTGTAAAAATCCAACTTTTGCAATTAGTTATAAATAGAGAAATGGAAACAGAATTATTAATTAAACTTGTTACTAGTTTGTATACAGAGGTAAGATAATTACGTGACTTAACAGTTAGCATCGAATATTTATATGTTGTAAAAATCCAACTTTAGCAATTAGTTATAAATAGAGAAATGGAAACAGAATTATTAATTAAACTTGTTACTAGTTTGTATACAGAGGTAAGATAATTACGTGACTTAACAGTTAGCATCGAATATTTATATGTTGTAAAAATCCAACTTTAGCAATTAGTTATAAATAGAGAGATGGAAACAGAACTATTAGTTAAACTTGTTACTCGTTTGTATACAGAGGTAAGATAATTACGTGACTTACAAGTTTGCATCGAATATTTATATGTTGTAAAAATCCCACTTTAGCAATTAGTTATAAATAGAGAGATGGAAACAGAACTATTAATTAAACTTGTTACTAGTTTGTATACAGAGGTAAGATAATTACGTGACTTACAAGTTTGCATCGAATATTTATATGTTGTAAAAATCCCACTTTAGCAATTAGTTATAAATAGAGAGATGGAAACAGAACTATTAATTAAACTTGTTACTAGTTTGTATACAGAGGTAAGATAATTACGTGACTTAACAGTTAGCATCGAATATTTATATGTTGTAAAAATCCAACTTTTGCAATTAGTTATAAATAGAGAAATGGAAACAGAATTATTAATTAAACTTGTTACTAGTTTGTATACAGAGGTAAGATAATTACGTGACTTAACAGTTAGCATCGAATATTTATATGTTGTAAAAATCCAACTTTAGCAATTAGTTATAAATAGAGAAATGGAAACAGAATTATTAATTAAACTTGTTACTAGTTTGTATACAGAGGTAAGATAATTACGTGACTTAACAGTTAGCATCGAATATTTATATGTTGTAAAAATCCAACTTTAGCAATTAGTTATAAATAGAGAGATGGAAACAGAACTATTAGTTAAACTTGTTACTCGTTTGTATACAGAGGTAAGATAATTACGTGACTTACAAGTTTGCATCGAATATTTATATGTTGTAAAAATCCCACTTTAGCAATTAGTTATAAATAGAGAGATGGAAACAGAACTATTAATTAAACTTGTTACTAGTTTGTATACAGAGGTAAGATAATTACGTGACTTACAAGTTTGCATCGAATATTTATATGTTGTAAAAATCCCACTTTAGCAATTAGTTATAAATAGAGAGATGGAAACAGAACTATTAATTAAACTTGTTACTAGTTTGTATACAGAGGTAAGATAATTACGTGACTTAACAGTTAGCATCGAATATTTATATGTTGTAAAAATCCAACTTTAGCAATTAGTTATAAATAGAGAGATGGAAACAGAACTATTAGTTAAACTTGTTACTCGTTTGTATACAGAGGTAAGATAATTACGTGACTTACAAGTTTGCATCGAATATTTATATGTTGTAAAAATCCCACTTTAGCAATTAGTTATAAATAGAGAGATGGAAACAGAACTATTAATTAAACTTGTTACTAGTTTGTATACAGAGGTAAGATAATTACGTGACTTACAAGTTTGCATCGAATATTTATATGTTGTAAAAATCCCACTTTAGCAATTAGTTATAAATAGAGAGATGGAAACAGAACTATTAATTAAACTTGTTACTAGTTTGTATACAGAGGTAAGATAATTACGTGACTTACAAGTTTGCATCGAATATTTATATGTTGTAAAAATCCCACTTTAGCAATTAGTTATAAATAGAGAAATGGAAACAGAATTATTAATTAAACTTGTTACTAGTTTGTATACAGAGGTAAGATAATTACGTGACTTAACAGTTAGCATCGAATATTTATATGTTGTAAAAATCCAACTTTAGCAATTAGTTATAAATAGAGAAATGGAAACAGAATTATTAATTAAACTTGTTACTAGTTTGTATACAGAGGTAAGATAATTACGTGACTTAACAGTTAGCATCGAATATTTATATGTTGTAAAAATCCAACTTTAGCAATTAGTTATAAATAGAGAGATGGAAACAGAACTATTAGTTAAACTTGTTACTCGTTTGTATACAGAGGTAAGATAATTACGTGACTTACAAGTTTGCATCGAATATTTATATGTTGTAAAAATCCCACTTTAGCAATTAGTTATAAATAGAGAGATGGAAACAGAACTATTAATTAAACTTGTTACTAGTTTGTATACAGAGGTAAGATAATTACGTGACTTACAAGTTTGCATCGAATATTTATATGTTGTAAAAATCCCACTTTAGCAATTAGTTATAAATAGAGAGATGGAAACAGAACTATTAATTAAACTTGTTACTAGTTTGTATACAGAGGTAAGATAATTACGTGACTTAACAGTTAGCATCGAATATTTATATGTTGTAAAAATCCAACTTTTGCAATTAGTTATAAATAGAGAAATGGAAACAGAATTATTAATTAAACTTGTTACTAGTTTGTATACAGAGGTAAGATAATTACGTGACTTAACAGTTAGCATCGAATATTTATATGTTGTAAAAATCCAACTTTAGCAATTAGTTATAAATAGAGAAATGGAAACAGAATTATTAATTAAACTTGTTACTAGTTTGTATACAGAGGTAAGATAATTACGTGACTTAACAGTTAGCATCGAATATTTATATGTTGTAAAAATCCAACTTTAGCAATTAGTTATAAATAGAGAGATGGAAACAGAACTATTAGTTAAACTTGTTACTCGTTTGTATACAGAGGTAAGATAATTACGTGACTTACAAGTTTGCATCGAATATTTATATGTTGTAAAAATCCCACTTTAGCAATTAGTTATAAATAGAGAGATGGAAACAGAACTATTAATTAAACTTGTTACTAGTTTGTATACAGAGGTAAGATAATTACGTGACTTACAAGTTTGCATCGAATATTTATATGTTGTAAAAATCCCACTTTAGCAATTAGTTATAAATAGAGAGATGGAAACAGAACTATTAATTAAACTTGTTACTAGTTTGTATACAGAGGTAAGATAATTACGTGACTTAACAGTTAGCATCGAATATTTATATGTTGTAAAAATCCAACTTTTGCAATTAGTTATAAATAGAGAAATGGAAACAGAATTATTAATTAAACTTGTTACTAGTTTGTATACAGAGGTAAGATAATTACGTGACTTAACAGTTAGCATCGAATATTTATATGTTGTAAAAATCCAACTTTAGCAATTAGTTATAAATAGAGAAATGGAAACAGAATTATTAATTAAACTTGTTACTAGTTTGTATACAGAGGTAAGATAATTACGTGACTTAACAGTTAGCATCGAATATTTATATGTTGTAAAAATCCAACTTTTGCAATTAGTTATAAATAGAGAGATGGAAACAGAACTATTAATTAAACTTGTTACTAGTTTGTATACAGAGGTAAGATAATTACGTGACTTAACAGTTAGCATCGAATATTTATATGTTGTAAAAATCCAACTTTTGCAATTAGTTATAAATAGAGAAATGGAAACAGAATTATTAATTAAATGAATCAAAGCAAAATTATATACAGAACAAGTATTCATAATTTTATTAATGTTTTGAAAATCCGCTTGTAAGGTATAAAAACGAAATCGGTGGACTATTGAAACAAACAAATATTTTAAAAATACAATAATATAAGGTTACAAGAAAAATATGATTTTGGGACTCTAACATTATGAACCTTCTAAAGACATAGCGTATAGGTATATTTTATAAAAATCTAACTTTGTTAAACATTGTTATTCAGAACATGTTAACTACGTTGGCAAAATCTACATTTCAGCGAAGTAAAAGTCAAATGGTGGATCAGTTTGAAAGAAACATTTGGATAAAGAAAGGAGTTAGAGATCCACTCAATGACGGACCGGAATTTTGGAGCGCATAAAAAGAGCGAAATTGTAAAACGAAAATTAAAATGAACTGTTAAAGGAGAAAAATTGGTTAGGAAAATTAGGAACCGAAATAAATGAGATACGAGAATTGAAAATGATGTTACAAAAACAACTGTGTGACGCGGTTAAAAATTTTAAAAAGGGTTTATTAATTAAAACTTTGTAGGCTACATGCTAGGCAGAAAGGGAATTAAACTTTGTAGGCTGCATGCTATCCAGGATGGGAATTAAAACTTTGTATGCTACATGCTATGCAGGATGGAAATTAAAACTTTGTAGGCTACATTCTATGCACGATGGAAATTAAAACTTTGTAGGGTACATGCTATGCAGGATGGGAATTAAAACTTTGTAGGCTACATGCTATGCAGGATGGGAATTAAAACTTTGTAGGCTACATTATATGCACGATGGAAATTAAAACTTTGTAGGGTACATGCTATGCATGATGGAAATTAAAACTTTGTAGGGTACATGCTATGCAGGATGGGAATTAAAACTTTGTAGGCTACATGCTATTCAGGATGGGAATTAAAACTTTGTAGGCTACATTCTATGCACGATGGAAATTAAAACTTTGTAGGGTACATGCTATGCACGATGGGAATTAAAACTTTGTAGGCTACATGCTATGCAGGATGGGAATTAAAACTTTGTAGGCTACATGCTATGCAGGATGGGAATTAGGAATTTTAGTCTACATGCTATGCAGGATGGGAATTAAAACTTTGTAGGCTACATTGCTATGCAGAAAGGGAATTAAAAGTTTGTAGGCTACATGCTATGCAGGGCGGGATCTGTTGGAAACGATAAGACGTAAATTAAATTGATCGATATAGAGAAAAAATTGACCCTAAAATTAAAAAACAACTTTAGGCTTAGATAAGCATTTACGAAATATTAATTTGTGTAGCCTTAATGAAAAGGGTATTCAGATACGATATTACAGTAGGTACAGTAAGAACATTGCGAGAATTGGACAACTGAACATTTGACCAGGATATCAAATATATCTATGTTACAACTAGACAAGATTAACGAAAAACAGCAAAGGAAAACCATTAAGTAAAGCATCATACCAAATACTATGAATAAGAGCTTTCTTGGAAAAACGAAATGTGAAACCTATTACGGGACCAGTAACAATGTAACGATGAGGCGTCTGATGAAATAACGAAGCTTATTTCAGTCAGTTCAGTGAAAACGACCTATTGCAGATTTTTCAATCCCTCTTTGTAAGGTAACATTATTAATGGAGATATAATAGAGTTAAATGAAGAAAAACAAGATGAAACTATCAAACGAATAATTAGTTGATGGTAACCAACTAAGCTGGTGAATGATAAAAATATTCTAATAATAATAAATATTTCATATTAGACTAATAGCCGTGGATTGACAAGGGAGAAAATGTATGATTCTATTAATATTTTAGTTTATTTAAGTTAGAAATTATCAAACTTTGTTCTTAATGTACGATTTTGTTTTTAAAACGTCCAAGTTCAACAACAATATTATTTCCAAGTATGATTTATTACTTCTTAAAGCACCTAATTAGTATTTTGTGACTAAGTTTGTAAAATGGAATTGTATTATTTTTGCAACAAAATTTGTGATTACAAATTAGGACTACATAAGAACCATAACTAAACGTGTTGCCGGATATTACTATTTACCTAATCTCGTATAATTTAAATAGAGGGCACACTTCAATGAATATATGTTTTGATATTTTAAAATTGTGAAACATTTTGAATGATTGTATGTGTCATAAACAATAACATGTATTCACGGAAGTGGAAATATGAATAACCTGTTTGTAAATTGCTTTACAAATATATTATAAAAAATACAATCGGAGGAAATTAATGGTATAAATTGAAAATCAGAATTAAATAATAAATTATTTTATGTTATATTTTCTAGATTTACAATATCGAAAGAGATAAATTACTTTGATTACAACGTAAGTGGTTAACACTGTTTAACTTATGAACTATGCCAATCAAAACGTTATGGTAAGTTTTCCACAGCAAAGGCCGGATTAGTGCAAAATTACATCCGTATATAAATCAAATATCTGTTTTTGAATTGTAGCTCATAAAATATAGAGACAGTTGCCGGTCGTGTTAATCATGTCACCTTACGAATTGTCCCTATAAATTCTTACGTCAAGATGTCTCCGGCGCAACCAGATCCGAGAAGAAGAAAGATTTACCCCCCTGCCACACCAGCAATCGAACATTGCCGGAACTAAAAACCCAGATTTACGTTTTTCATAAGATTCCATGAAGTTTGACACTCTACATTTATTTTTCCAATTCGTTTAACTTTAACTGAAAAATCAATTGACAGAACAACTACGCAAAAACAATTACCACAGAGTGAGCAACTAAAGTACGTTTACTTATTGCCATGAAGCTTCATAATTACTGCTGCGTATGGCAAGCTTTTACGTACCTAACTACCTATAATGTAGAAACCTCTTTCCCTTATATGAAGCATCTAATGCGAAAAGGACTTGAATCCTCACGACCAATTTACTCGTCAGCATGAAGCACCACGAGTAGGGCCCTACTCCGAATGGACTTTAGCATTTTAGATAGTATTTTTATAATGTTCTTGTATTTATATATATTTGAGTACATTTCTCTGCCATTCCTAACTTTTCAATATTCTCTTCTGTTGTCACGTTTCCTGTTATGTAAAAGAGGTTTATAAATTTATGATTCGAATTATGTTACACATTTAATGAAGAGGCCCATACACCGATAGAAATGAAAAATACAATTAACATTTTACATTATGTTAATAAAGGAAGACGTTTAAACATTTTAGAAAATATAGAAAAGTATAAAGCTAAGTTTAAAAGGGAAAATGTAATAAAATCGAGCAAATAAATATACAGTAGAACTTTATATTTAAAAGTTTAAAATTATTAATTAGGTGGACGCAAAAAGCAAGAGTAGGCGTGCATCAATAGGAAGTGACGTCTGGAAGTGGTGGGGGAGTGGCTAACGGTACATAAGGACGAGTTCAAAATTTGGGCGACCAGTACTATTGAAGTTTTGAAAATGGAGTTAATCCGAAACGCGTAAACAGAAGAGAATATTGAAAAGTTAGGAAAGGCAGAAAAATGTACTCAAACATATAGAAATATTCCTAACAAAACTGAAGATGTATATTAATAAGTTATTGTATTTGTTTGAAGGTTATGGCGTTCCCCAGTATGACAAGTATCGGCTACAAACAGTAAGGAGGTATTGTAGAACCTTTTGGTGTGTGACACAGAGGAGATAGTTTCCCACTCCGTACCTGAGGCATAAACAAAAGCCGGTACAACATAGTACCCTTAATATCACCATCAACCAGAATGTACATTGACCAAATGTAATTGTAAGTTATGTAAACACGAATTAAAATGAAATTCCTGTTTTACCCTCGTAACCTAATAAATAATATTTTTCAAAACTTCTCGGTATTTTTACTAATATTACGATGACTTATGTTGGTAGAAGTAAATTCGTTCAGGATCTTAAAATACGAAGAAAGTCTGACAAGGAGGAAGAAAATGTTATTGCTTTTCTAAAGAAAACTTTGTTTTTTACTCATGTTCTGGATATGAAAAGAGTGCAATATTGTGTGAAATTGTTTAGTTCGATATTAAACTGTGTAACACAGAGAACTATGAAAATATGTATAAGCGTTACCAGGGAAACAATCCTATGCTTACAAAAGATTGCATTGAATGCATTTCAAATTAGTTTTTATAAAACAAATAACAACATACTGGCAAAGCCTTTACTGGTATTACAAAGAACATGCAAGGTTATTGATCAAATAGCTTTAGGAGATTGACAATAAGAAGAAACTGTTTAATGTATATACGTGAAAAGCTCTAACGGCATATTTAAATCTAACTACAATGAAGAACTGTAAGCATTCCTCCCGGATGACAAGTATTGGCTGTCTACACCCATTGAAATGCCGTTAGCTACCTGCAGTGGCATTAAGATCATTTTACACAAATGTCAACTATCCCATGAATATTGATTATACATTTTGTTTTAAGAGATAAAAGTACTTCCACACGGAAAAATTGAACCATTCTGAAAGCACCTTCGCGCTCATGTGCTCACACACGCCCACACACACACACACACACACACACACACACACACACACACACACACACACACACACACACACACACACACACACACACACACACACACACACACACGTACCCACGCACGCACGCACGCACGCACACACACACGCACATCACACACACACACACAAACACACACACACACACACACACACACACACACACACACACACACACACACACACACACACACACACAGAAACACAACCACCCACACACCCACAAACTAACTAACACACGCACACACTCGCACACTTTATTAACAATAATATTTATAAAATAATGCCCTTAAATATGAAAGAATATCGCATTCTCATCAATGTAATACATTGATATCCACAAAAGCCATCCTCAAGTCCTCAAGAACACTATTAACAGCTACAACAATGACGCACATTTAACAGTTAGTGTTGTTTTAACCGTTGACAGCAGACTCTTGAGGCATTCTGTATATTACATTTAAGAAAAGCTTCTAGAACTTTTTTTTATATAAATTCTTGCTAACGAAATTTAAGTATATCAATATATATATATATATATATATATATATATATATATATATATATATATATATATATATATATATATAAGCATAGCCGAGGCTTTCATTATTTTACGTCAATAAGTATTTATGTAGCAAGACTTTCATTTGTAGTGGATTAGATAGTCGTGAACATCTTCAGGTATTGCAAACAGAAGATCTAATATTGAATATTTTTGTTAAATAGACAATTACCAAATTATTATTTTAAGGGTGTATAAAACGTTGAAAATAATATAATTTATGATAAAAAAATTTTTTTTAAAAATTAAGACTGCTTAGAAAAAGGTATTTTTTATTGAGCCGAACAAGACTCTATGAGGCTTATTTCTTATTCAAAATAAATTTATTAATTTAGATGTAAATAATAATGCCGAGTTGAACTTAAAATAATAAAGAGTTCGTCACAACAGAAAGGGTACTCGATATCTGTGGATCAGGAAAACAAATTATTTGTAATATAAGCAGTAAATGTTTTTATTCAATCACTGTGTGTAATGTTTAATGATCAGAGAGTGCAACATTATTGACCGGGAAAGGGCCGTGTGAAGTAGATCTAGTCCTGCGACAAGGCTCACACCATTAGCTTCGTTGTTTTAACGCAGATTATCGGAGCTTACTTGTCACTTATCCCGAGTAACGGGGGTTAACTGTGTAATTCTGGCACAGAGTGTTTGTGACAAACGAATATTTTAGATTCTATATGATGTAAGCATTTGAGCCATAGTTCTTTTTACTTATATTTACCAAATATTTTCTCCAAAAGAAGAGTGTCAACACAAGTTTGAAATATAATGGGATTTTTTGTATTACTACATTATATTTATTTCCTAAATAATGGAAAATAATATAATACATTTATTAGAAACGTATCTTGTTCACATTGTTTAGTTCAGTTGTTCATCGGCTTACTAGTTTTCAAATTCATTAAGCAATGTTTAAAATAACAAAATACTGGGTTTTGACATTGACTGTGTCAGCACTTGAGATGCATTATTTATTTCAAAATAATTTACATCAATCTGTATTTTGACGATACTTGCTTCAAGATTTCTCACCAAACCTAGAGCACAATATCAATAAAACCTCCTATATAAAGATTGTGTGACGTGGGTGTAACTGTATAACCTATTGGAATCAAATTGTTTGGTCGCCGGCCGCTCCACCAAGATTCACTTAGTTAGCATGGGTTTTGCACACGTATATTTAAATATTCTCTAAGAAATTAAAGGTTCAAGTAAATATATATTGCCATATACCACAGTGTTTAGAATAAAATGAAGAACAGTAATATGGGGTTTGTATGTTGAAAACTTGATGTTAAAATTCAGTAGGCCTGATGTAATGCCGGTTTTTCATTTTGTTTATTATAGAAAAAAAAATTATATTTAGCTTCGTTGTTAATGAAATAGCACTTTCCCTATGATGAATTATACAGTCATTTTAAGACCAAGGTATTATTGAATAAAAATATATGCATAAGTAGTATTACAAAAATATATTTGTAATATTTATTATAAAAAATGTAAAACTATGCACATGCATAAAAATGCCAAGTATGGTGTATTATGGTGAATTATAATACTCAGCTGCAACTAGGTTTGAATGTGACATAATAGTTCATTTTGATGTAATTATTTTAAAACAAAAGCAAATTGCACTAAACACCATATTTACAAGCACAAAATATATTTACAAAAGAAGGTACCACAAAAAATATATAGGTCTAAATATAAATTATTGAAAAAAGTCATTTAGACATTTTCAAAATTGTTTAATTTGTTTATGCTGAAATTCTTTACACATACTCCTTTATTTGGACACTTGAAAAACACTTCAATTTATTTTTTATAGTTTTTGATAGCGTGACATGTTCCAAAGTAAATGTTTGTATGTAATCCCGGGTTACAGTAGGCCTATAGCTCACGCTTTGTAAGCCTATTAGAAAGCACTATATGTATATAACAATATATGTCTAAAAGCAAAACACCAAATAAATAAAGGAGATCATGAATAAGGATAAATTCACATAAACAGCGATCTATCAACTAAGCCAGATGTCACGCTTACTGTGCAGTACATCGTGTATAACTGTCTGGAACCAGTTGTTTATTTACGAAAAAATTATGATAAATAGGCTCAATCAGTGTTATAAACGTGAACATTGCTTTCTGATAAAACAGCAAATGAACATTTTACACATTGTCATTAAGTAAGACGTTCTAAAGTATGTAATAGTTGCGTCATTAAGTAAGACGTTCTAAAGTATGTAATAGTTGCGTCATTAAGTAAGACGTTCTAAAGTATGTAATAGTTGCGTCATTAAGTAAGACGTTCTAAAGTATGTAATAGTTGCGTCATTAAGTAAGACGTTCTAAAGTATGTGATAGTTGCGTCATTAAGTAAGACGTTCTAAAGTATGTAATAGTTGCGTCATTAAGTAAGACGTTCTAAAGTATGTGATACTTGCGTCATTAAGTAAGACGTTCTAAAGTATGTAATAGTTGCGTCGCAAAATATGTCGGACTGAGACCGACCGTGGAGCGCAAAAGGTTAACATTTCTATATACATATAAACCTACCATGGATTGACAAGAACATTTGTCAACAGGTTCAACCAGTTCAACTAGACAGAACCCTCTTGTAGTATACTGTTAGCATACTATATTTAAATAACATATGTTTTTCTTCAACCGCGTTACGTTTACCAGTTTTTCATTATTTTTCTACTGTAGCCAATAATTCTGTATTATCGTCGATATAACAGAAATAGGATGATGTAACTGTTCATTGAAAGACGCATGGAAAGGCAATGCCAGAAATTATTTAAAATTTATATTTATTTATAAAAGCTTGTTTTAAATGCTTTCAACACGTTTCCTAGGTAGCTGGAATACACATTAGATATTTCTCCTATGTTACAGAGTTTAGTATCGAACTAAACATCGCACAATATTGCACTCTTTTCTACCTTGGCATAAATAGAGAAGTTTTCATCAGAATCTCAATAGAATTTCTTTCGCTGTTAAGTCGCTATTCGTATTTCAATATCCTGAACTATTTCACTCTTAGAAACACACATCTCGTGGATTAATATTACTTCAAACAATTACTGAAGAGTATTCATAATATCAACTATTTAATCACTGGAAGAAAAAAAAATTATAAAAATGCATATCCACCTAATCTTTGCAATATGGTATTTTTGAAACAAAATAAATGGATTGTTGCTAATTTAAGGATATGTATCTTGTAACTGTTAATTTGCCCCTGTGTATGCAAAGAGTGTATTATTTTAACCAACGCACTCTCTCTTTCTCACTCTGTCCTTAAATGGCTCAATGAACTAAAATTTACCATTTACTTTAAATATCACTGCGTGTAATAATAACGAAATGATTTAATATTATGTCGATGTTATTACAAGCAGAGATATTTTTCAGGTATATGGAACATTTTGCTTTACGTAATTCAAACCAAACGTAGTATCAGCAGTTTGGTTGATTAATAAACTTATAACTAGCTTTTAGTTGATAACAAACTTTTAACATACATCTATAATCATTCTGATTACAAATAAGTATGTTACATGATACAATTGTTGCTTAGTAAATGTAAAGTACAGCGAGTCTCCGTAAGTACAAGAAAATTAAACATCTTTTATAAACATAAACGAGAATTTAATGTATCCTGTCTTTGGTAGAGCTATTAAACAGACAGCCAGTCTGCTTGAGTTAATAGTTAGATACAATAGTTCAGACAAACAATTGACCCGGAGAGTCTCTGTAAGTACAAGTGAATAAAGATAGGCCTAATTAAAGTTTTTTTTAAAATAAGTTAAAACTCACTACTACTCAATTTATGAAATCCGGGGGGGGGGGGGTTACAAACTTGACTAGGGAAGTTTTAAGAGAAGTATGGTGGTTATCAAAAACAGCATTTCACCATTGTTATATGCCGTAGTGCAATAAAGTTGGCCTCAAGATGTTTATCTAAAATATTTTGATGCTTTGCTATTGCTAAACCTACATATTTTTCAACAAATGTCCCATAAAGTAATAGTTTTTTTTTTGTATCACGCAAATCCGCCTATAAATCAGGCGAAAATAGTTACTAGTTTCCGTAGTTACCGCACGGGAGCAGCTCGTCGCAGTGCTCCGTTTATAAGCAGCCAAATTTTCCAAACCTTTCAAAAAAAAATCAAGTTAGTTCTGACGATAAAGTAGTGTCGAGAATGTACCAGACCACTAAAGGGAGTGAAACTGGTAACTGCTGGTGGCATCATCTCGTCGATCTGGTATAGCCTATTTGGAGCCAGCAAATACAACCAGGATGTAACCTTTTACCAAAGACCAAGACGCAGGTAAATCTTTAATTTTTTATATTTCTAGGTATGCACACCGTCCACGGCCCAAGGAGGGTTATTTGCCAAAATGACTTTTAAGGGGGCATTATAAATTCCATTTCAGGAAAGAAATTCACTATTTAACCGTCCTGCGGCGATGTGCATAAACACTAAGCGATGTTTTCTTGAAACGTTTATTGAAACAGGACTCTTTATAAACTAACATTTGTGTAAAGTTTAAAGTTGCATCTATAGCAACATAGCTAGTAGAAACTTTGTTTTAAAAATCACAGATAGACGGAAAAATATTTAATAGAAGACTGTACTTTGTGGGACATTAAAAAAACTTGCATCCTGAGTGATCGTCAGTTGAGATTCAGGAAAGTATTGTACGAACGTTTGGGAAAGTGATACAATGCACACGCTGTTTAAATAAATTCAAACACAATTGAGAATGGAAAATTACTATTTTAAATGACTTTTGTCGTATTAGAGGGTGAATACTGTGTGAAATATTATTTTAAAATTAATTTAAGCCTGATACAATTTTTATTTTTCATTGAAAACAGCTCAAGATGTAATTAGTGGGCGTAAATTTAAAATAATAACAAAAGCAAAAATATATCACCGGAGACAGTGACCCTTTCTTGTTAATTCAGTCACGGAATTAACGTGTTCACTGGGTATATAACGTGTGTTTTCTTAATTTAATTAATTTGATATTTGTCAAAGTGAAACTATACAAAGAGAAAAGATTTTAAAAAGGTAAATTTTCTATTTTATTAAAATATAATAAAAGTACTGATAACACATAAAATAGCAAAATAAAAACTTTATAAAATATAAGGCTCTTTAAATAATAAAAACACTTACTATTATTTATTGCCTAATACGTTATTCGATAATAGTTATTACCATCAGTAAGCATAACGACACAAATTCTGAACTAAAACTAAAGATAGTTATAATTAAAAAGTGTTTATCTCACTGATGACGACCACTTTGTAACTGAAACGCGTATGTCAAAATAAATAATGATGGATTGATGCTAGTTATTATTCACTATTAACCTTGCTTATAAAAGTTCAAATATTGTTATTGCATCTTTTGATTTAATAAGTTTAAATGAAAATAGTAGAGCCTAATTAATTATACATAAGTAAATATAAGCCATTGATAGGTAAGTTATTACATTTGTTTAAAAGAGATAATTCAACCATTTAATCGGGTAGATTATTTATTGATAGCATGGCTGTATAAATCAAATATTTATTGACCCAGCATTGTCTACACAAATGAATATCCCGTGACATGACACACACTGAATAGGACAGACGCTATTAATATGCAGAATAACCACTGGACTTGATTCGTCAAAGGAAAAGCGCCATTGGCAAACAGAACACGAGCCATAAGTCTCCTGGAAACGTAACATATTGTTCACATCGTTTCTTCCACGCCAGTGACTCCCTACAAGGGTTTCTGTACGTAGGACTTGTTTTTGCTTTTAATGAACGTTGATGAAATTTATGTTCTACTTTTTGGATATACTAAACAAAATTAAATAACTTCCTTTCACAAATAACAATTTTACTTGGGTTTCAATTAAATCAGTTCTCCTCCATTCTAGTTTCACTATTGTATATTTTATTTCAAGAGACATACTAAACTAGAAAACAGTGATTATAAATGTCGACAAGCATAAATAGTGTTTAAACAGTGCTTAGTTATCGTCATACAATCACAACCTCACTGTCACTGTTTTACAAGTATCTGTTTCACGAATTGCCGTGCTGCTTATACCACATTAATAGCTAACCGTATTAAAATATAGCTGCAGAGCATCCGATTCCCATAGTTTTACGTTATGACAAAAAAAAATACATTTCCGTTTTAAAGTAACCGTGAAAAGGATCATCTCCAATTTCCTTGGTCTTGCAACATCATATGCGTGGGTAGAAGCACTCTAGTTTACGTTGGTAAACCTTATTCTGTATTAAAAAAAAATGTTTGCTTTTACAACCAAACCAATTCCAACTTTGTAGATAGGATTGTAATGTAGCAGTATAGTACTTAAGAATAACACAGTGCTTTGTTTTTTAAAAAAAAACATGAAATATACATTGTTTTGTGTATGATTGAAAATGGAGGTAATGGTATTATTTTTTCTAGTTTTAACCAATATTTATGGTATCGTCATATAAAGAAACTTTTTTCTTGCTTAGAATGTATTTGTAAAGAATATATGTGAACAATTGGAGTTTAGCTGACTTGCAAAAGTAATGTTGCTAATATAAAGGTCGTTGTAACTTTGAACGGTAGGACAACAAGTGAAGGATGTTATGGAATTTGCACGACTATATTTTCAAACTACGCAAGCCTAATAATAAAAAAAAAGGAACGCGCGGAAATGCATTCGTTCGCACGTGATTACGTGATCGGAAAATAACTCTTTTGAGTTGAATGTTAGCTGACGTTAACATTTTAAAAGACTGAGCGTGTAGTAAAAGTGAATTAGTAAAGAAAAAGAGTGAGGGAAGTACTTTCAGAGAAAGCAAAACTGCCGCATCTATTAGTTTAAAAGAAAATTCGTTTACTGTCACACTTTGTTTTTAACAAAATTGTAAAAGACGTTTTAAAAAAATATCAACGAATATGTGAAACTTTATAACGACGCGAACAATTATGGAAAATGGTAAAATCGCCTTTTATTTTGAAAATTATTACATACATTTATATATAGACTATATATATCATTTATAAAACTTTACAATATTAGTATTTACAAAACAGACGCCAACAGTAACATTGAGTAATGATTTTGTGTGTGGGATTCTACATATTGAATTATAAACAATTTCGTATAATTCTATCACTTTGTAAGAGTGTTATATTTTATTAAAATGAGAAATAGGCTCTGTATAGGTTTATATTTGCACTTTCGCCTGGAGCCATCGATCTACCACTGCTACTAGAATAGTTTTCCAACCAGTTCCGACCGCAAGACATTGAGATAGATCCAGTTTTCCGAGCCGCACTGTTATACCGTACATCTTAACATTGAGAAACCAGAACTACAAAGATCATATCAGAACGTACAAAGAACGCTTCCACCATATGTTAAAATACTGGACTCTTATGTTACAGTCCTTAATTAGTTAAAACTGTAAAGCCTAAGGGTGCAAAGTTCATTAGCATTTATTGTTTAAACATTTTCGACACTACAACATAAACTTAAATAACTCAATCCTCACAAAGTGTTTAGCTATCTTTTATGCTATGTTTCCAATAGCGATGCTATGATATTCAGTGCCAGAACTCTGAAAGTCGATTTGCCTTTGAGTATGACGGAATCGCTAATGAAACATGTATAGCACTTATCACTTTAAACTCTATGCGAGATTGAGTTATTCAAGAGCTTGCTGTAGTAAGTTATTCTCAAAACTTTAGCTCCAGTTTGTAATGTTTCCGAAGCTAATTTGTCCTTTTTTGGAATTTTGAGCAAGGGTTTGATTTTATCTAAAACTCTAAAATATCCAAACAAATATTAGTTCAGTTCAGAATATCAGAGTATATTTTGTAACATATCCATTGGCGTTTATTCGGTTATTGAACATCTGTCTCTACAATACACAGTAAGCTTTTCACGTGGTCAATGACAGTTGTGTGATGGACGAAATTACAGCGGGTTTGCAAATAACGAGGCTAAATGTTATCATAGTGAAGTAGCTTTTCCTATTACCAAGTTAAACCCGAATTAATTCGCATCATAACAGCGAATAAAATTGAAAAGGTTAAACACGCATATTTTATAAAAAATATAAAAAAAACCTTTATTTGTAAAGTCACAAATTAATTACAAGGCACGTGCTTTAAGTAATAGATAAGAGATAACCAGGTGCTGTAAGTTGATAATGGGTAGTTACTCTCAATATGTAAATTTGTCCACTGAGAACTTTTGTTTACTCTTTATATGAACGTGTATATATTTCATGTCTCGCTCAGTCGCACCATTAACCAACTGGAATTATTTAAGACATAATGTTTTTTTTTTTACTAAATTAGTGTTTAGTTTTGATGTACTCTTGACGTTAGATATGACGCCAAAGTTAGAGGAAGCTTATGCATTATAAAATGTTACAAACTCTAAAGTCCCAGTTATCTGTAATTTTACATCTTTTGCATAACCTAAACATCAAAGTAAAATCTAGACCGTTTAAAGCTAGAAGGACATGAAATAAAGTCATCCCCATGTATATGAATATTGCCCATAAACCGGGTGGAATTAGTTGTGCGTCACTTGTTTCCTTTTTCTTTATTTCAACCCTTATCGGAACAGAAAATAACCATTCCTGAAAAGTTGTGCTTTTTGACGGCAAGCCAATTTCAAGTGGTTAAAAACTTTTTTCATAAGTAAGTTAATTTGCCAACTTTTACAACAAGGGGCAAAGTTAGTAGCCTTTTTCGTGGAGGGTTTTTTAACGACTTCAACTAACACGTGTTTTCCAATAATTATAAAAAATAACGCCAGGTTCAATTATTCGCTTTAAAAGTATTTACAATAGTTATAATAATAATAATATTCATTCTTAATATTATTACTATTATTATTATTATTATATGTGAAATCTATATTTTGATAATGCATGTTGTAAATGAAAATGAATCAATTTAATCTTTGAAATGTTTAAAATTAGAGGACTATTTGATAAAATAATACTAAACGATATATTAATGAAGCAATGAACAAGGAGGTTATACACTCATAGCTACAATAAATAACGTGGTTATATGCTACTTGCTACAATCTACAAGGAGGTTATACACTCATAGCTACAATAAATAACGTGGTTATATGCTACTTGCTACAATCTACAAGGAGGTTATACACTCATAGCTACAATAAATAACGTGGTTATATGCTACTTGCTACAATCTACAAGGAGGTTATACACTCATAGCTACAATAAATAACGTGGTTATATGCTACTTGCTACAATCTACAAGGAGGTTATACACTCATAGCTACAATAAATAACGTGGTTATATGCTACTTGCTACAATCTACAAGGAGGTTATACACTCATAGCTACAATAAATAACGTGGTTATATGCTACTTGCTACAATCTACAAGGAGGTTATACACTCATAGCTACAATAAATAACGTGGTTATATGCTACTTGCTACAATCTACAAGGAGGTTATACACTCATAGCTACAATAAATAACGTGGTTATATGCTACTTGCTACAATCTACAAGGAGGTTATACACTCATAGCTACAATAAATAACGTGGTTATATGCTACTTGCTACAATCTACAAGGAGGTTATACACTCATAGCTACAATAAATAACGTGGTTATATGCTACTTGATACAATCAACAAGGAGGTTATACACTCATAGCTACAATAAATAACGTAGTTATATGCTACTTGCTACAATCAATAAGGAGGTTATACACTCATAGCTACAATAAATAACGTGGTTATATGCTACTTGCTACAATCTACAAGGAGGTTATACACTCATAGCTACAATAAATAACGTGGTTATATGCTACTTGCTACAATCAACAAGGAGGTTATACACTCATAGCTACAATAAATAACGTGGTTATATGCTACTTGCTACAATCTACAAGGAGGTTATACACTCATAGCTACAATAAATAACGTGGTTATATGCTACTTGCTACAATCAACAAGGAGGTTATACACTCATAGCTACAATAAATAACGTGGTTATATGCTACTTGCTACAATCTACAAGGAGGTTATACACTCATAGCTACAATAAATAACGTGATTATATGCTACTTGCTACAATCAACAAGGAGGTTATACACTCATAGCTACAATAAATAACGTGGTTATATGCTACTTGCTACAATCTACAAGGAGGTTATACACTCATAGCTACAATAAATAACGTGATTATATGCTACTTGCTACAATCAACAAGGAGGTTATACACTCATAGCTACAATAAAAAACGTGGTGTTTGGATACTTACTACAATCAACAAGGAGGTTATACACTCATAGCTACAATAAATAACGTGGTGTTTGGATACTTGCTACAATCAACAAGGAAGTTATACACTCATAGCTACAATAGGTTATACGATCACAATGCAATTGGGAGATAGAATTGTATACAGTAGTGCTATTACAGACTTTTAAAAAATACGTTTTTTCAGTTTATGGAACAAACATCACATTAAAAACACTTTAAATAAAATACTCAAGGATATTTCTTTTATGAAATATAACGAACTGATCTGGACAGGGTTTATAAACTGTAGATGAAATAATCTATGAATATATATGCGCACGTGTACGATTACGCCCGTGTGTATCAGTAGCACAGCTAGAAATCCTATTGATGGCAATCCGGGGCACTGAGAGCAATTTTATATCCCCAAGGTGAACTTTCGAAATTAAATTTAATTGTAATGCTAAAATTATTCACAAACTGTGAAACGAGTGAATTAAATTTATTGCTAATTTAAATAAATTAAATATATAGAGATTACTCAATGAACATTAAATTTAGGTTGTATTTCTTACAAAAATAAATTAAAGACTCGCAAAAAGTAACATTATCTTAGGCAAACATTTTTATTTCCATTTCTACTAACGTAATTCTACAAAGAAATATTGAACGTACGAGACTTCTTTGAAAGTTCATTAAATACCTCGTCTCCTGTTATGGTTCATGGATTAAGCCATAGCTAGTACATTTAGAAGTTCTTCATAAGTATTTATATAATGCAATTGTACACGCACGTTCGTTACAGCTTCCAATTCACTGTATGAACACAGTCGTGAAATTGTAACACCATAACTTCACATGAGAGTTTGAAACTAATACGATATGTGTTACAAACTTCTATTAGAGCTAAGCCGATAAAAGATTAGAAACTTTATAAATCTACTGATGGAAGGAGTTCTAAGTGAGGCGTCACGTCTGAATAGTTTTTTATACTGCATTTATTTGTTGCTAAAACTATAAAATATCCGTCACATTTATTACGTTAAAATGCAAGAAATTATTAACATATTATATTATGTTATGTAATACCATTGACATATTTATGTGATACACAAAATAGTACCAAATTAAACAGGTTAATAGATGATGTTATTAACATATCATATTATGTTATGTAATACCATTGACATATTTATGTGATACACAAAATAGTACCAAATTAAACAGGTTAATAGATGATGTTATTAACATATCATATTATGTTATGTAATACCATTGACATATTTATGTGATACACAAAATAGTACCAAATTAAACAGGTTAACAGATGATGTTATTAACATATTATATTATGTTATGTAATACCATTGACATATTTATGTGATACACAAAATAGTACCAAATTAAACAGGTTAATAGAGGATGTTATTAACATATTATATTATGTTATGTAATACCATTGACATATTTATGTGATACACAAAATAGTACCAAATTAAACAGGTTAATGGATGATGTTATTAACATATTATATTATGTTATGTAATACCATTGACATATTTATGTGATACACAAAATAGTACCAAATTAAACAGGTTAATAGATGATGTTATTAACATATTATATTATGTTATGTAATACCATTGACATATTTATGTGATACACAAAATAGTACCAAATTAAACAGGTTAATAGATGATGTTATTAACATATCATATTATGTTATGTAATACCATTGACATATTTATGTGATATACCAAATAGTACCAAATTAAACAGGTTAACAGATGATGTTATTAACATATTATATTATGTTATGTAATACCATTGACATATTTATGTGATACACAAAATAGTACCAAATTAAACAGGTTAATAGATGATGTTATTAACATATTATATTATGTTATGTAATACCATTGACATATTTATGTGATACACAAAATAGTACCAAATTAAACAGGTTAATAGATGATGTTATTAACAGTGATTACAAAGCTACCGGTGATTATATTACTTCCGCTTTACAAGGTCGAGCTAAAGTCTACCGCCCCTCCTAATGATTAACATAACATAACCACACGAATGTCAGAGATATAGACAAACAAAGCAGATAGAGGCAAAACATGGCGTAGAACAGCCATAATATTATGTTTACGTAGGAAATACTCGTATGTTATATCAAGAAGCATGTTTGTTACATAATTGCATTAGTTTACGTCCAACTCTACGTGAGTTCAATAAACGTCTAGGTGGTTTAGTTGACAGTTTTAGTATTTCTCAGGTAAACAGTAAAACCAACGTAAATAGGTTAAATAATTTATAGAATTACTGAAAGTATTATAGTAATAATTAGTTGTTCATACAACTTGGTCCGAGGCTCGCTTATCAGCCGAACACTACGTACAGGTCAAGTTATGCAAGCCCAGTGTGTTTAGTCAAACAGAATAAAACCAACCGACGTTAGTGTTGAAACCGTACTGCGAAGGAAGTTTCAGAGATGAGTAAGATGAACCTAGTGAAAAGAAGCTCTCTTGCTAATCCGACTAAACCGAAAAGAAACAAGATACAAGTAAACCCGAAAGTTAAAAACATATATATCAGTAAACACATTCGAAAATATGCAGAATCACTAGAAGTCAGGTAACTACGCCAACACCTACGAAGTTAATGGAACAAAGTGAATATACACTTAAACAAACATTGTATTGAAGTCTGCAATTCAGAGGTTAAGATGGTGTTCCTCGAACATAATGATAATTCCAACTATTAAAAAAATAGTTACAAAATTAAAACATTTACAAACACAGTGATATTTTGTCAACAGTTTGCAGAAGTTAGTAGAAGGTCCCAACTGAACTGAGAAACAAATATAAAGCCTCATAATGGAAAGTTTGCAGGTGATTCCGACTGAACTGAGAGATAAAATATATAGGTTTATAAACGAACACGGTTTGCAGAAGGTCCCAACTGAACTGACAAACAAATATAAAGCCTCATAATGGAAAGTTTGCAGGTGATTCCGACTGAACTGAGAGATAAATATATAGGTTTATAAACGAACACAGTTTGCAGAAGGTTCCAACTGAACTGAGAAACAAACATAAAGCCTCATGATGGACAGTTTGCAGGTGATTCCGACTGAACTGAGAGATAAATATATAGGTTTATAAACGAACACAGTTTGCAGAAGGTTCCAACTGAACTGAGAAACAAACATAAAACCTCATGATGGACAGTTTGCAGGTGATTCCGACTGAACTGAGAGATAAATATATAAGTTTATAAAGGAACACAGTTTGCAGAAGGCTTTACCTCAACTCCGAAACAAATCCGTAAGTCTATGGACATAGTTTGCAAAAGGTCGTAACTGAACTGAGAAAAAACCTGTAGCACTATAACATACTACAAGACACTTTGTTATTGTAGTATAAAGTATTGCTTGTAAGTAGATAATAGGTTTGATTTGTAATTTAAAAATCGGAGGTGAGCGTGGTCCCTTTCCTTATCTAGTACGTGGGTCTTGTTGCTCTGGTTGGACCAAGCGCTGGGACGAGTATACCTACCAACCATCCTGTAATTATGGTTGTTGTACCATTCTACCTTGTACTACTGGTAAGTTTTAAAATATTTTATAAAACAACAATAGGCATTATGCCATTAAATGGCTCAGGAAAAACAAAGCAGAAACTTGGGATATATGTTTGTTATTATGTTTCCAACTAAGGAAAATTATAGTTAAGGATTATGGCAAGCTCTTTGAATAACTCACACTCCAGATGTCTTTTTTCTGTATGTTAATGTCCCGTTTAAGTTGTTTCAGTTAAAGAAATGCATTCATTTATAAACGGCAGATACAACACAAAAACATGTCTTTAACGACGGGTCACATAATGGCGAGTTGGTTGTTTCCAAAGCAACTTCTGCAACAGTTGCGATAGAAAGGGGTGATTTATGTATACAGTCAGCCTCTACACATTAGGGAGTCTAATGGAATTGAAGACTATTCAAAATGTATTCATTACATGAAATGTATATTCATTAAGAAATAAATGTCCAACAAAAAAAGTCAACTACAAACCAGATACTAATACTATAAAATGCATCGGAAGTTTTAATATACATTGCCATTAATATAAAAAAGGTATCAAAACATAAGTGTTAGAACCCATAGTTAGTATCTGTATTTCCATTCCCTATATTTGACGATTCTATTTTAAACCTACCTCTCTTGTTAATATTTACTTTAATAAAGGATAAATGTAAGTTTGTATTGATAAAATTATTAATTATAATTAGAAAAATGTCGAACATATAAATAAAACCAGTGCTGGTAAACATTAAAATGTTATCCTGAAATGTAGGTAGACTATTGTAATTTAGAAATTATAGATCAGAGGAAATTAAATAGATATCGGAAATTCTCAACAAAAAAAACATATGTTCGTCAATCTCTTATCGATATGTTGAAATGCACACTAAACATATGTTTAAAAGCAAACATTACAAAAAGAACCCATTACCACAAAAGTAATAAAAAATTACTAATATAACAAGTTAACTAAGATTGAATCCTTAATGACATGAATTCTGGATTGTAATTTTGTAATAAGACCCTCTGATGATGATGATGATGATGATGATGATGATGATGATGATGATGATGATGATGATGATGATGATGATATGGTCACCGAAATGTAAGGGTTCAATCTTAGGTAACGTGTAATATTAGTTATGTTTTATTACTTTTGTGGTATTGGGTTTTTCCAATATTTATATTGTATATAAACATAACAGAATTAAATGTGGAGTTATTGTGTTTAAACAACATCGTCAGTTGTAATCTTTTTTTTTTAATAAAGAAAACAATATGAAAATGTGGGTTGAATTTAAAATCTTCTCTTGCTGGAGGTAAGATAATGTTAATAAATTGGATTGACTTTAATTTGGTTCTTTGCGAACGCCGACTGAACGTCCGTCAAGCGGAACTCAAAGCGTGGACCGAATTGCAGGCTATCTACCATGGCTTTATCTTAGAGGCTACTTTAAGGGAAAGAGCCACTTGAAATTCCAGAAATTACCATATTTCACTAACGTCAAATTTTAGCAGTAAAATTATTAAAACTTTATTGAAGGGATTTATTTATTGATTGTGAGTTGCTGTTTGTTATTATTCTAATTAAATGTTTTAATATTAATTGATGGGCTTCCATAGGTGAAAATATTTAATACAAGTTTATTAGTTTTTCAAAAATGTTTTCTTAAAAAAAAATGTATTTTATTTTATTTTGGTAATAAAGTGTTTTGTTAATAAACACTCTCAAATCTTGGGTTTGCTTTTGAAACAATGTATTTCAAATATGTAACTGTAGTTTATTGTAAGAAATGTGTTTATAAAAACTAACAATCTTTGTGTTAATTAAACTGCAAATAAAAATGTTAGATATATTTAACTGTTTTCATACATACTCTTAACAACAAATTTTAATAATTATCCCAAGCAACCGAATCTGCGATAGTTGCTTTGTTCGATTTTGTCTCAAGAGTGCCGTAACAATACAGTTAATTTCAGAAGAAATCTGAGTGGTGTGAACCGAGGCAACGAAATTCATCAGACAAATGGAGCGAAAATCCAAAAGCGGGGGTTGAACGCCTCTGGTGTCAGGTGGCAGAGTCTAATTAAAAAAAAAATAGTCAATTACTTCAAAGTCGAAACTGCGAAGCAGAGCGTCCTGACTGATCCCGGAAAAATGTTGGTGTTAATTAAAATTTTATAAAGCAGTTATTACAAAACAATCGTTTTAATAATTTGTTAAATATTTTTTATTATTCATTAAGACCCCTTTATTATTTAAGAAATATCTCAATCCTAAACATAAGGTAAAATATATAAAATTGGGTACATATTATTTTATATATTTACATAATAAACACATTGTTTACTATAATAAACATAATATAGTTATGATAAATTTAAATTGTAAACACAATTTTACACTGAATTTATAGCTGATGATAGTTTATGATTTATAGGTACTTAACACACCAAACTGTGTAGAGTAATAGCTGGCCTACTATATTGTAAATTGCATATACTAGATATAATTACCATACATAAACGTAGGTCTAATAAATAAAGAGATTTTAGTGTTCATGTTAGCCTCAATCACTCAGGCGGTGGAAATGCATATTAGACATCCTCGAAGTAGTTTAAAACGTAACATTTAAAATTTTTTAATTCAAGAATTAATGACAAAGCAACGTTTAAGATGACGAGTATATAAAAGATTATGTCTCTATTTAGTCTTTGATAACATTCAACGAATCAATAACATATTATAATTTAAACAAAGTTCTAGGAAACCCAACCTTTTTGAAATAGTTTTACGATTTTCTAAGATAATAAAATGAAAAGCTCCACTACTTTTACTATTATAAATGGTTTGAAGGCTAGAATAATAAAATGATTAAAGCTAATTAGTATACTGACATATGTTTACCTATTTAGAGAAGATGCAACAATGTTAATGCGACAACCAGAGATATACCATGGAATGTCTCCCTTATATCATTGTAACAAGCTTAGTTTACTACATTTACTAATCTTATAACACTTACCGCCTTACATTTACAAAGTAACAAATTCCTTCCGAGAAGGATTAAAGCCATATTCATACCGCTAAGACAACATTTCAAAATTACTTGCTATTTTATTTTATCCAATAGCAAGTTGAAATTATTCAAAAGAGGCCATTTTAATGTCATTATTTAGTTTACAAAATATTAAAAAGCAACTTTAAAATCTCCCAAAGCAATAAAAACTCTAAAATTTGGCTCAGGTCTTGTATGATCCATGCCACATAAAAAAAACACACACACGCGCGAGCGCGGGGAGTATGTGTGTGTTAATGGAGCATGGAACATAAAAAAACAGAGGCAAAGGAGATTTTAGAGGTTTTTTGTGCCTATTATATAAATTAATACAGTAATTTCATACCAAACAACGATAGTAACTAGTAATTTACAAATACTTCAGAGCCTATATTTATAATATTTTTGTTAAAAATACAGAAAGAAAATAATAAAGTGATTTATTTTCCTGTAATTTATATAGGCAATATAGGATAAATTGCTTGTCTAATTTTCAATGTTGTAGTAATATTTAGCCTACATGAGAGGTTTAAATTATTCTACTAGTGAAGCAAATATCAGTATTAATTGCAATTTGCTAATAATACAGGATAAAACAATATCAATCAAAGATCAATAAAGATTAGTTTATTTAAATTAAAACTGTCAAAATAAAATATTTGGTTTAAGATTAGGAATATTTCACATTAAATTCTAATATATATACCGGTCTATATATGATGGCAAGAGGGATTGAATCGGCTAAAGCAATAAATCTGAAGGGAGGAGGGACAGACAAGTCGATTGGGGCCGTTTCCTGCGTATGAGGTTAAACCGTTCGCAATAGAACGCAAACTTAATATACAAAGCAATTTTCAATCAATTCAGAGCCATCGTCAGTTACAAGGTTAGGAAAACAAAACTCGGAGTATCCATCGAATTGGAATTTGTAAACGTATATTTGTTTTTGTTTCGGAGTACTACTGAAAATGATTATTAAAAGTAAATATTTATTGAGTAGAATGGTTTGTCTGATTTTATAAGGATGCAATTAATTACTTCAGGCAGGAAGCGTGCTTATAGTAAGGCCTACTGCAGTAGTTCTAAATGTTCATAGTTTAAATAAAAGATTAAATTCTTTAAACTTATTGTAGCGGTCGTAAAAAGAAGCGAAAGTTCTATAAAACTGTTTATTCTTGACTCGTTAATAAAAACGTCTTTTTGCTGTAAATAGTTTCATGCGAGATACAATATGATAAATAATAAATGTAAATTGTTTCAGATTCGATGCATTTAAACTTAAAGTATGTAATTATGAGTAACTCCATTACCACCGCTGTGTTTATCTCTTGGAAATCTTTGTAAACCCGTGCTGCAATCTTTGTACTTCTTGAAATATCCGTTCATATTTTCATATGGCGCGAAATGAATGTTTTTTTTTAATCCAAGAAGCGTAACACGCATGACGCTTCATTTAAAAGTTATAGTCAAACATTAGACAAACTAGTTTACAAGCCAGGAAAATGTAATTACGAAATGTAACAACTGTAATGGTTCAAACGGAATTACATTCCGTCCTCTGAAAACGCCATTGTCTCTACAGAACTAATTTCAATTTGATCAGGTTTGTTTAAAAGTGTTCAGAATAAACTCAAAGCAGTACTTTTTAATTAGAGTAAAAGCAACAGAAGAATTATATTGTCAACAAAGGGCAAAAAAACTCTGTAAACATAAAACTTTAATTACTTATAGTGTTTTATTACGTAACTATCGTTGTGTTTTATTATTGCGCCTAGAGTTCTATCGTGAAGGAAATATTTTACTTAATTTACGAAAAATGTATATGAAAATTTATAACATATATCAGTCAGTCAATATTTAATCAGTTATAAGAATATTTCGAACTATTTTTCTAGAAAAAAAACTGATAACTAATGAGTTAATGTACTCATATAACTCATATGTGTACTTAATAATTGTATGATGAAAATAAATGTTTGAAGAAGCACAGTGGAAACATTTCACACAAGATATAAACGCAAATGGATATAATGAAACGAAACACTGCATTAATTATTCTCTTGAGTAATGGTCGAATATGAAAGGCCTAATACAAAAAAATAAAACTCAATGACCACAATGAAATTAATTTATTTACAAGGTATTCATCTACAGAAGTACCCAAGACTAATGTTACACCGTAACTAGAATGTTCATCAAACGCTAATAAATAAATTATTAATCTCGTTTTATTCTTGTGTTTACTAAAATTATTGCATGTAAAAAAACATCAAGCGAAATTTATATATATATATATATATATATATATATATATATATATATATATATATATATATATATAAATTAATATTTGTGTGTGTGTTTTTTTGGTGAGTGTGTTTGTGTGTGTGTGTGTGTGTGTGTTTGTTTGTTTGTGAGTGTGTGTGTGTGTTTGTTTGTGAGTGTGTTTGTGTATATATATATTTATATATAAATTAATATTTGTGTGTTTTTTTTGTGAGTGTGTTTGTATGTGTGTGCGTTTGTTTGTTTGTGAATGTGTGTGTGTGTGTGTGTGTATGTAATATTAGTTTCGCATTAAATAGTAAAGAAGTAGAAAGTGAGCAGAAGTTACAGCAACTAAAACATTAATGCCGCATTAAACTCCCCCACCAACAAACACGGAACTGATAAAGCGTTTCTTTTCTACTTAACGCGAATTCCACACGAAGGGCACGAAAACCTTCAGGAATGCATGCTTTTTATGCTACAAGACCCTTTGTTTTTGATACAGCTCACGAAATATCTAGAACTGTTATGATATATATATATATATATATATATATATATATATATATATATATTATGTTAGTAAAATGTTCTAATATAAACAAAAACGTGTTTTTTATATATGAATTATATAAAAATTTGTTTCCTCTCATATTTATGGAATAATATAACGGAATTATTGGATTACCTAAAAACAAGGTTTTATTTTGATATAGTTTATATATTTTTAGCATCCGCCTTTGTGACTTTACTCAGAATTCTTTATGATTATGTAAATGAACAGTATAATGAATTTATTGTATTATTTAATAAAAATAATTGCCAATAATGTATGAAAATACTATTTTTGTTTTATAAACGTTTGTTTAAAGTTTTAAATTTAAAGTGTGCACATAAAGTTCAAGGAAACCGACATTCATGGTGCCTGTATGTCTGAATGGGTAAACGTACAAAAAGTCATGTTTGTTTGTACTCAAAGGTACTTGTACAGGGAATCCTGATTGTTTCGGACCTTCTCAGCTGGAGAAATGTTTATTAAAGATTTATTTCAACTATATTACTCTTGATGTAACTACATGAGTTGACTAAGTGATAAAGGATAAAGGTGATGACGATTCCATAGTTCTGCTGACGTTATTCGATTGCAAAACCCATCGTAAGTTTAGTGTTGATTCATTTTAATAAATTATCTATTAGAATCTGAGTTATTGTTACTTGCATGTTTGAAATATTAATAAAAATTGTGTAACTTTTCTCCCAGTTTTGTACGACATAAGACATGAGCACTACAATCTCTTTGCATAATGTAAACGATGTAAAATAGAAACAAAATAGTCAGGCCTTATTTCCCACAACAGGAGATAGGTTATGAGTTGAAATGACGTCATTAATTACCTCATTATTAACGGGTAATATCATCGTTTATAAAATAAAATAAAAATATGAAATTTTACAAGACGATAAACTTTTACTACACACGTAGGCCTATACCAAGACAACCTCTTTGCATCTGGGTAAAATATTTCATCAGGCTTACGTGCAGAAATGTATTTTCGATGGGTCTACAAAGGAATTAAAGTTAGCTTAGTAGTAAAAGCACAGAATCCCTTGAGGCTTCTGCCGGACTGAATTCTCTTTATATTAAACCTAATATCTATAGCACACATACTAAGCCGATGAGCACGTCACACCAAGTTTTGCTTTATATGAATTCTATTTGCAGAGATGGGAGAATACGACGTAAATATTGAGAAATTATATACAAAAGTACATTTCATGTAAAATATAAAACTAAAATATAGGCTATTGAAATCTTGTTGCTGTTCATGACGAGCAGGTTGATAATTACTTATTACACTTTTGCTGTTACTTGCAACCAGACTTTTTGTTAACTAAAAGTTGTTAAATTGTTAACTTACACTTGGAGGAAACGTTTTCGTCTTACGACTTTTTCAGTCTCGTATTTTTTCCGCTAGGATTGCTGCAGTTGTGCTTCTTTGGTAACATTTTTTGAAAGTTAAAAGTGATCGAAGAGTATGTGTGATCTGTGCCGCGTTTGTTCATTTAAGATGTCATTTTTATGAGTGTTGCCATGTCTATATATTCCATACTGTTCTAGTGTGCTTAATTTATGACCTTTGTTGCATGTTTGTAGGATGTTCATGCTAATTTCCATACTATTACATGAGTGTTTAGTGTCCTTGAGGTGATTTGCGAAGGTGGATTCAATAGTAGTGTGCAGTGCGCTTTTGTGTTCTTTATATCTTTACGCGAAAGATCTGCCTGTTTGTCCAATATAGAACATTTTGCAGTTGTTACATTTTAGTTTGTATACTCCTGGGATATTGTACGTGTTGGTATTGTTATTAATGCTGTGTCTGATAGCCTATTGGCTTTTATTTGTTGTTCTGTAGACTACATTGTATCCTGCTTTTTTGAATTGGTGTGCTAATTTATTTGAGAGTTTGTTTATGTATGTGAGTGTGATGAATTTGTTTCTCTTCGTGTTTTTGTTGTTTGTGTTGTTGTTACTGTTCTTGTTGAGTATTTTTCTGTGAAGTTTGTCTATTAAATAATTGTCATATCCGATTATGTGAGCTAAATATTTGATTGTGTTTAGTTCCTCTGGGGGGTGAAGTTGATCGCCTGCACGTGGTGCCCCCTGCTCTCGACTGAACGATCAACAGTCTGCGCTATACTCGAGCAGACCACAAGAGCAATAAAGATAAAGATAAACAAAATTTTACAAACGGCCCTCTTCAGGGCCCTGACGACGGCCTGAAGCTAACCTTTTGGAATGCCGGAGGCCTAAACCAATCCAAATTATTAGAACTAAAACATATTATTTTAACTTTTGACGCGGACATCTTTATAATTGTCGAAGCTGGTGCATGTACTGACAACACTGTGTTTTGCCAAGTCCCAGGATACTCCCTCGTAACTCTGAAAAGAGCACGTCCTGTTGCATCGGGAATTCTTGCCGGTGTGAAAAATACAGTCATTGCTGAACATCAAATTATACATGAAATGACCAACGACGATAAGTCAGAGATAATACTTTTTAAAGTTTGGAAGCAGACAAAAATGTACAAAGTCTATGAACTTTACAATCCACCACTAAACAGACCAAGTCTTGAAAACAGCATTCTGGGTATTTGTGCAAACACAATCATCACGGGAGATTTCAACGCACCATCATTACGATGGGGTTATGATAAAACAACCGCAGTAGGAAGATCTATAGAGGACTTCGTTGACGAAAACCACCTCCACGTCCAACACAGCGACCCAACCTTTCTGTCCTACATCGGCTCATTGACCAGACCAGATCTTACGCTGCTCCACCCTGATGTGATGACACGTACTAGCATAGAACTGAAAGACCCAGCTAGTGGCTGCGGACACCGTGTAATTAACATCACTGTCGCACAGACCCGACAACCTGCAGCACCTAAGAGAAAACCAAGGTGGAACTTCAAGAAAGCCAACTGGACAAAGTTTAAATTGCTCTCCGATGACCTAATAACGGGGGATCTCATTACAGATTGCCCTGACAAATCCACAAAGGCCGTAGCATCCACTATACTTAAATGCGCCCAATCAACTGTGCCTCGAGGACAAGTGAAAAAGCACAGACCTTTCTGGTCAGCGAAACTCTCCATCCTGAAAAAGAAACGAAATGGCGCCAGGAAAGCTGCTGAAGTTGAAAAGACAAGAGATAGTTGTGTAGAAGTGCGACGAACGCAAGCGGCCCTCCAACGGGAAATTAAACAAAGCAAGCGACAAGCATACAGAACCTTTGTCAGCCGGTTGGGCTATAAAAAAGATGGAATAAAAGCACATCGTTTCCTGTCAAGTCTAAACAATCAACAAGTAACTGCGTCTGTAGAACCTATAGTATACCACAGCAAACACATCCATGACCCCAAAAAGGTATCAAACGCTTTCTGCCAACACTTCGCCAACGTTGGAAAATTAAAGATTCCTAAGCTACAGAAAAATGAATTCCTAAAGTATCGACACACTGCATGTCTATCAGAGGAGGAAAATCAGGTCATGAACGGAAACTTCTCGCTTGCAGAACTAAAGGTAGCTTTATATACTCTAAAGCCAGGAAAATCAGCTGGACCAGACTCCATATTCCCAGAGTTCCTGTTACATCTTGGGACATCCGCCCAGAAAACTCTCTTGAAGCTTATGAACCTAACTCTGAATAAATTCATCACTGACCTGTGGCGCAAAGCGGAAATCATTCCTATCCTTAAAAAAGGAAAGCCTCCATGCGAAGTAAAAAGCTACAGACCCATTTCTCTCACGAGCTGCTGCTGCAAGCTAGCCGAGCGAATGATTGTCAATCGTCTGAGTCCCTTTCTAGAGAGGACCGGTGCCCTGTCAGATGAGCAAGCTGCCTTTAGGAAACACCGTGGCACTATGGACCAAGTTGTGAAGCTCGTTCAAGCAGTGAAGGATGGCTTTCATAGAAAAATGTCTACTGTGGCAATCTTTGTAGACTTCAAGGAAGCCTATGACAGAATATGGAGGAAGCTTCTATTGCACAAACTCCAAAAATTAGGAATAACTGGAAAACTCTTAGGATGGTGAAGTCCTTTTTGGCACAGAGGCATGTTCGAGTCCGTTTCCGAGACCCAATTTCGTCATTTAAACAGCAACGCAACGGCCTACCGCAGGGAGCAGTACTCAGCTGTATCCTTTTCAATATTATGATAAACGACCTCTTAAAAATAGTAAAAGAAGTACCGGGCATATCAACCTTACTTTTTGCGGACGACCTTGTCTTTTGGGCATCAAGCGGGACTCCTTCGAACCTGGAAGAAACTATAAATTGAACCCTTAGCAGAGTTGCTGACTGGGCCAACTACAACCAAATGGTAGTTAGTGAGAAAAAGACTGTTTTCACTCTATTCACCCTTTCAACTAAGCCGCCAAAACTGAGGATCAAGTTAAACAACAAAACTTTAAACCATGAAGATACTCCACGATATCTTGGCATCACGTTAGACAGGAAGCTAAACTTTGCAAATCATATTGAGGCAACAGCCGAAAAAGCCACCAACAGAAGCAAACTGGTGAAGAGATTAACAGCAACTACATGGGGTGCTACCCAGGATGTTCTAAATTCAACGTACCGGACCTATGTACGACCAACAATGGAGTATGGAGGAGAGGTGCTCAACCTGGCCAGCTCAAATTGGCTAAAGAAGCTAGACAAGGTTCAAAATAATAACATGAGGCTCATAACTGGAGGAGCTAAATCGACTCCAATACTAGCTATGGAAATCCAAACAGGACTGGAACCCTTGGAAGTCAGAAAAGACAAGTGTCTCCTAAAATTCTGGGGAAAAAATAAAAGAACAAATAGAAAGTTTTGGGAAACATATAAAGCTGCCACTTCCCGCCTCAGAACTCAGATTACTCCAGTAATCAAAGCTCTACAGCTGGAACAAAAATATAACCTTTTCATTCATGCAGAAGCTGCCCCATTAAATCAACACAATCGAGTCTTTGACAACCTACCTCCAGTTTTTCTAAACCTTGTTGACCAGGTGAAACCAAAGTCACAGGCTATGGATATTGAACTCAGGAAAGCAACATTAATGACCATCAACGAACGATTCCCTGAAAGTGACTGGCTTCATATTTACACAGATGGATCTTCAAACCCTTCAAGTGGAGAAACTGGAGCAGGATATTTTTCAAAATTATTTCAGGGCTCGGTAGCTGTGGGCCTCTGCTGCAGCAATTTTGATGGTGAGGTTGTGGCCATAGGAGAAGCAGCTTCATGCGTCATGCGACTTTCGCCGCGGCAGGTTGTATTCCTGATTGATTCACAATCAGCGATTTTGGCAGTTTCCTCTAACACACCAACTGACTGCACCTTGACAGTGTCGTGCAGAGAAAAAATGCAACTATGCCAAGAGGCAGGCTTCAGAATTGCGCTCTAGTGGATTCCCAGCCACGTTGGCACAACAGGGAACGAAAAAGCTGACAACCTCGCCAAGAGTGGGTGCCGTCTACCACAGCCACAAATCAAAATATCACTGGGCTCTGCTTACACCAGGATCCACGCAGCAGCTAAGACGTACTTGAAAACATCACAAGAAAACCTGGCTGTTGGAAAGAGATGGCAAGAACTTTGCACCAACCCCATTCCAAAAAACCTGCCTAGACCTATCAGTGTTGCGCTGTTCCGTCTAACCACGGGACACGACTACCTTCAGGCGCACCTTCATCGCATTGGGCTGGCGGACACGGATCGGTGCCCCTTGTGCCAAACAGGAAAGATGGATGGAGACTACCTTCCTGCCTGCCCACAGCTCGAAGCATACAATAGCGACCCAAAAACCAGACTCTCCAAGCTCTACTGGTCTGCACGATGCCAAATGGTTGAGTTACCAAGGGCAGGCGTTGGATAAAGTAAAGTAAGTAGTTCCTCTGTGTAGTTAGTTCTGGACATAGGTATTTTGTTTAGTCTGTGTAGTAAATGTTTGAATGTTGCGTGTTTATGTTGTATTTGGTGGTTCAATGTGTTGTATATCAGTGTGTCTGTCATGGTTGGCTTGCGGTATATGTTGAATTCATATCTGTTTTGATAATCAAAGGTTTTTTTTTAAAAATAAATTTCAGAAGTGTTCTCCTATATTTTGTAAAAACCTCAACACTAAGCTACACCGAAATATTTCAAGAGAGATATGTAATATTTATTAGTTGAGTTTATTCAGTAAATGAGAAGAATCTCTTGAATCTAAGACTGTAAACATATTAATACATAAACCTATTTCTTATTGTTATATTTCTATTTTTGACAGTTGATGTGACAAAAAAAAAATTTCTATAACCTGCCACGTTATCTATGAAAATGTTATTTTAGCTAGGTTGATAATATAATATAATTGGTTATTTATTAAGAAGAAAAAGAACAATACTCTACAAATGATCTTTTGAATTACTGAAATATATTTTTTACAATACCTAAAATATCTAGATAATGTGAATAAATGAATATTATGTAATAAGTAAAATAATGCTTAAATAAAATGTGACACCTTAGCAGTTATGAAAGTAAATTTAAGACTTTACCTTGAGTACAGAGAATAAACCGCCTTAAATGCACTTAGACATTATATTTTAGGAATAGAGTTGTTTTAAAAGGCATTACGTGGACAGGAACTAAGACACAGAAAAACATTTTTAGCTTTAAATTTTTTATAGTACCATTGAGAAGTTTTAAGAGCATTTTTGTAACTGCCAAAACTTGTTACTTTACTGCGTATTACTGAACCAATGAGATTTATTTAGTCTGAGTAGTGGCTAGACAGTTATTTTCACATTAGTTGAGGCTAACTACAAAAAAGGAGTTTTTTGTTTAACAGGATTTGTTGTAACATAACCTAAAGGGACGTACATTATATTTGAAAATTCTATCGAAAGGTAATGATTTTGATTGCCATGAATGTTTTTATTTGGTCTAAAACTACGTCGCACGTAGAAAAAAATGTAAATTAATTTGAACTAAGTAGAATTACGACTTCCCGAACCTAAAATTGAAGTAAATTTACGAAAATATACTGAAATTCAACTCTACTTTTAATCGCACTAAGCGAAATGTATCAGCAACTTTATCAATTTTACTTTACTAATAAAAACGAGACATCCACGCAATGCTATAAGCAATGCCTTTTTCATACTTACACGCATAAATAGGCTATAGCCTATAGGCTATAGCCTATATTTGTTTCCATTTAGTGAAAACCAATTTCATTATATCACCCAGCGGATGAGATGTTATCCAAGTTTTACAATAACGTTTAATGCCCGACATAAACTTCCACTTTTTACTTGTTTCAATGCCATTATGATTATGAACATTTTAATGGACGCTTTACCATTGTAAAAATAAAAATCTGCAACATTAAACCGACATTAGGTTAAATTGAACACTAAAGAAAAAGGCTTTCAACTTCGTAATAGCTTGAAATGTAATTTTCACTTTTTACTAGTTTTAATCTTGCCAAGTAAATTTAAGGCAAATAAACTCGTCATAGAATTAGTTACCAAAGAAACAATATTTAACCTCTGATTGATGTTAAATTGAAATAGTCAGCCCTGCCTTAATACACAATGTCCAGAGCACAATGGTACAATAAATATATTCCAATGAAAATATTGGAAAGAATACCCCCAATACCACAAAAAAATCAAAAAAAACAAATAAAACAAGTTACTTAAGATTAAACCCTTATGTACATTTCGATGACCATAACATCATCAGAGGGTCTTATTACAAAATTACAATAAGAAATTACAAACTAGAGTGATGCTGTCACTCAGTTTACCTAAAGTCATAAATCTTTTATTTTCCGATTCTGGAATTCGCAAGAAATACGATTTAAAAAATAATATTGCGTTTATCCCTATGATTACATTTTGTTGAAATACTTAAAGACAGGAAATAAATAATGGATTAAATAAATAAACCTGCTTAGTTTACAAATCAAACCCCGGATTCTTCTTTGTTTTTTCCACCGGACGCAAAGATGACACACAACATAAATAAACCTGGCTAGTTTACAATTTAAACCCCCGGTTCTTCTTTGTTTATTTCCACCGGCCGCAAAGGAGACAAAATAAATACACCTGCCTAGTTTACAAATTAAACCCGGATTCTTCTTCGTTTTTTCCACCGGACGCAAAGAAGGACAGACAAAACAAATAAACCTGCCTAGTTTACAAATTAAACCCCGGATTCTTCTTTGTTTTTTTCCACCGGACGCAAAGAAGGACAGACAGATCTCTAGCCAAGTAATGGCGTACAGAGGAAATGAAGACAAGAGAAAGTACTTCCTGTGAGACCGTATTAGATAAAATAACAAACTAGAATAAGACATGGAAAAATAGAGTTATAATGCCATGCGAAGAAGGTCAAACATTGGCCGAATGCACGATATTCGTTAAAAATAAGTTTTAATACTTTATAAATGTATTTAAATTAAACTCCTTTTAATAATATAATTACTAAACAACACTCTAACCTCTGAATCTTCCATGCATATGTTAGTCGGTAGATTAAAGGCTTGAAAATACAACAATAACATAATTACATACAAATATTTGTTTTTACCTGGACCAACACTCATAAATCACCATCTATTTGCGGTACAATCTTCTTACCTGAAAAAAACAAAAATAATTTAATTCACAAAGTGTAATGCAACATTTTGGGCACTAATTTTAGGATTTTATATTAAAATTATTTTAAAATAAAAACGACCATAACTATTACTCTCTAGTTTTTGATAATTGTAAAATTAACAAAATATGAATTGATTTTCAATTTTATAATTTCCTTATATTGCTCCATTGCAGCGGTGACATTTCGAATACCTGTAATTTAAAAAAGTTGAAAATAGTGTTAATACAACATATAGTGTTTTAGAGCATTATTCAACGCTCCCCGGTTCTCCAATCGATTCCAGTCTCAAGGAGTCACATTTCGATTGCTGATCGAAATCTAATCGACTTGGGCTGATGAATTCCAATAGACCACCTTGACTTCGGTTGTGCTCGTTTTCGACGTTTCTCTGGCGTCTACAACCGAACTAGATTAGACGTTATTTCGACTGACATTCTTTGTACGTCACCATACAAGCATTGTGGTTTTTCCTTGATTTGTTGTACAGTGAGAGGTTTAAAGGTGTCTCTGACCTTGAGATCGCTAGGGTGGACTGGGCTGCAGTGCGGGGTCAAAACCTATCACTTCAGAAAACATCAGTGTCGTGTTTAAAGTGTAAACAGTATGATTTATGGTTAACCAGATTTTTAAGCTAGTTGTATTAAAGTTCTTGCTAGTCTAGTGTCAGTGTTTCAGAGTTTAGTTCTGAAGTAAAATACAGAAAAATAACTCGATTTTTTTTAACAGACGAGATGTGTACTATGTTTTCAGGTAGGCTAGTAGTCAGATGCTAGAGCAGACCGAGAGACACCGTTAAACCTTACGCACTGTACGTTATCACTTTAAAGCGTCACCATCTCTCTATCGTATTAATTCTAAAATCTCTAAGTAATTCACCAGTTGATACAAGTTTCTTTGTAGAAGTTGAGTTACAACTATTATTTGAGCTTAACTTGTGAGGTTATGTTAATACAAATATTCAGTTTGTAGTAGCAACACTCGCTAATGATGATGACTTTGTTACTGAAACGCGAGGCTGAGTTTAAGAATAATTAAATTGTGAGTTTTGCGTGCGTCGCTTATTTCTATAAGTTGTATATTAATTTACCACACGTCTGACCCGTACAAAATTATGCTTTTAAATAGAAATGTAAATTACAAACATATTTACAGCTCTTATTATTTATTTTCTAGCCTATTTTATTGTTAATAATGTTCCCCTCCTAAATACTTGCAATCGTCACTAGTTTTAATTTTTTACCCTCTAATTTCAGAAACTCACTGTGCTTCCCCAAATACATATAGCCTATATTGTTTCCTACAATTTGGTGGTTATCCTAAAGTACAAAATGGTTTCATGAGAAAAAAGAAAAACATGCAGAAAATATATTGGGTGTAAATTAATTTTTGTGTGTGCACAGTTTTTCATTTTTACAACGGTAAATATTAAAAGAGTTCACTCCTTAATACCTTTACGGTAAATACTAAAATTTCACCACACACAAGTTTATAAACAGAGACTAGTTTCGGAGATGATATTACCTTCATCAGTGATTGGTTAATACAAAGATAGTCTGCGTTTTAAACTAGTGTGTGGGGAGATTTCGAGTGATCTCTGTTAACATTTACCTTTAGTGAATTGTTCTCACTAGCTAAGCTCTAGTTAACTGAATAAATACATTTACGCTGAGAGAGGGATTTTACTGCGCACTTTTGTGACATTATCTGTTAACATTTACCTTTAGTGAATTGTTCTCACTAGCTAAGCTCTAGTTAACTGAATAAATACATTTACGCTGAGAGAGGGATTTTACTGCGCACTTTTGTGACATTATCTGTTAACATTTACCTTTAGTGAATTGTTCTCACTAGCTAAGCTCTAGTTAACTGAATAAATACATTTACGCTGAGAGAGGGATTTTACTGCGCACTTTTGTGACATTATCTGTTAACATTTACCTTTAGTGAATTGTTCTCACTAGCTAAGCTCTAGTTAACTGAATAAATACATTTACGCTGAGAGAGGGATTTTACTGCGCACTTTTGTGACATTATCTGTTAACATTTACCTTTAGTGAATTGTTCTCACTAGCTAAGCTCTAGTTAACTGAATAAATACATTTACGCTGAGAGAGGGATTTTACTGCGCACTTTTGTGACATTATCTGTTAACATTTACCTTTAGTGAATTGTTCTCACTAGCTAAGCTCTAGTTAACTGAATAAATACATTTACGCTGAGAGAGGGATTTTACTGCGCACTTTTGTGACATTATCTGTTAACATTTACCTTTAGTGAATTGTTCTCACTAGCTAAGCTCTAGTTAACTGAATAAATACATTTACGCTGAGAGAGGGATTTTACTGCGCACTTTTGTGACATTATCTGTTAACATTTACCTTTAGTGAATTGTTCTCACTAGCTAAGCTCTAGTTAACTGAATAAATACATTTACGCTGAGAGAGGGATTTTACTGCGCACTTTTGTGACATTATCTGTTAACATTTACCTTTAGTGAATTGTTCTCACTAGCTAAGCTCTAGTTAACTGAATAAATACATTTACGCTGAGAGAGGGATTTTACTGCGCACTTTTGTGACATTATCTGTTAACATTTACCTTTAGTGAATTGTTCTCACTAGCTAAGCTCTAGTTAACTGAATAAATACATTTACGCTGAGAGAGGGATTTTACTGCGCACTTTTGTGACATTATCTGTTAACATTTACCTTTAGTGAATTGTTCTCACTAGCTAAGCTCTAGTTAACTGAATAAATACATTTACGCTGAGAGAGGGATTTTACTGCGCACTTTTGTGACATTATCCGTTAACATTTACCTTTAGTGAATTGTTCTCACTATCTAAGCTCTAGTTAACTGAATAAATACATTTACGCTGAGAGAGGGATTTTACTGCGCACTTTTGTGACATTATCTGTTAACATTTACCTTTAGTGAATTGTTCTCACTAGCTAAGCTCTAGTTAACTGAATAAATACATTTACGCTGAGAGAGGGATTTTACTGCGCACTTTTGTGACATTATCTGTTAACATTTACCTTTAGTGAATTGTTCTCACTATCTAAGCTCTAGTTAACTGAATAAATACATTTACGCTGAGAGAGGGATTTTACTGCGCACTTTTGTGACATTATCTGTTAACATTTACCTTTAGTGAATTGTTCTCACTAGCTAAGCTCTAGTTAACTGAATAAATACATTTACGCTGAGAGAGGGATTTTACTGCGCACTTTTGTGACATTATCGGTTAACATTTACCTTTAGTGAATTGTTCTCACTATCTAAGCTCTAGTTAACTGAATAAATACATTTACGCTGAGAGAGGGATTTTACTGCGCACTTTTGTGACATTATCTGTTAACATTTACCTTTAGTGAATTGTTCTCACTAGCTAAGCTCTAGTTAACTGAATAAATACATTTACGCTGAGAGAGGGATTTTACTGCGCACTTTTGTGACATTATCTGTTAACATTTACCTTTAGTGAATTGTTCTCACTATCTAAGCTCTAGTTAACTGAATAAATACATTTACGCTGAGAGAGGGATTTTACTGCGCACTTTTGTGACATTATCTGTTAACATTTACCTTTAGTGAATTGTTCTCACTAGCTAAGCTCTAGTTAACTGAATAAATACATTTACGCTGAGAGAGGGATTTTACTGCGCACTTTTGTGACATTATCTGTTAACATTTACCTTTAGTGAATTGTTCTCACTAGCTAAGCTCTAGTTAACTGAATAAATACATTTACGCTGAGATAGGGATTTTACTGCGCACTTTTGTGACATTATCTGTTAACATTTACCTTTAGTGAATTGTTCTCACTAGCTAAGCTCTAGTTAACTGAATAAATACATTTACGCTGAGAGAGGGATTTTACTGCGCACTTTTGTGACATTATCTGTTAACATTTACCTTTAGTGAATTGTTCTCACTAGCTAAGCTCTAGTTAACTGAATAAATACATTTACGCTGAGAGAGGGATTTTACTGCGCACTTTTGTGACATTATCTGTTAACATTTACCTTTAGTGAATTGTTCTCACTAGCTAAGCTCTAGTTAACTGAATAAATACATTTACGCTGAGAGAGGGATTTTACTGCGCACTTTTGTGACATTATCTGTTAACATTTACCTTTAGTGAATTGTTCTCACTAGCTAAGCTCTAGTTAACTGAATAAATACATTTACGCTGAGAGAGGGATTTTACTGCGCACTTTTGTGACATTATCTGTTAACATTTTCCTTTAGTGAATTGTTCTCACTAGCTAAGCTCTAGTTAACTGAATAAATACATTTACGCTGAGAGAGGGATTTTACTGCGCACTTTTGTGACATTATCTGTTAACATTTACCTTTAGTGAATTGTTCTCACTAGCTAAGCTCTAGTTAACTGAATAAATACATTTACGCTGAGAGAGGGATTTTACTGCGCACTTTTGTGACATTATCTGTTAACATTTACCTTTAGTGAATTGTTCTCACTAGCTAAGCTCTAGTTAACTGAATAAATACATTTACGCTGAGAGAGGGATTTTACTGCGCACTTTTGTGACATTATCTGTTAACATTTACCTTTAGTGAATTGTTCTCACTATCTAAGCTCTAGTTAACTGAATAAATACATTTACGCTGAGAGAGGGATTTTACTGCGCACTTTTGTGACATTATCTGTTAACATTTACCTTTAGTGAATTGTTCTCACTAGCTAAGCTCTAGTTAACTGAATAAATACATTTACGCTGAAAGAGGGATTTTACTGCGCACTTTTGTGACATTATCTGTTAACATTTACCTTTAGTGAATTGTTCTCACTAGCTAAGCTCTAGTTAACTGAATAAATACATTTACGCTGAGAGAGGGATTTTACTGCGCACTTTTGTGACATTATCTGTTAACATTTACCTTTAGTGAATTGTTCTCACTAGCTAAGCTCTAGTTAACTGAATAAATACATTTACGCTGAGAGAGGGATTTTACTGCGCACTTTTGTGACATTATCTGTTAACATTTACCTTTAGTGAATTGTTCTCACTAGCTAAGCTCTAGTTAACTGAATAAATACATTTACGCTGAGAGAGGGATTTTACTGCGCACTTTTGTGACATTATCTGTTAACATTTACCTTTAGTGAATTGTTCTCACTAGCTAAGCTCTAGTTAACTGAATAAATACATTTACGCTGAGAGAGGGATTTTACTGCGCACTTTTGTGACATTATCTGTTAACATTTACCTTTAGTGAATTGTTCTCACTAGCTAAGCTCTAGTTAACTGAATAAATACATTTACGCTGAGAGAGGGATTTTACTGCGCACTTTTGTGACATTATCTGTTAACATTTACCTTTAGTGAATTGTTCTCATTAGCTAAGCTCTAGTTAACTGGATAAATACATTTACGCTGAGAGAGGGATTTTACTGCGCACTTTTGTGACATTATCTGTTAACATTTACCTTTAGTGAATTGTTCTCACTAGCTAAGCTCTAGTTAACTGAATAAATACATTTACGCTGAGAGAGGGATTTTACTGCGCACTTTTGTGACATTATCTGTTAACATTTACCTTTAGTGAATTGTTCTCACTAGCTAAGCTCTAGTTAACTGAATAAATACATTTACGCTGAGAGAGGGATTTTACTGCGCACTTTTGTGACATTATCTGTTAACATTTACCTTTAGTGAATTGTTCTCACTAGCTAAGCTCTAGTTAACTGAATAAATGCATTTACGCTGAGAGAGGGATTTTACTGCGCACTTTTGTGACATTATCTGTTAACATTTACCTTTAGTGAATTGTTCTCACTAGCTAAGCTCTAGTTAACTGAATAAATACATTTACGCTGAGAGAGGGATTTTACTGCGCACTTTTGTGACATTATCTGTTAACATTTACCTTTAGTGAATTGTTCTCACTATCTAAGCTCTAGTTAACTGAATAAATACATTTACGCTGAGAGAGGGATTTTACTGCGCACTTTTGTGACATTATCTGTTAACATTTACCTTTAGTGAATTGTTCTCACTAGCTAAGCTCTAGTTAACTGAATAAATACATTTACGCTGAGAGAGGGATTTTACTGCGCACTTTTGTGACATTATCTGTTAACATTTACCTTTAGTGAATTGTTCTCACTAGCTAAGCTCTAGTTAACTGAATAAATACATTTACGCTGAGAGAGGGATTTTACTGCGCACTTTTGTGACATTATCCGTTAACATTTACCTTTAGTGAATTGTTCTCACTATCTAAGCTCTAGTTAACTGAATAAATACATTTACGCTGAGAGAGGGATTTTACTGCGCACTTTTGTGACATTATCTGTTAACATTTACCTTTAGTGAATTGTTCTCACTAGCTAAGCTCTAGTTAACTGAATAAATACATTTACGCTGAGAGAGGGATTTTACTGCGCACTTTTGTGACATTATCTGTTAACATTTACCTTTAGTGAATTGTTCTCACTAGCTAAGCTCTAGTTAACTGGATAAATACATTTACGCTGAGAGAGGGATTTTACTGCGCACTTTTGTGACATTATCTGTTAACATTTACCTTTAGTGAATTGTTCTCACTAGCTAAGCTCTAGTTAACTGAATAAATACATTTACGCTGAGAGACGGTTTTTACTGCGCACTTTTGTGACATTATCTGTTAACATTTACCTTTAGTGAATTGTTCTCACTAGCTAAGCTCTAGTTAACTGGATAAATACATTTACGCTGAGAGAGGGATTTTACTGCGCACTTTTGTGACATTATCTGTTAACATTTACCTTTAGTGAATTGTTCTCACTATCTAAGCTCTAGTTAACTGGATAAATACATTTACGCTGAGAGAGGGATTTTACTGCGCACTTTTGTGACATTATCTGTTAACATTTACCTTTAGTGAATTGTTCTCACTATCTAAGCTCTAGTTAACTGGATAAATACATTTACGCTGAGAGAGGGATTTTACTGCGCACTTTTGTGACATTATCTGTTAACATTTACCTTTAGTGAATTGTTCTCACTAGCTAAGCTCTAGTTAACTGAATAAATACATTTACGCTGAGAGAGGGATTTTACTGCGCACTTTTGTGACATTATCTGTTAACATTTACCTTTAGTGAATTGTTCTCACTAGCTAAGCTCTAGTTAACTGAATAAATACATTTACGCTGAGAGAGGGATTTTACTGCGCACTTTTGTGACATTATCTGTTAACAACAGTGGACGAGATAAAAAGAAGGACGAGACAGAGACAGTATTTTATCAGTGAATATTTTGGCTACTTAAAATCGTACTGAAGTAAAAACGAAATTTTAGAAACCAATTTTAAGCACTTTAATTATTTCGTTGGAATTAATTTGCTAAGTGGACTAAATATTCAATACAAAATCCACACCCTACGGTGCGTATAAATGTCAAACTTTATGTGTACGTAAGTAGGCTAATACTCCAACATGAATAGAAGGCTCCAGTCTATACACGTTGCTTCATGTATTCAAGCAATTTCGACTTCAGAGGGGAAGATTTGGAATTTACTGTGAATGTTATTTTTCATTTCTTATTCGACACATTTAACGTAGACACAAATGTTTAATACCTCAAGTTTTAGTTGAATGCTTTGAAATTTAGTAATGAGTTCTAAACCCTATTTACCGGTTATCCAAACACCGTCCATATAAATAAACATTAGAAATTAAAGATTTTGAAAATATCAACACGAGATTTTTTTTTAAATTCATTTTGAACACGCTTAAAACTTATTTTAAAACCACTACATTACAAAACATTGCTAACGTAAGGTAAAATGTTGACCAATTAAGTTTATTTTACTTTTCGTATATGTTAGTTTACCCCTGTACGTTAAAAGCTGTACTTCACGTCATGCATGGTCTCAACTATACTGTAACGTAGAATAATGCTCTATTTAAAAAAAATTGTTATAAAAAGAGTTTCGGAAAAACCTATATCAAAAAGGAGTTGACATGTGATTTTTTTCAAAATGCTTCATTTGGGCGGTGTTGAGAACAGCGATGAGATTAAGGAACAGCTGGATTTGAATCTCCTTGCATTAGGTACATTTCAGTTACCACATTTAAGTGAAAGATAGCCACGCCTCCGTTCTTAGGTAAGCTGTAGCGCTTAAGACTTATTCTCTTTAAATCAAATAGTTGTTGCGTCATAGTTTAATATACTCTGTTTAAGGCATTAGATTTCCGTATATTTGCGGATGGTCCTCCGGTCTAAAGTACTCTTTATTATTTTATGTTATTTAGTTAAAATAGCATTTTAATTTGGTTACAAAATCAACAGACGGCATCAACACTATTTTATAATAATTTTGAGTCCCTGCGGACTTTCTACACCAAAATAGGTAGCCTACATTGTGTTCTGCAATATTCTTGACGTCTGGATAAAAGATTATCACCTACATAACAAAACTCTCGCCTATTAGAACTAAAATGTCTCATGGGTAAATCTTATTACCTACAGTAACCGAAGTACTACATATAGAATTTAACCACCTAGCACAAATTTATTAAAAAAGAGCAGAAAACTATAATTGTTATAAAATATGTACAAAAATATATTAGAGATTGTTTCTTAATAATATCAAGGTACGAATAGAAATAATTTCTTTAAAACACTTAGCTGAGACAATGCGGCTTCACATGCACACTTACAAAGCCACTTGTTCCGTCACGAGGGACAAACACAAGAGCACAGAGGCGTAGGAGGGGTATGATCTCTTTCACAAGATTAGCTCCCACATATAAATGCACAGAATATTTAAAGCAATATATTTGAGATTTATTTCATGTACACCCAATAACAGAACGATACCCCTTAAATCTTAACTAAGCAGAACTTTTAATACTTAGTCGTTAGCTGCATTAAAGAAAATTATTAGTGTATTGTTGGAAAAAAAATATGATTACATACGTTTTGAATAAAATAAAACAAACTAAAAACAAAATTTTGTAAGAATATCACGAACAAAATACTACACAAGTTTAAATACAATATGTCTGTTTTTTATAAATTTAATTTTACGTTTTCGAAGAAAGTAAAAATATTTATCAAAGGAATAAAATAATAGTAATGTATTTTTTTAGAAACAACTAAATATAAAAGACACACACAACTCATAAATTATTCATTTATTTACTCAAACGCGTTTCAATGACAAAGTCATCATCATCAGTGAGTGTTGCTACTACAAACTCTAACTTACAACTAAGGTGAAAGTAAGGTTACATTTCTATATTTATACAGTGGGAGTTGCCACGCTCACCTGTCAAAACAACAATTATTAACATTACTTCGAACATGATACATCAAATAGAAATTATATACCTAACTAATTAATTGCAATAACATTATTTATCCATACACATAATTACATATGAACAAAATAGATAATTAATATTTCAGTGTTATTATTATTTCAAGATTTTAACCAAAAAGTTACAATCCATTTTCTTGTGTCACACTAATTACAATAATATAGAATTTTGAATTGAGCCTCACTCGTTATTTACAATATTATTTTTATTCCTATTAATATACAAAGTTTCTCACGCATACAATTCACTACACTTAACTAGGTTTTTTTAACAGGGTTACATCGCCTACTTTTTAAATTCGTGCACTTCCTCTAAACAATCTTTCGCCATCGCAGATTTTTCTGGTCTGTTATATTTTACGTGAGAAAAACGTTTTTTAGCCCTAGTTTGATTATTTCTTTTTATATATTTCAGAGGACACTTCAGGCAGTAGATTCCTGACTTTTCTTCTTTAGGTATGGCGTCTTTATGGTTCCCTAACAACTTCTTTAGATTATTTGCAGTGGTAATTGTCACGTTCAACTTACTAATTTTCCCCAGAGATTTTATTTTATTAGACAGTGGTGGACGATGTGTTATTTTTACCCATTTGTTTTCCATTTTATTTCTTATAAACGTAGTTCTCAGATTTCTTATTATTTTTTCCACCTTTTTGTGCATTTCATCCATAAACATTTCACTGTATCCATTGAACCTTGCTACACTATAAATGTTATTCAGCTCATTTTTATAATTTTCTGCTGATAAAGGTAAATTAATTAAACGAAGCATAGAACTGAACGCTGCTTTTTGTGTGATATTGTGTGAAATGAATCACTGGTGATAAATTTGCTCGTGTGTGTTGGTTTTATATAAACGTTAAAATTTAAAATATTGTTTAGCCTTGATATTAGAACATCTAAAAATTCATTCATTCATTCATTATCCAACGCCCGTCTGTGGCAGTTGGGCCATTTGACGCCGAGCCTCCCAGTACCGAGCAGTGATGTCGTAAAGAGCATGGTTGAGTTTTGGGCAGGTGAGCAGGTGACTTGCCACCACACATCTAAAAATGGCAAGCATGCCTCTTTTTCTATTTCAACTGTAAATTTTATACTTGGAAAAATTCCTTTTATTGCGTTATAAAAATTTGTCCAAGCTTTGTTCATTGTCAAACACTGCAAACACCTCATCCACTTCCGAGTCACACTCTAGGGAAATATTACATGGTCGGTTTAGCATTCATTTCGAAATAACTCATAAAAACTTCGGCTTAAAATCCTGATAGAGGGTTAACCATTACGGCGCCTTCCTTCAGGATGTAAAATTTACCGTTAATACTGTAAACTGTTTTGAACCACACGTTTATTAATAAGTGAAATATATTCAACTACTATATGCTGAGTTTTCTAACCAAATCTTTCTCAAGTCGACTGTTTTATCTATGGGTACACTAGGATAAAGTGATACAACATCAAACGAAACCAGGTATTCATTAGACGATACATTAATCCTTAACCTTATTAACAAATTCATATGTCGTTTTACTACCATTGATGGAGGCGGAACAAACTGTTGGAGGCGCGGTATCAACCACTTAGCAATTAAATATGTTGGGGAATTAATTCCACATACTATTGGCCGCATTTTTCTTCCTTCTTTATGGACTTTTGGTAAGCAATACAAACGTGGTAATAACGGGTTTGAAACAGTTAATTTTCTTCTTAGTTCACTATCCACTACACTTTAAATTTTTTTAAAGTTACGTTGACATTTCTAGTAAATTTTACTCGGGGGTTTCTAATTATTGTTGAATACGGTCCTACTCTAAGCATTTCCTCTACTATTTCTTTAAATTCCAATATTTCCATAACTACGATGGCATTACTTTTATCCGCTTTTAAATAAAATACATTGCTCTTCCTTAAACTCTGAATAACTTCATAGTAATTATTATTCTTCGAATTCATATCCAAAGATGTAATTTGGTTTACTAATTTCTTTTATGTATCAGTCCTAACATTATTTTTTATTTCCTGATTTTGGAATATCGACGGTTTCATCGTCGATTAATAAATCCACTTTATCTTTACTTCGATCTTCGATTGCAAATATCAAACCCTTTTTGATAGGACAAAGTGTCCTATTTCCTCTTGAATATATTATCACTTCTCTATAATATTTGAGAAGTCTGGAAAAACCCTGTAACTCGGAGACGACCATTGTTTCAGAAGTAACAGCTGTTTTCGTTAAAAAATGTCCCCGGAAAGTTATCATTTTCTATGAGAATTTATTGCAAACACATTACATGTAGAACACATTTATTTCCTTTTCCTTCAAGGTACTGCACTCCGTTACAAGCATATTCGTCTTTTGATGGGGTATTTTAAAAACACACTTCAAAGTCATTTGAAAATTTCCTCAACCGCCTTGCGAGTTTTCCACATTTTCTTAGTTACCAAAACTAAGTTTTTTAAATTTAAATTCATCAATGGGGAAAAAAGGTTTTTACCCCTCTCTATAATGTTGCTTATTGTCAATGGTTACGAATTTTCAATTTACAAAAATCTCTGTCACGCAATAAGTAAAAAGTGACTTTAGCAATGAAGCGACGGCTTCTTTCTAAATATAATTAACAGAACCAAGGTATGTCTAAGACACATCTTAAGTAATATTTGACACAAACGGGTATAGTGTACTAGGTGTGGGAACACTAAGAGACACTTGCGTAATATTTGACACAAATGTGTATAGGCCACTAGGTGTGGGAACACTAAGAGACACTTGCGTAATATTTGACACAAATGTGTATAGGCCACTAGGTGTGGGAACACTAAGATACACTTGCGTAATATTTGACACAAATGTGTATAGGCCACTAGGTGTGGGAACACTAAGAGACACTTGCGTAATATTTGACACAAATGTGTATAGGCCACTAGGTGTGGGAACACTAAGAGACACTTGCATAATATTTGACACAAATGTGTATAGGCCACTAGATGTGGGAACACTAAGAGACACTTGCATAATATTTGACACAAATGTGTATAGGCCACTAGGTGTGGGAACACTAAGAGACACTTGCGTAATATTTGACACAAATGTGTATAGGCCACTAGGTGAGGGAACACTAAGAGACACTTGCGTAATATTTGACACAAATGTGTATAGGCCACTAGGTGTATGAACACTAAGAGACACTTAAGTAATATTTGACACAAATGGGTATAGCCTATTAGGTGTGTGAACACTAAGAGACACTTAAGTAATATTTGACATACACACACGCGCGCGCGCGAGCGCGCACACACATGTAATATTAAAGTTTATATTACCTATTAATAATGAAGTTTTAAAATTTACAAATAAATACTTAAGATTTTTATCTCTTTAATAAATATTTGTATATAACTTACCAGGATGGCTATGAAGTCGATAAGGAGAACCATGTCCATGGTCTCGCCTACCGCTGGTTCCTTGGCTATCTTTATAGTACGACATTTTCTCTAGTTACCCTTTTTATTCCCACTTCAAAATGTCTTTTTCATTAAAATACACTTCAGTTATATGGGTAAAAGTATTAAAACTTCATTGTTCAAACTTGAAATTTCTTAGAATATTGTCTGCTTTAAAAAACCATTTATATAACTCTAATTTAAATATACTACTAAAAAACTTTGAAGCATCAACACAATTTAAAAAGCACAATCCATCTCATTGTAAAACGACTTTTCTGGTATGTAGAACCAAAACTAGCTTGCAAAAGTTTGCAATTGAAAAACACCATCACTTTTAAGTTGTAAAATTAATAAAACTTGCTATAGTTTACTTGAAAAAACATGAAATAGTATATAATTCATGGGTTTAATTAAATATTTCTCTTTTACTAAATTTCATTCCCGGATCTGTTTTACGGTTAAGATCTGACTTGAAAACCCTTCAAAACTCCTTATTCTATATCTAGGTGATATATATATATATATATATATATAGAGAGAGAGAGAGAGAGAGAGAGAGAGAGAGAGTGAGTGAGAGAAAGAGAGAGAGAGACATACTAAATATATGTATGAATTATTAAGTTTGTATCGATGGCTGTATCATTTCTAATTTTAACCTTAAATTTTGACATTAGATATAACATTCGGTTTGTATGTATAATAAAACGAATTTTTTTAATAACCATAAATTAAAGTATCCACGAGAAATTTACAACTTTGATTCAAGTGTTAAAACATTTTATTAGATTGAATTTTCCTTTGTGCAAATATGTTTTTGTTTATATACGAGTTTCTGTTTACACCTTTTGTTTGGTACATCAAATGGCGATACAGAAAAAAATTCAGTCACAAAATTTTTAAAAATTTATATTGTATCAAATCGTTCGAGGAAGTGGCAAGCAAAGTTTACCATGAATTATATGGCGTATACGTGGAGGTTATGTGAGAATTTATGAAATCTATATAATGTCAAGTTACATGTTTCTTCGATAGCATCTAATAATCCATAAAATTATTTATGACCTCGACACTTGTAATGAAGTGTTATGTCCCTCCCCACTAACACTGATTTTGTATTACTAGATTAATTGGCTTGGGCTAGAGTACTCTGAAATGATACAATTGAAACAGTTCAAACAAGTGTACATTAAACATGGTGCACATATCCAGTACATTAAACATGGTGCACATATCCAGTACATTAAACATGGTGCACATATCCAGTACATTAAACATGGTGCACATATCCAGTACATTAAACATGGTGCACATATCCAGTACATTAAACATGGTGCACATATCCAGTACATTAAACATGGTGCACATATCCAGTACATTAAACATGGTGCACATATCCAGTACATTAAACATGGTGCACATATCCAGTACATTAAACATGGTGCACATATCCAGTACATTAAATGCACACACTTTGATTAACCCTGAAGCTTCCAAACATTTCTGCACCGACATTTACTTTACACAACCATTTACTTTAGCACACAAACGTACGATATATTTTAATCATCTCACAATGACTGCTTTTTGAACACGACCATAGATAACTTAATTATAAGGCAGATAGATTATAAACAGTAATTATATCCTTCTCAGAAATAACCTGAAAAATAACAACAAACACTTCAGCTTATATAAAACGTTGGCTAGCCTAGACCTCCAAAGTGGTATTCTATTTCAGTGTTTGGCATTAGTTTACGGTGACGTGAGTTTGGCGGTAAAAATTCTAATAAATTAATTATATTGTACTTATAATAAATTTTCAAAAAAAATATTTAGTAAACCTCAAAAATATATTATTCCGATAAAATATTAATGTAAAATATTTGCCAAGAAAATATTCACAAAGGAAAAATATTTGCAAGTGATTATTACTTTTCGCAGGCTATGATTGCATGCTTTCCCTCAGGAGAAATCTTCAGCTGGGGAAAAAATCAACCGTCAAGCTTCATTCTATCACAAGACACGTTACAACTAATTTTTGTTGTAATTTTAACATTTAGGCTATTTTACTTATTTATTTATTGTACATTATTGAAATAAAATTTAATTCAGTATTGTTCATCAAATTATACATTAATATGTAATTAATATAATTATTAATTAAATTATTATTAATAATTATTATAATTATAATAATTATTATGAATTAATTCAATTAATTAACTATATAATTAATATAATAATGTATATTTAAATAAATCTTTCTACAACTATTTTAATGTAATGATAATGACTCATATAGGCCCTGCGTAGACATGCCAACATTGCTAGGCCTGTCTGACACTTTAGAAACAGTTTCAATAGCATTCGTTAAATACAATATTTATTTATAACGTTTTTGAACATGTAATAAAGGTTTTTTAATAACTATATTTTTAAATATCTATTAACCATATTAGTTTCTTTAAAATAATTAGGTGTAGGGAAAATCTCACGGAGGAAATACAAACGTAGCAAACATTTTGCGTGCGAGATTATTCTAGGTTACGTAGGCCTACATCGTGAACCTCTGGTTCCTCATTTCAATGGCTAACTTACTCGCCTTCATCAATTTACATTCCTCCAATTTCTCATATGTAGAACTCAGTATTCAAGTATTTATAGACTACGTGCAGGTTTACGTTTCTATTAAATGTGCAGTGTGTGTAAACAGACATGAACATTATATAAAGTACGAATATTTGAAAATAATAATATTTCGCAACCAAACCAAATCTAATCAATTATGTCAAAGTGTTGATATTAGTTTTTCACGTAAAATGTTATCACAAACTGCGCCCGAATAATTCCATCACGAGATCCGCTTAAAACTTTAGCTAAATTAAGTGATTATATATAATTTCGTGCAATAGCTAATTTTACGTTAAAGGTAATGCTGTAGAAGAGCTGTTGTAGAAGAACATGTAGGTTATGCTACCTTATTTATTGTGCTTTATTTATTAAATGCTGTAATTAGATATTTTTTATCAGTTGGTAAATATAATTATTTAAAATTCGATAGATATTAATGCAATATAATGATAAAAAACTACATTTTTATTCGAATGTTTTAAATGAAAACATTTCTTAGACCCGTCTGACACTTTTTAAGAACAGATTTCAGAATCTTTGATTTAGTAAATGTTTCGACAGCTAATAGGGCCTAAAGGTACATTCTTAAAATGAAGTCGCGCAGAATATAAGTTTATTTAGGTTCCAATTTAGAGTTGGACTTTATCTCTTATTTACAATTTAAAAGTAAGTATTAAGAGTTTAGTGTAAGCTATGGAAATTAAATTTGTGTAGAACGTAAAATAAAAAAAATATACAACCTTAACAAAAAGATGTAATATTAGAGTTAATTACGTGGACAATACCCTATAATTAGTCAGACACTTACGGTGCTCCCATGAAAGTTAAATGTAATTTATTGGAGTTTTCAAATACATTAAGAGCCAAAATTAAAGGAAACAAATTGATCGTTATTTAACATAATGAAATGATTGATTCATAGCTCGATAGGGAAGGCAGTTTCATTGCTTTACTTTATTTAATGGTTTAAACCGTTAGCATTGTAAAGACTTTATTGTTTTAATGGTTTTATTTTAAAGCTCTATATATTTCGCAAAAAACTGCTTTTCATTCCAAGGATCATATGGCACACCGTGACATCACAGCTACAACAACTAGTGGAACAAATTAGACAGATAATGCCGAGAACATATGACGATAAACAGCTGTTCTAGTTCATTGAAACTGTCGTCTTGAAAAATATCACCCTTTTATTCATTCGCTTAGAACGTATTGATAGTTAATAACGGGGCAAATAACTTACTTTACCACTATTATAATGGCAATGACAAAAAACTTGCCGCCAATACAATATCTTGATACAACGGGGCAAGTAACACTTTACCACTATTATAATGGCAATGACAAAAAACTTGCCGCCAATACAATATCTTGATACAACGGGGCAAGTAACACTTTACCACTGTTATAATGGCAATGACAAAAAACTTGCCGCCAATACAATATCTTGATACAACGGGGCAAGTAACACTTTACCACTGTTATAATGGCAATGACAAAAAACTTGCCGCCAAAACAATATCTTGATACAACGGGGCAAGTAACACTTTACCACTGTTATAATGGCAATGACAAAAAACTTGCCGCCAATACAATATCTTGATACAACGGGGCAAGTAACACTTTACCACTGTTATAATGGCAATGACAAAAAACTTGCCGCCAAAACAATATATTGATACAACGGGGCAAGTAACACTTTACCACTGTTATAATGGCAATGACAAAAAACTTGCCGCCAATACAATATCTTGATACAACGGGGCAAGTAACACTTTACCACTGTTATAATGGCAATGACAAAAAACTTGCCGCCAATACAATATCTTGATACAACGGGGCAAGTAACACTTTACCACTGTTATAATGGCAATGACAAAAAACTTGCCGCCAAAACAATATATTGATACAACGGGGCAAGTAACACTTTACCACTGTTATAATGGCAATGACAAAAAACTTGCCACCAATACAATATCTTGATACAACGGGCCAAGTAACAATTTACCACTGTCATAATGGCAACGACAAAAAACTTGCCGCCAATACAATATCTTGATACAACGGGCCAAGTAACAATTTACCACTGTCATAATGGCAACGACAAAAAACTTGCCGCCAATACAATATCTTGATACAACGGGGCAAGTAACACTTTACCATTATTATAATGGCAATGACAAAAAACTTGCCGCCAAAACAATATATTGATACAACGGGGCAAGTAACAATTTACCACTGTCATAATGGCAACGACAAAAAACTTGCCGCCAATACAATATCTTGATACAACGGGGCAAGTAACACTTTACCATTATTATAATGGCAATGACAAAAAACTTGCCGCCAATACAATATCTTGATACAACGGGGCAAGTAACACTTTACCATTATCATAATGGCAACGACAAAAAACTTGCCGCCAATACAATATCTTGATACAACGGGGCAAGTAACACTTTACCACTGTTATAATGACAATGACAAAAAACTTGCCGCCAAAACAATATATTGATACAACGGGGCAAGTAACACTTTACCACTGTTATAATGGCAATGACAAAAAACTTGCCGCCAAAACAATATATTGATACAACGGGGCAAGTAACACTTTACCACTGTTATAATGGCAATGACAAAAAACTTGCCGCCAATACAATATCTTGATACAACGGGGCAAGTAACACTTTACCACTGTTATAATGGCAATGACAAAAAACTTGCCGCCAAAACAATATATTGATACAACGGGGCAAGTAACACTTTACCACTGTTATAATGGCAATGACAAAAAACTTGCCGCCAATACAATATCTTGATACAACGGGGCAAGTAACACTTTACCACTGTTATAATGGCAATGACAAAAAACTTGCCGCCAATACAATATCTTGATACAACGGGGCAAGTAACACTTTACCACTGTTATAATGGCAATGACAAAAAACTTGCCGCCAAAACAATATATTGACACAACGGGGCAAGTAACACTTTACCACTGTTATAATGGCTATGACAAAAAACTTGCCGCCAATACAATATCTTGATACAACGGGGCAAATAACTTACTTTACCACTATTATAATGGCTATGACAAAAAACTTGCCGCCAATACAATATCTTGATACAATGGGGCAAGTAACACTTTACCACTGTTATAATGGCTATGACAAAAAACTTGCCGCCAATACAATATCTTGATACAACGGGGCAAATAACTTACTTTACCACTATTATAATGGCTATGACAAAAAACTTGCCGCCAATACAATATCTTGATACAACGGGGCAAGTAACACTTTACCACTGTTATAATGGCTATGACAAAAAACTTGCCGCCAATACAATATCTTGATACAACGGGGCAAATAACTTACTTTACCACTATTATAATTGCTATGACAAAAAACTTGCCGCCAATACAATATCTTGATACAACGGGGCAAGTAACACTTTACCACTATTATAATGGCTATGACAAAAAACTTGCCGCCAATACAATATCTTGATACAACGGGCCAAGTAACAATTTACCACTGTTATAATGGCAATGACAAAAAACTTGCCGCCAATACAATATCTTGATACAACGGGGCAAGTAACAATTTACCACTGTTATAATATCTATGACAAAAAAATTTGCCTTATGGTCGATTGATAGGAAGAAAACTGATAACCAGGTTAGGTCAAGAATATACGTCAGAGTGACTCATAGACCAATATAAGTCATGAAAACGTAGCAAGCACATGTTCATTAGCAATTTAATTGAAGTCATTTGTGAAACACCTCATGTCCATTTTTTTTTCAAAATTCAGTTAGGACCATAAAAAAGATGGTAAAGGCAAGGCAAATCCAATACACATCCAAAATAACAAATCTCCACCGAGTAACCATGCTACTGCAAGCATTTCAAATATTGAATCATTTGAGTAACACCTCATCTCCTGGATATGAGTTGTTTCTCAAATGACTTAAAATTTTCAGCTGGTGGCAGTACTGTTCCTCGTTATTCTATTCTAGTGTTCTTACCTGAAACAGCTGTTCATCTAATGTTACAATTTGTTCTTTGTTGTTGTCATGGTTTATTTCTGAACAAAAATGAGTTCTAGTGAAAATGATAATACTAATCCTACAAGTATAAAACGTAAAAGAGGGCGGAAGCAAGTTGAGTTTAAGTGTGAGAAAATTAAAAAGGCATGAGTGAAGAATGAAGAATATGAAAACTGGAAACGAAATGTAGTGAAACCAAAAGAACATGGATTAGATTGCAGGTAACTTAACCTACAAACACATTTTAGAACTTTAGGCATGCTATGAATAATGAAACTAATGTCATTATTCTGTAATATTGTTACACTGATGGTTAACATTGGATTGGTTATCACTAATGGATAAAAATAAATTGTTTTTAATTAGGGCAATTTTAATTTTATGTGGTTTGGTTGTTTTAGGTGCAGATGGAAATGCATCCCGGAAAAGGTTACAGAAGACAAAGCAACTGGAACATATACAAAGTTCATTGATTACAACACAAAGAATGAACAGGATGCCTACCTCAGTGCAAGCCAATAAAGAAAAGGCGTAAATATGACGATGATGATCCGATTAGCAAACCAAAGGCACATTCCTTTACATATTCTGTATCTACGTCTAGTGGAAAGGTGCAGTTAAACTTGCAGGAAACTTTATGTAAACTTGCGTTTCTTTCTGTCCATAGCATATCTTCTGAACGAGTAAAAAGATTGTGTAAATTACTATCTCAAGGCAAGTCACCAAAAGATTTAAGAGCAAAAAATACTCCAGGGAACGCTAAACTAGGTCATATTATAAAAGCTATTGATGACCTCATTGCCTCTTTTCCTCAGAAAGAAGCACATTACACCAGTAGGCCTTACAAATACTTAAACTCAAACCTAAATGTAAGAATTATGTGGCAGCTTTTCAAGGAAAAACATCCTGAACTGAGCGCTGACTATAAGCTTTATTTAAAAAATATTTTTCTGACTTTTGATCTGACTTTTGGGAGGCCTCAAATAGATTCTTGTTGCAAATGTGAGGAATTATCCGTAACAATAAAAAGCCCCTCTTTAAATGATGCGGCTAAAAGAGTTTATGTAGCTGAGCTCCTGGTACATAAAAAGATATCGAATAAGTTCTTTAAGGCCATTGAAAATATAAGAGATATGTGCTTAAAAGGTGAAGTAGCTGGAAAGAATGATAAACGTTAATAAAATCAATGACCTGAAGAAACTAGAAACTTATATTCCTGTAGAGATTGTTGGGAATTTTTATTCAAAAATTTATGACTGGCCAACCACTGATAGGGATGAAACTAAAGTCTTGTAAAAAAAGGCTCAAAAATGTAAATATTGTAAAAAGAGAATAAAATACTAGTTTTCATTCATATATTGCATGTATTTAACTATTTTTTTGCCTTTAACCTTAACAATATGCCAGTCATTTGAGAAACAACACATCTCCGAAAACTTTTTTAATATGTCAAAATAAAAGATAAAGTATATACATTAATACAATTAGCTTGCCATGCCTCTGTACAAACACGTTAAAAATTTGGTAATGGAAACTACTTTAAATATTGGAGTTAAACAGTTTTTTTTTATTTCCCGAAAGTTTGTTTCTTGTGGACATGAGGTGTTTCACAAATGACTGATTCAATTAGGCAAATATTACGTAAATGATTCGGCTCTTCAGGACATAAAAATGATTTTGTAGATTGTAAAATTAGGCCTACCATGATAAGTTTTTTTATCTGAAACACTTGCAGATACGGAGACATTACTTTCGGGTTTAACCATAAGAACTAGTGAGCAGATCAGTGGAACACAGCCATATAAGACGGTTGATATATGAGTCAATAACAATTGTTTGCAAAATAACCGCGACGTTTCGATACAAAGTTTCTCATCTTCATCAGGCCAATAATACTCCGTAGTTTACCGTCGCCGTTATTTTGAAAACAAATCCTATTGACTCATATATTAACCGTCTCTTATTAATAATAAATGTTTTTATTTCTACAGTAACACCATCTAAAGAGGATTCCCTTTTTAAAATTAGACACAATGAAAATATTGGAAACAACCCTAATACCACAAAAATAATGAAAAACAACAGATAATAAAAGTTACTTAAGATTAAACCATTACGGTTAAAGGGTATTATGTGTTATTATTGATTATTGTTGTGGTATTGGCGTTGTTTCGCAATTATTTCATTGTAATATATTGCACGACTGTGGTTTTGATATTGTAAAATATAGAGTTAGGAAGTAAATGAATTATTTATAAACGCTTTCGGTAAATCCTGTTCTAGAATCTTCTATTGTGAATGTAAAAGTAAAAGTAAAGTCAAGAAGTCGTTATAAATAGTGTTTCCCCCATCCTAACAATACCTCGCAAATATATTTCGTTGTTCCGTATGGGGGAATTATGTTTTGCTATAAATACAAATAGTGACATAAATAACGTCCACAACACAATTTAAAGAAACCTTCCTCTTTTAATAAAATGTCGTGAAAGATGTTTTGACTTTTATTTAGATAAATAACGTTCTGTGTTGTGCAAAGTTTTATTTCCATTACTTCTACACCAAAGCAATCGATTAGAAGATGATGCCATGCAGGGTAATACCTCTTAACACGTTATTACATGTTGCTATGCATGTACACTTAATGAACAAGAATAAAGTTTATAAGCGTAAATATGTGTAAGCAATAAATACGAGACCTCAGCTGCTTCAACCAGTATTTCTCCTACAGAGTTTTCAACAATAAATCGCCTGATATAAAAGGAATCAATATGGACAGAAAAGAGGAGCTTTTGTCAACATTATCTGACAGAACAATGGGCGCGTATTTGCGCTCTAAGTAAGCTTAGACCATTAAGTGGTAGTGCCTCCTTCGCTCTCGCGTAATGCTAGCTTAAAAAATAGTGCATGTTTTCAACTTATTACTTAATGTACCTTACAGCAAAAGAAAGACATTATTTTAGACCAAATTAATTGTTGCTTGAATAATATTAATTTTTTGAAATTATTGAACTTTAGAAAATTAAAAAACTTAATTTAAATAAATGAAACCTCTAAAAACCACAAATAACGTTTTCCTTTGTTAAAAACCATATGTAGATTTCAATTGCATAGCAATCATCCTCAGTAGTTTTGTAAATTATCTCTGAGCATGATTGCTATGCAATCTGCATAAGGAAAAATAATCTACATAAGGATTTAAACATAAGAAAAAGTTATATATGGTATAGAGGTTTCATTTCTTTAAATTAAACATTACGTCACAGTAGATTTAAACAGTTTAAATAATTTAGTTTATTAGTTAAATTTACTTAAAGTACATTTAACGTATGTGATGAATATATAATCTCTATAAGGTTAAATCTGACAGAACACAGATCACTATGTGATATCAGAGTGTTATATGTGTTATGACAAACACCCGTTCTTTAGACACGAAAACAAATGAGTATAAAAAAATATAAAATATGATAAAAATTATTATATTGTTATTTTCTGAACATACTAAAAAATAATTTCCCCCCTCGGCAAAAAAACCTGTTGGTTATAATCGTCAAAAACATTAGGGATTTAAAGAAAAAAATCTAACTGAAAAATAAACTAAAATTACTATTATATAAAAAAAATATTAACACAACCAACAATATAATCTAAAAGGAAAACAACAATAAATAACAAGATAACAATGGTGAACAGTATACAGGTAACAATGAATAAAATAATAACAATAATTTACAAATATAACAATAGATATATAAACATTTGTTCACAAAACACAAAAACAAAGAGCAACGAACATGAAATTGACTGAGATAATGTAGATATATTACATAAGGAAAGAGATGTGAATAAAAAGAATATTTCTGAATGTTGTAGGATATGTAATAAAAAACAAAGAAAAAATTCATTGAATATAATGATAGATTTAAATGATTTTCTATCTGTATATGTTTATGGTAGGCTATTGTCTCAAACCACTAAGGTACGACTCTATAAAACCTTAATTCGGCCAGTCCTAACGTATGGCCGCGGACTTTAACCACCGCGATAAAACATCAGTTGACATTGTTTGAGCGTAAGCTTTTGAGAAAAAGTTATGGTCCAGTCCACGTTGTACAAACAAATGTGTGGAATCTTCGATCTAATGCCGAGTTGTATTAATTATACAAAGATGCAAATGTAGTATATTTTATTAAAACGCGACGTCTAGAATGGTTGGGTCACGTCATAAGAATGCCCACCGATAGAATGCCGAAAAAACTTTTACATGGCACTATGATTGGCAAAAGAAGAGTTGGCCGACCAAGAAGACGATGGCTACAGGACCTTGAGGAAGATTTAAGGGTACTCGGCATTACAGCATGGAAACAGAAGGCTAAGGACAGAAAAGTACATGGCGGAACATTGTTAAGGAAGCGAAGGCCCACCCTGGGCTGTAGCGCTACGTAGTAGTAGTAGTATGTTTATGATTCTACTTTTGTGGCTTATGTGTTATATCGATTGTAGTTATATAATATTTTAAAGTTGCCTCTGTGATTAATAGTATGCAAGAATTCTTGAATTTCATAGTCCATTACGTTCGGTGAATCTTATTAATCACTTAAACAATAGTTTATAAATAGTAAATTTTGAAATTTTTTTAAAACTTACTGAGACAGAACGTTTTCGATCGCTATGTGCCGATCTCCATCAGTGTCTTCTGTTTGGAGATGTTGGGTCAAGCGGTGACAGTTTTAAAGGTAGGTTTTCGATAGTATCAAATAGTATGTGTGATTTATATTGTGTTCGTTTAATATGTTTGTACTTTGTGTTTTTGTGTGTCTGTAAATTTCATATTGTTCTAGTGTGTTGAGATGTGGTCCTTTTTTGTTGATGTGTAGGATTTTTAGGTTATGGTAAATGTCTGTGTATTTGTGTCCTGTTTCTTTTATGTGATTGTAAATTGTTGAGTTGGTGTTCTGTTTGTGTTCCTCGATTCTTTGTTTAAAAGCTGCGACCTGTTTGTCCAATGTAGAATTTGTTACATTTATCACAGTTCAGTTTGTATACGCCTGGTGCTTGTAGTTTATCTTTGTTGTTGGTGTTGTGTTGTATTTTGCATTGTAACTTGTTATTAGTTTTGTATGGTATTTTGTATCTTATTTTTTGAAATTTGCGGGCTATTTTGTTTGTTGTTTTGTTTATGTATGGTAATGTGATGTATTCGTTTTCCTTGTCTGTAGTGTTAATTTTAGTTTTTTTTTTACCTGCCTTTAAAACCGCCTTTAATGATGAAGATCGGCACATAGCGATCGAAAACGTTCTGTCTCAGTAAGGTTTAAAAAATTTACAAAATTTAAATTTCGGATAGTCATAAACTATTTTTTAAGTGTTTAGTATGCAAGAGTTTGGGTAACGAGCTGTGGTTTTTTGTACAAATTTTAATCAAAACTTTGCGTTATAGGTGCAATTTTGTTTTTAGTGAAATTTTGTTTTATTATTAATAAATTTGGCACGAAAATCAAGATTTCGTTCTCTCACTAAGTTGTCCCTATACGTTCAAAGACCTCCTTTATCAAACAAAATCATGAATTAATGTATTCCATGTGAAACGCGAGGTCTCTTCCAACTGTATCACGTTTATTAATATGCATAGTAAAGCACTGAGAAAAGTCAAACTCAGAACAGTATGCATGGCGATGTACACAAGGACGAATTTAAATCTTATTTGCCTTTCATGTACAATATAAATTAAAAACAGTGTGTGTTTCAAATATTAAACATTTAAATCATTAACAAAGAACAAATGCTTTGAATAAAATGACAGAATTAAATGATTTTTCCTCTGCATATGAAACTTTAATAATGAAATTTGATAATTTGTAGGTTTTTTGTCACTTGAGGTAATGTATAAATATATATATATATATATATATATATATATATATATATATATATATATATATATATATATATATTAGAATGATTGTAGGTTTTAAAAAAATTAAAATGTTTAATCTATTATTAATAGTTGATGTGATAGCGTATGTATCTGTGATTTGTCTGTTCTATTGTGATAGAAAAATTTTACTTCTAAATGGATATTTATTAAGAGTTTTATAATTTGTTGATTTTTAATATGTTTTGTATAATGTTATGTATTTTATAAATAGTAGTTATGTTGTATAGTTATTTAAAATTGAGCTTTTGAAAATGATTTTTGGAAAGAAATTCGAAACGTGGAGTGTTTTAAAAAAGCAAAATTGTCTATGATCTGTCATTAGCCTACATAAACAAATTTACTGATGATTTACTTAATGATACTGTTAATACAAGTAAACTTGAAAAGAACAAAATTTTAATAGGAACAAAGGTTTTGCTATCAAATAGTAAAACGGCTACAATATATAAGTCTTTGTTCCAATGAAGGCCATTCCTATAAATGATTATTCCTATTACAAAAACCTATTGTGTTAAGTTGATGGAATAACTTAATTCGAATAATTCCGGCAAAATGATTCTGTATAGAGAACATCGTTATAAACTGCAATTAATTTATAATGAAACTAAGTCGTCCTTAGAATCCAATCGCGATTTTATGCAGATTTTAATAATGCAAAAGATTAAGAAGCAAACACGGGAATCCGGGAGCTGGTATTCACCTCTATTTATCCCATTTAAGAGCAAACTACTTTAGGAGTATATATTTCCCATGCGATGCCATAATATTCCCAGAACCAAGTACCAACATTTCCACGAGTTATATCCAGTTCCGTCCAAGCTTCTTAATTCTTTATCTTACAAGAGGATGAAACATGGATTAAGAAGCAAAATCTGGAATCCGGGAGAGGGTAGGCACGTCTATTTATCCCATTTAAGAGCAAACTACTTTAGGAGTATATTTTGCCCATGCGATGCCATAATATTCCCAGAACCAAGTATCAACATTTCCACGAGTTATATCCAGTTCCGTCCAAGCTTCTTAATCCTTTATCTTACAAGAGGATGAAACATGGATTAAGAAGCAAAATCTGGAATCCGCGAGCGGGCAGGCACGTCTATTTATCCCCTGTGAGAGCAAACTACTTCAGGAGTATATTTTGCCCATGCGATGCCATAATATTCCCAGAACCAAGTATCAACATTTCCACGAGTTATATCCAATTCCGTCCAAGCTTCTTAATTCTTTATCTTACAAGAGGATGAAACATGGATTAAGAAGCAAAATCTGGAATCCGCGAGCGGGCAGGCACGTCTATTTATCCCATTTAAGAGCAAACTACTTTAGGAGTATATTTTGCCCATGCGATGCCATAATATTCCCAGAACCAAGTATCAACATTTCCACGAGTTATATCCAATTCTGTTCAAGCTTCTTAATTCTTTATCTTACAAGAGGATGAAACATGGATTAAGAAGCAAAATCTGGAATCCGGGAGCGGGCAGGCACGTCTATTTATCCCCTGTGAGAGCAAACTACTTCAGGAGTATATTTTGCCCATGCGATGCCATAATATTCCCAGAACCAAGGATCAACATTTCCACGAGTTATATCCAATTCCGTCCAAGCTTCTTAATCCTTTATCTTACAAGAGGATGAAACATGGATTAAGAAGCAAAATCTGGAATCCGGGAGCGGGCAGGCACGTCTATTTATCCCCTGTGAGAGCAAACTACTTCAGGAGTATATTTTGCCCATGCGATGCCATAATATTCCCAGAACCAAGGATCAACATTTCCACGAGTTATATCCAATTCCGTCCAAGCTTCTTAATACTTTATCTTACAAGAGGATGAAACATGGATTAAGAAGCAAAATCTGGAATCCGCGAGCGGGCAGGCACGTCTATTTATCCCATTTAAGAGCAAACTACTTTAGGAGTATATTTTGCCCATGCGATGCCATAATATTCCCAGAACCAAGTATCAACATTTCCACGAGTTATATCCAATTCCGTCCAAGCTTCTTAATCCTTTATCTTACAAGAGGATGAAACATGGAAATGTCATTATGACTCGATAGAGAGAGTAAGTCTACTTTAAGTAAGCTACTTTCTGAAGTAGACACGTCATGCCATTATATCCCCCCTGAACCTATGCTTGCCGAACAACTTAATGATTGCACAGCCCTGGTCCGGACTCAGGGTTACAGTACCATCTTCAAGGAGGCCAGTCTCTACTGTCAGTGGGGTCAGCTCAAGGCTCAACTGCCAAACGTGGGCGTTGGCTAGTAAGTAAGTACCCCCCCCCCCCCCCCATGTTTCCTACGAAGGGGTTTTATGGTATGTCCTTGCTTTAAAAACCTTTATTGTCTTTGGAAGGCGAAAGTATTCGTACTAGTTGATAGGCTTATAGCTATACAGAATAATAAGTAAGGACTTCGTAGTATAGGTTACATTACGTACTAGGCTACTTGGGTGCGGAATGACAGAACCGCTGTCGCCTATCCTTCGGGTTATGCATGCAGAGCCTTCGTAACTTGTGCTCTGTAAGGTTTAAATCAACAACAAAATTCCTTTCAACGAGTTTTTGTACTTTCTCTTGAAAGAGTTTTTACATTATATATCATGTTTGATGTATTTTTTTCTAAACTGTTTTTTTTTAATATTTATATGTATGTTAATTACTCTATACACTATCTAAAAACAATGTTTCCTTACTTTCGTCCGCCATATTTGCTCCCAGAAATTCTTTGGAACGTGTTGGAATTATATATATTTCGATAAACGTTTCAGTCAAGTTTAACATCACAGTAATGATGAAGTTTCGTGCTTTATAAGCACACACAAAGCTGAAAACTTGATTTCAAAGAATAATTATATATTTAAGGCATTTATTTTGTATTTAGAAATTAATTTGTGTAACCTGGTCGTTTAAAGTTTTAATGGTTTATAAAAGTACTTAAAACATCTCGAAACACGTTTGTTAAGCACATTTCCTTGAGAAAATGTTAATAATTTAATACGAAATAGAACATGTTCTCCTCCAAAAAAACACTTTCATTCACTATCGTACACAATAGTGAATTAGAATGAAATTAGATTCTAGAATTATTACATTTGTAAAAGAACGTTAGTAGAAAGTAAAATACTCCTTTCTATTTGCGCAGCCTTGTCTGGACATTAGTTAAACTTCTCACATCTGCAGAGTATTGGTATTACTAATAACAGCTGTATTATGTGGGGTTTCAAGTTGATCAAACTAGTCTAAAGTTTTACCATCTGTAATTACATCAATTGTCGTCCACTACAGGTTAAGAACCTAATATGGTTCGTCCAATTGGTTGAATAAAAACGAATTTTATTAACGATTGAAAATTTGTACAAGTGTGTATAAGGAGTGTGTGAGCAAATGGAAGGAATTAAATGATGGGGATTATACTTGAGTAACGGTATCAAAGAAGTTACACAGAGAACGTTTCCCCAATATACTCGGCTCTAGATGCAAGGCCACGACGATGAAGGGCTCTGTCTAGAACGTGAGTGTAGTTTGTAATCAGATTCATAAAAATACGGAAAGCCGTGAATCAATATGAACGAGTTGGCTGACAGTTTAATGCTCTCAACTTCGAACGTTCGCAACTATTAATGCAAATATGTTACTCTAAATATGCAAATTTATGACTCTAGAATTTGTTTCAATGTATTTAAACAATTTTTCACGTAATAACTTCATTACGCGCGGTGAACAAAACACGAGATTAAATCATTGCTTTCGTGTCACGCTATTTCTGAAACGCATACCTTACAGCATACACCTTAGAACAATGATTTCATGGAACAATTGAACAATTATCTATTATAGGTTATGTTGTAGAACAGCGGATTTACACGTAGATTATTATTAAATAGTTTCGATAAGTTAGTAAATATATTAATTTATTTAAATTTTTATAAGTCTCAATACAACAATATTTAATGCGTTATGTATTTTTTTAAGCAATTTTGAAAGGAAAACATTTTAGTCTCGTCTTAATCTTTTTAATGAACTGTGGTTTTAATTGTTGTTTAAGAAAATTGTATTCGCGATCTTTGCAAGTGGGATCTTTTAAAGATAATCAGGTATATGATCTTTCGCTAAATATAGGTACTCACTTACTTTTATCAAAAACTTGAGAACAACCTAAATGTTTTTTTGTCCAACTGCACTGGGTTATTCCTGCTGAATATTTCCTTAAGTAGTTTACAACAAATATAGTTTCAGAGAAACAAATAATAAAACCGAGCGAATCTGTTTACAAATAATATTTTAGGAAAATTCAAATCATTACTGGAGCTACGTTTTTTCATTATCTTGGCATCAATACTTGGCTTTAGTTTTCGAAATACTGCATAAAGCAATTTAAACGCAGCCTATATATTCTACCGTGACTACCTCCTGACAGGTCATTGGAAGCCGTCAGTTCGATGATTAATACAGATTGGAAGCAGTCGGGGCAGAGTTTTGTCGCCCGTGTCATTGCTTAATCGCCGCTATACGCCCAATATCTTCAAATCTAATTTAACTTTATACTGTTGCCGTGCTTTATTTATATCTAATAAAACAAGTATATTGGGGCAAATCTAAAAAATAAAACAGTCATTAAACTAAATTCATTAAATAGAAAACCAACTAATTTACTTCTACGTGCTTTAGTAAATTTAGTGAGCTAGTCTTTATCGAATCAAGAAATAAATTATGAAATATTAAGTTTGTACAGTTTTAAGCAATATTAGTAAATGAAGGTTATGTATTTCCTTTCAAATTTAAATCACTAATTATGGTTTGCTACAATTTTTATTTTCAATTTATTTATTATAAACTGCAACTAAGATAAATCCTACCTAGCAGCTTGCTTTCTGATGGAGATTACAATGTTCGTCTTGTTCCAGTGAACGAGACTAACTTAATGTTGCTCTGGAATCAAGTCCAAAGGTTTAGTGCGCTCAAGTCTACGCACTGGTATCCTGTGAGCTAGTCGCATAGCTGCAGGGTTTGTATGTTCCTGGAGCCGCCCGAAGTGATTCACTGCTGCAGTGGATCTCTCACGCTCTTCATCTTGAGGTCCCTAAGTATATAATAGTTACGGACGTACCATGGAGCTCCCACTATAGCTCTCAATACTTTATTTTGGAAGCGTTCTATTACTTGTAAATTGCTGCTCTTGGTGCATCCTCAAAGTGGTAACCCGTATGTCCATACTGGCTTTAGCACTTGCTTATAAACAAGGAGTTTATTGTAGGGGCTTAACTCCGAATACCGGTTCATGAGCCATGCTAGTCTTCTGTATCTTACATCTAGTTCATCTCTTTTTTTCTTCACATGAGATTTCCAGTTCAATTTAGCGTCCAATGTTAAACCTAGGTATTTCACCTCCTTACAATTAGGAACAACCCGGCTATTTATTATGAGGTCAGTTTTGCTCTCTGCCTTATTGGTAAAAATAATATGAGCAGATTTATTTTCATTAAGTTTTATGCGCCACTGCCTAGTCCACTCACTAACACTATCCAGGGTGATCTGCAATTTAGCTGTTGCGTCAGCCTCATTTTGTGCAACAGACAGGATAGCTGTGTCATCTGCAAACGTCACCATAATTGTATTCCCATTTACAGGTATGTCCCTTGTATACAAGAGGTACAATACCGGTCCAAGGACACTACCCTGAGGCACCCCAGCAACGATGTCCCTGAGTACTCCCTACCCTGCTTGACGCGGAAGATTCTGTCCGCCAGATAGGACTTTAGTATTTGCCAGAATTCTTCTGGAAGATCTCGATGAATTTTATATAGAAGCCACCGTGCCAAACACGATCAATTGCCTGGGAAACATCAAGGAAGACACCAGAGCATACCCTCTTCATCTCCAAAGTTTCCTCAACTACTTCTACAATTCGGTGCACCTGGTCTATAGTGGAGTGTTTGTTCCTGAAGCCGAATTGGTGGTTTGGAACCAAGCCTCGTTCTTCAATTATTTGCTACAATTAAAGTCACTCTTTTCTTGTTTAGAATGTATTTTGTAAGTAGTATGTGTAAAAACGAAACAAACAATGCCTTTGCCCAAGCATTACCGATATGCTGATATAGTTAATTGGCATTCCATTAATTCTAGATTTGTACAGAAACAAACTTATTAATTTCAGATTGCAAATAAATATGTTACATGATATTTTATAAAATGTAAAACGGCTTTGCTTAAAAGAAATTTTTGTTTTTTTTAAAATGTTTTATCCACGGAGCTAGCAGGAAATTCCCAGGGAAGTTTCTGAATGCACAATGGTGGGGGCATTTCCGAATTCACGTGTAAAGTTTCTGTGGGAAATTGACAAAGCACTCTCCCGCGACACGTCTCAGAGGAAGGAGCAAGATGGGTTAGCAATCGTAAAAATTGTATAAAACTTTTAATTGATGTAATTGTCTAAATTAATTAAAAACGCTAAATGTTATTGGTGGCTTTGTTGCGTATAGTTTGTTGTTTCAAAATTTAAAAATGAAATAGTGTAATTAATATTAAATGTTTTAACAAAACCAAGTGAGTGTAAGTGATTCCCAAAGGTATGTTTTAAATTTAAATTTTTAATATTTTTTGTTTCAATAAAATCAGTAAATACAAAATATCTAGCTATGTAGAAATACCTAAAATAAAAATTAAACCTAGCTTTGTCAGAGAACATTTTCAAAAGATGTAAACTTAAATATTTTAATTTGTTAAGTAATAAAGAGCAATAAGCAAATTGTAAAGTGAATGTAATATTTTGAGTATAAAACTCTTTTGGAAATGAAATATCTTTTATAAACATAAACGAGAATTTATTGTAACCTATCTTTGATAGAGCTATTAAACAGACAGCCACTCTGCCTGAGTTAATAGTTAGATACAATTGTTTAGACCAAAAATTGACCCGGCGAGTTTCTGTAAGTACAAGTGGATAAAGGTAATTAAAGTTTTTTTTTTAATAAGTCAATTCACACCACGACCCACTTTACAATAATCCCGGGGGGTTACAGTACAAACTTTATTTATATGTAATACTGAATCTAGGTCTATTGGTGGTTTATAGCGTAGATACATATAACATTTCAATGTATGTAAAGGAAATGGGTGAATATTTGTGATATAGTCAGTAGGAAAGGAGAAATTAAAAGCCTTTACCGAATGTAACTTCACATTTTCTCACTGACTTTGCTGATATTAGTTCCGACTGGTCACTCTTACTTATTCAAATCTTTCTATTAGGAAGGATTAGTTCACACTATTCTTATTTATATATCTTGTACAAATTTTCAATCGTTAATAAAATACTTTTTATTACTCAACTCAAGTTCAAATAAGTACTTTTTTTAACAAGTAGTGGATGACCATTGAGGTTAATACAGTTTTTTCAAATAATATTTTCATGAACTGAATTCAACGAACTCATTTTAGTTTTATATGGTAGGGAAACATTTCACAAAAGGAGCAAGACATCCAATATAGTTTATCACATTCGGCTTAAAATAAGTGATAACATATGATTTCAGAAAACAGCTGATTTTTTGGTTATGCGGTAAAACAGCTTTTTAACGCATAGGTCGTGCTACTTTATTTATATTAATTGTAATTATTTAAAAAAGTAGCTATGATACAATTTTTCTTTGTTTACCTAAGTAGGAATTGATTTTAAAATATTTTGGTTTATATTACTTGTTTTTTCGAACCAGAAAGGCTTCATATATAAAAAAGACTATATTATAAAACATTATGGTATAACTACATTACAATATAGGTACACAGTATCTCCGTTAAGCTACGTTTGGTTAATAAAAACAAATAATTTCACCAACCTCTAAGCCAGCTAATAACATACGTTTATTGTTTCGATATCGAGGAAAACGAATGCAATTCGATCAATCTCTCAGTATACTTAGTAACATTTACACAGCAAACATAGTGTGACAATCGTGAATAATTGCTTCATGTACTAATGTTTTATGCGGGAAATTCTATTACATAAAACTTCACTGGTCACATAAAACACTGAAGTTTCATGGTGCATGCGTGCAGATTGCATATGACTGAGTTTGTTTCTACAACGATAAATTACTTAAGTTTTAACAATTATTTATGGTTTACGATATTTAAAACCATGGTAATTGTTTAGCTTGCTAAACCGGGCCTATATTTTCATGAAACATTCAGAAACATGTAAAAAGGCTATTTTCATTGAAATTATTTTTTTCTGTGCCTAGAAACATTATTTTTTCTTAAATTAAAGTTGGGTAAAATTTTCAGCGTGGATGTAGAAGTTGTGAATGGGCGCGGAGTGATACAAATGTTTTTTTAACGTCACAGTGCTGCGCATAAGGTTGTACGCATTGGCCCCGGTACGTCACGCGACCTCACATGTGTAGATATTTGAGAAACAACGTTTTGGCTAAATTTTTATACATATATTTAAATATACCTAAAAAGTGTCCAGTCAGGTTAGATTTGGTTTTAATTTTATACATTATCTAAATGGTTACATTTATACAATTAGAACCAAATCTATCCTGACTGGATACTTCATACTTTATACTTTTATTTTGTTAAATTCATTAAAATTATGCCAAAACGTAATTCTACACATTATCCAAGTGTAACAGTTAGTACATTTGTGATGTCGTGTATCCCTCCGCGAGGCAGTCTGCAAATTCACAACTGCTACATCCGCGCTGAAAATTTTACCCAACTTTAATTTTTAAAAAAATAATGTTTCTAGGCACAGAAAAAAATAATTCCAATGAAAATAGCCTTTTTACATGTTTCTGAATGTTTCATAAAAATATAGGCCCGGTTTAGCAAACTAAACAATTACCAAAACAATTTTACTTGTTTAGAAAATATTTTTAAGTCATATACGTAAACACGAAAAATCAAGGTAATTACAGTGGCTGCAAGCTTTATCCCTTTGTATTAATTGTCTCTAGAAATACTTTGCACGTTTTAATAACACGAATAGGAAGAAATGATTTGTTTTAAAATCTATAAAATAATTAATATAATATCATTAGAAAGGGTTAAATAACATTTTGTATTTGCTGGCTTCAGGATAAATCTGTTGAGGTTAACTTTCTGTCGTTGCCGTATTTCTGCGATACGCATCGAGAGTAGGAAATTTTAGGGACGGCAGAAACTAATTATATTCACAAGATTTATACCTTTACTTTTACTGGAACGGATCGAAATTCCTTCTTTAAGGTATAAACACGTTCTACAGTTAAAGAATGAATTTAAGGATGGTTACAAATATAACTTTAGTATAAGGTACCTTCCAAAACTCTGGCCCAAGTGATTTGTTTTTATATGCGATCTATTTATTTATAACCGATAACTGTATAATTATAAATCTTATTACAATAATATAACTAAATGTTGATACAACGGAGAAATTTAGTGGACATAGAAATGTCTTCAACTTTAACAATTTCACAAGAAACTCTTAAATTATTTGAAAATTTTGTCAATTTTTTTTTTAAATACAGTAAACTCCCGATTATCCGTTGGCGGATTAACCGGAGTCTGCCATTGTTTTACAAATACCCAATTTTTATTCCAATCAGATTCATGTGTTTAAATTTCCAAACGGTGAGTTACGACTTAAATATATATAAGGCTTAATAGAAGTTAAGATGAAGGGAATAGATATGTAAATATGTACGTACTAATTTTTACATTGAAAGGAAAGCATCCTGATGTGGGCCAGCGAAATAAAAGAAGACACAATGACAAAATGCTTGGACGCCCGAAAACCTAATGTGTATCGTAAGATTGTAAACAAATGTCAGCTTATATTGGCTATAAATAGTCTAGGACGTGACTTGTGCATTATCCATGTCTGTCATATACATTACCGATTTTTATGGCTTTGTGACACACGTGAAACAAGTAGACACTATGCGACAAAATGGTTCTCAAGAAACTTAGAACGCACATTAAAGCTAAATCAATGCTCACAAAAAAACAGACGAAAGCGACAGATTTTTTTGTTAAAAAGTGAAATTATTATGTGTAAAGGAAATTACATACATACTTACTTTTGACATGTACTTATGTACGTAATGTAAATAGTTAGACATATAAATGTACATGTTATAATCCGTCAAATACATCGACATTGTACATTATTTTCAGTATTTATTTTGTCCTCTGAAGGTTATTTGTGAATTGCACTAACCGGGGTCATTATTTGTGTAACTTATGGTATAATAATCGATTATAGATAGTTTTGCGTATTCTTTGTTCATAGCGGATTATCCGGGGAATTCGTTATCCGGCGTTTCCGGGCCACCCTATTCCACGGATAATCGGGAGTTTACTGTACCTTAAATAGACATTTTGGAAACAAATTCAATTCACAATGCTTTATTATGAGCAATACGTAGAGTTAAGTCATTTATAATCTCGAAATAAGAACGCACGAGTGTTACTAGTTGTACCTTTTATAAAACAGAAAAATAATAAAAATTGTACGTATAGCTCTGAAGTAATTTTAGTTTTCATTAAATCCTGGCATATTTGTAATTAATCATTATTCATCCATAAACAAACTTTAATGCAAGCCTAACGTATCATAGACGTTACTGTTTGCTTTTGTCGAAACGTCATTAAAAGCTTAAACGTTTTGTTTGTTTTGGAAAGAACATGAATTTGTTATATTGATAGTAAATAAGTAATAGGCTATTGAGTAAACGTATATCACAGAATAATTCATAAAACTACTACACACAAAATTACTAACTACAATGGCTTAACGATGTAACTAAATGAATATGAATTATAAAAATACTATTTCGGAATTTTCCATAAACAGTTTGCAAAACAGAATGGCAATACAAAAAAGTCAGATATAAAAAGACCTACGAAACACGAAACATATAACTTGTCGGCGACGGCCAAAATTTGACTAGTTGAAAAATGAAAAATATTACAGAACTGTACAACGCACATATTTTATAAAATTCAGGTATCGTTCTGAAACAACCACCGCCTAATATTACGTTACAAAAAAGCTTTATTTTAAGGTACCCTTGTTTAGGATTTAGACTACGGATAGTTTATATTTATAAACAATAGATAATAAATACGTTTTATAACACTGCACAACTGTTTTACAAGAGAAGTGCGTCTATTTGGTTTAATATTGCATAGTCCAATACTACTGCATAGCCACATTAAATAACGAGGCTGCAATTTTCTTCACGCACGACTTATCCAAATCGCTAGTTAGTAAACTGTATTAAAAAAAAGCAAAATTCATTAAACATGATATTTTATAACGCAACCATATTCTAATGTGGGAAACTAATGCTCTGTTTTTTAAAAAAAACTTTCATTTTATAATTTTTCCTGAGTATGTGTGTCGTGTGATTTAAATGTTACGTTCCTGGTAAATTTTTAAATTTTTAGGTGTCGCAGACAAGTTTTATTATTTTCCTTGTGTCTTAAAAATATTTATATGCCTGAAGTTCAATATTTGGCAACCAATACTCCATATGTGACTTTAAACAATAAATGGCCACCAATACAAAGCGTCTTTAATACTAAACAATACCGTTGTAACAATAACCAATTACATAATGAAAATACTGTTGAGTTACTTCTAAAGTAGAAACAACTGTACAATCTAACCTATCCTATTACATACTGAAAATACTGGTATGTTATTTCTAAAGTAGAATCAAGTGTACAAGTAACCTAACCTATTACATACTGAAAATACTGGTATGTTACTTCTAAAGTAGAATCAAGTGTACCATCTAACCTAACCTATTACATACTGAAAATACTGGTATGTTACTTCTAAAGTAGAAACAAGTATACAAGCAAACCTAACCTATTACATACTGAAAATACTGGTATGTTACTTCTAAAGTAGAATCAAGTGTACAAGCAAACCTAACCTAACCTATTACATACTGAAAATACTGGTATGTTACTTCTAAAGTAGAATCAAGTGTACAAGCAAACCTAACCTAACCTATTACATACTGAAAATACTGGTATGTTACTTCTAAAGTAGAATCAAGTGTACAAGCAAACCTAACCTAACCTATTACACACTGAAAATAATGTTACGCTACTTCTAAAGTAGAAGCAAGTGTACAAGCTAACCTATCCTATTACATACTGAAAATACTGGTATGTTATTTCTAAAGTAGAATCAAGTGTACAATCTAACCTAACCTATTACATACTGAAAATACTGGTATGTTACTTCTAAAGTAGAAACAAGTATACAAGCAAACCTAACCTATTACATACTGAAAATACTGGTATGTTACTTCTAAAGTAGAATCAAGTGTACAAGCAAACCTAACCTAACCTATCCTATTACATACTGAAAATACTGGTATGTTATTTCTAAGTAGAATCAAGTGTACAAGTAACCTAACCTAACCTATTACATACTGAAAATACTGGTATGTTACTTCTAAAGTAAAAACAAGTATACAAGCAAACCTAACCTAACCTATTACATACTGAAAATAATATTACACTACTTCTAAAGTAGAAGCAAGTGTACAAGCTAACCTAACCTATTACATACTGAAAATACTGGTATGTTACTTTTAAAGTAGAATCAAGTGTACAAGCAAACCTAACCTAACCAATTACACACTGAAAAAATTGTTACGCTACTTATAAAGTAGAAGCAAGTGTACCAGCTAACCATACCTAACCTAACCTATTACAGACTGACAATACTGTTATGCTACTTCTACAGTAGAAACAAGTGTACAAGCTAACCTAACCTATCCTATTACATACTGAAAATACTATTATGTTACTTCTAAAGTAGAAACAAGTGTACAAGCTAACCTAACCTATTACATACAGAAAATACTATTATGTTACTTCTAAAGTAGAAACAAGTGTACAAGCTAACCTAACCTATTACATACAAAAAATACTATTATGTTACTTCTAAAGTAGAACCAAGTGTACAAGCTAACCTAACCTATTACATACTGAAAATACGGTTACGTTACTTCTAAAGTAGAACCAAGTGTACAAGCTAACCTAACCTATTACATATTGAAAATACTATTATGTTACTTCTAAAGTAGAACCAAGTGTACAAGCTAACCTAACCTATTACATACTGAAAATACGGTTACGTTACTTCTAAAGTAGAACCAAGTGTACAAGCTAACCTAACCTATTACATATTGAAAATACTGGTATGTTACTTCTAAAGTAGAACCAAGTGTACAAGCTAACCTAACCTATTACATACAGAAAATACTATTATGTTACTTCTAAAGTAGAACCAAGTGTACAAGCTAACCTAACCTATTACATACTGAAAATACGGTTACGTTACTTCTAAAGTTGAACCAAGTGTACAAGCTAACCTAACCTATTACAAACTGAAAATACGGTTACGTTACTTCTAAAGTAGAACCAAATGTACAAGCTAACCTAACCTATTACATACTGAAAATACGGTTATGCTACTTCTAAAGTAGAACCAAGTGTACAAGCTAACCTAACCTATTACATACTGAAAATACGGTTACGTTACTTCTAAAGTAGAAACAAGTGTACAAGCTAACCTAACCTATCCTATTACATACTGAAAATACTATTATGTTACTTCTAAAGTAGAAACAAGTGTACAAGCTAACCTAACCCATTACATACTGAAAATACTGGTATGTTACTTCTAAAGTAGAAACAAGTGTACAAGCTAACCTAACCTATTACATACTGAAAATACGGTTATGCTACTTCTAAAGTAGAAACAAGGGTACAAGCTAACCTAACCTATTACATACTGAAAATACGGTTACGTTACTTCTAAAGTAGAACCAAGTGTACAAGCTAACCTAACCTATTACATACTGAAAATACGGTTACGTTACTTCTAAAGTAGAACCAAGTGTACAAGCAAACCTAACCTATTACATACTGAAAATACGGTTACGTTACTTCTAAAGTAGAACCAAGTGTACAAGCTAACCTAACCTATTACATACTGAAAATATGGTTACGTTACTTCTAAAGTAGAACCAAGTGTACAAGCTAACCTAACCTATTACATACTGAAAATACGGTTACGTTACTTCTAAAGTAGAACCAAGTGTACAAGCTAACCTAACCTATTACATACTGAAAATACGGTTACGTTACTTCTAAAGTAGAGCCAAGTGTACAAGCTAACCTAACCTATTACATACTGAAAATATGGTTACGTTACTTCTAAAGTAGAAACAAGTGTACAAGCTAACCTAACCTATTACATACTGAAAATATGGTTACGTTACTTCTAAAGTAGAACCAAGTGTACAAGCTAACCTAACCTATTACATACTGAAAATATGGTTACGTTACTTCTAAAGTAGAAACAAGTGTACAAGCTAACCTAACCTATTACATACTGAAAATACGGTTACGTTACTTCTAAAGTAGAGCCAAGTGTACAAGCTAACCTAACCTATTACATACTGAAAATATGGTTACGTTACTTCTAAAGTAGAACCAAGTGTACAAGCTAACCTAACCTATTACATACTGAAAATACGGTTACGCTACTTCTAAAGTAGAAACAAGTGAAGGTAATTAGATTGTGAGTTAAAAGTGTTGGGCGCACTACTTTTACGCCCAGCTGAAATTAAAAACTGAGATTTACGGCTTGGTGCGGAGTGAAATATTATTTCAATTAGAGGGGAAATACTAGGCGGCAACAAGTAGAAACAACGTTATTGTGTGAATATTTGCTTCTACTGGGCTGCCGGTGCGGCGCGGCGTCCAAGTGTTTTTCAAACTCAATTAAAAGTGCGGGCTGACCAAAATCAATACAAAAGAATTCCACTGACTATTAATTTATCTCTGTGTTTATAGGGAACTGCAAACGTTTAACGTTTCATACGGCCTACACGGATCGTTAAAATGATTTATTTTGCATTGACGAACTGAGAGAAAATTTTATTTTATATAAATTGGTTTTTAATTAGAAAAAAAAAATATGGAGATTAAAAACACTGGAAGTGAGTATAAATTAAAACGCACACACTTGATACAATTAGTGACAATCTAAAACACCACAGCCACATCATTTTCGCTTCTTTTTCACTATTTAATCACAAAAAACCGTTTACAATTAAATCTGCAGGACATTAATTTCTCGTATTATTTTTAACTTTAAACATTTTCGCGGAGAGGCTATGGTTATCCGCGTAGCAGTATCTTGAATCAGTCAACTTCTAAAGTCCTAGCTGTAAGAAATTTTAATCATGCAATCACGCTGGCACATTTTTCTAGCGTCTCTCTCATACAAAAGCCACATTTAAATAGAAACCTTTTTCTTGTATGAAGTCTTTACTGCAGATAGTTTAAGAATTATTTTAGAACCGTTCGTAAACCTAAAATGCACTTATATTGTATCATGCATGAAAGTAAATAGCTATGCTAGGAGGACGTAGTAGAGGATACGCTTTGTCAAACAAATTTTGCAATATAACCGATGTACGATCACATCAACGCTTCACAAAGGCCCTTTGTCACTTTGGTTGGGCGTTAGGCCCTAGTAGCCTACACCATTAATGCAGATTCAGTAAATGTTAGTACTTGATGTTTCGACCACGGAAAAAACTGTAAAGGTATTAAAACTTGTAAATAGAAACTAAAAGAATGCTTTCTTGTTGATCTTTTCGATAACAAAAAATCGATGCTCTCTGATTAATTATAACTTAGGTTACATACCTATCAGGCAAACCATATATATAAAAGTTAGTTTCATTTAGCTTAAGTTTTATGCATATATAAATCCCAAAGTTTATGCCTATAAAGTATATAAAGCCTAAATCATATGTTAGTCAATTACTCCCTGAAATCTCTATCCGGTCTATTGCGTTGCTCAGTAAGTGATGATTAATCAAACAAAAATAACTTAAACCTAAATTCTATTGACAAAGAAACTTACAAAAAATTATTATTTACAAGAAAATTTATGAGAACGTGTAAAATTTGGTTGAGTAATAAATCGGCGGAAAGGTCATGAAAGATTTAGAGTCTGCACCAATGCTTTCAAGAACACAAAACGTGACAAAGTGTGTTTTACCTCTTCTTAGAAGTAACAAACAGCTGTAGAGTAAATTGAGGCAGAAAACCTGAACAAATGGATATTCGTGAGGCGGCGGAAAAGCACGAATCTGAAGTATGTTTTATATGATGGAACAAACATTCATCTTTAAAGTAGAGAGTTTTCTTAGAATAAATGTGAACGGCAAACATTAACAAAATAAGCAAAAGAACTCTCGACACAAAGGCGTTAAAGGCACAAAGACAACAATGGTTCACTAGAATATATTACATCATTCATAAAAGAATAACATTTGCGCTTACTTTTAAACACAGAATTGTTTTAAGGGATGTAAATTCGTTACACTTGAATCCACCATTTTCAGTCTCGTAAAAGGCAATGAAAAACACATTATAAAACAACCTCATTTTATCAGAAGAGTTTATCAAAAATTCATTTCTAAAGTGTTTCGAAACATTTTCCCAATAAAAATATAAAATAAAACTTTAAGTTCATACGATTCACTACTGATTTATCACATACATAACGAAGGGAAATATATCTGGTTAAGTTAACTAAGTTAATTTATAAGACAGTTTAAATTTATTAGATTTTGGGTGAATTTATGGGGATTTTGATGTTCAACCAAGTTTTATATTCCCACTATTAAAGACGGTGTTTTTTCTTTCGCCTTCCATCTTTTATTACTTCCACAACTCAATTTCGCCCTCCTTTAGGTCCTACACTAGTTATAACGGATTTTTTAAGGACGTAACCGTGAGTGAAAGAAGGTAGGCGTGATAAATAGGTAAATCTTTCTCCCTATTAGTGTAGATTGGCAAAAGTGCACTAAAGGCTAACCACCGAAGACAACTGTAGTGTCCGAAGTGTGCCAGTCATGCATTAGTGCAGTAACAGCAGTAATTTCTTTACGTTAAGTTGGCTACAGTTTTCCCCAAAGAAGATCGCGTTTACTGTAGATACTTAAATAGTGTTTAAATCTTATAGAAGTGTGCAAGGTAAGTTTAGTTTGGGGTTTCCCCGTCTGATATCAGTATTGATCACAAAACGCCATAAACTGGAAGACCTCGACCAGAAACCATTCGTCAGCAAAACTATCCCCGCACTTACTAAGGTTTAAAAAACGGCATGAAAAATCGCTCACAAGCTTATATTGACAATCTTATCTAACATTAATTATTGTTTCAGAGTTATATTACATCTTTCAGGGTGTCTAGTAAAATAGCTTGAAGAAATTCCCTGAGTTTTGCCTGACTTTTCCTCTTTTAGATGTCTATAGAAAGCCCAGTTTACATTAGGCCCATCCATTGATATCTGAAGGATCTTGGACAAATCCAGACTTTGAAGAACGAATTGAGTAACTCTTTTGCTTTTGTGTCTGTAAGGAACAGAGAACCAAAATATCGAGCTTTCACTTCATCCGTCTCTGCATCCCAATACCTAACACTCAAATCCATTTGGGTTCTTTGTGATATTTTGTTTAAACTTTCATCAAAGCCAATTACATAGTTAGAATTTGAATTTAATAATGTCAGTAACAGGTCTTTAATATAATTTGATAAACCGAATACAACACTATAGGAAATTTCATCTTTCCGCAATCTCATGTTCTGTGCACCGGTGCTATCAGGGAACATCCTTGGAAAGAGGCACACACTATTTTCTGCATTGCGTAAAGAAGTGTTGCATTATTACTAAATTCACGCACCATATAATCTCTGCTTCGGTCACTTCATCTTTTAGTTTATATTTATCCTAAGGAAGGAGGGGAGGTAATGACGACATCTGCATGATGCGATTGCCCGCTACGGCAATGAAAACCGGAACCTTCCATGTTGAAATAAACAGTGAAAAAAATAATCACCGTCAAATAAAACACATACTATCTCGAGTCTAGACAAATAGCTGGCTACGAATGTTTACACAGCGTTCTGTGTGGTCAGAAACAGACTGAGTTATCTGTTATCCCCACCTGTCCATATGATAACAAACCACTGCGCACCCCAAGGCCACGGTCCAGGGTAAAACTTCCCAGCTGTACCAACTCGACACATTTATTATTTATTGACATAAGTCCTGAAGTCATAGCATTGGGCTTATCAAATAAATAATGGGCATCTAAATAAAGAAGTGTTATTTCCTGACTGCCCTGCCCCTAAACCGCTGGCTTACAATACCAAATATTCGAGAGCAATGGCCACTAGTTTTGTTTCTAATAAAAATAAATATTTTCCCGATTTTTTAAAATTTTCCCTGACTTTTCCATGAATTTTCCAGAATCTTAAAATGCCCTGACTTTTCCAGGTTTTCCCGGTTTTCCCTGTCGCTAGACACACTGAACCAAAGTCCATCAAAAACTTGTACAATGGTTTCGATCCTTGCTTGATGAAAGTGCTATCAGGTGTTGGATGATTTTTTTAAAGTTATATACAATTATTCATTTAGATGGCGGTGAATAGTCAGAACTGAAATATATGAAGTGCCACAGATCGTAATGCTTTGCACTCACCTAAAATATGTGTGCAATTTCCGCCGTAAGGGCCAATATTTTTTGAAAGTACTGTAGACAGTGTAGTTCATCCTAATGTGATACAACAGTTAGTTGCGTTGTTAAATTTGAACGAGAATGAATCAACGAGACTGTTGACTTCAAAAGGACAACGCTACATGTCATACTGCAAATTAAACGCTAAACAATCCCACGGGAAATTGGCAATTATCGATTAGCATCGAAAGAATTGTGGCCTTCGGTATCGCCGGATCTAGACCTGTGATAGTTTACCTAAAGGGAGTTTTAATGTTTATTTTTACAAAAACAATCCTCATACGAATGACGAATTGAAAAACAAAATTAAAAGCACGATTTAAAACATTATGGAACAAATTTAGAAAAAAGTTACTGCAAAGGATATTCAGAGAGCGAAATCTGTATTGAAGTTGCAGGAAATAACTTAAATTTACTGTAAATTTAAAAGGTAAAATTGACTGTAATTTTTCGTATTAACATGCTATTTATTTGTAAAATACGAAAAATAAAAAGTATATATTGTGTCACTTTTATCACTAGGTTGCGTCTTTCACGAAACATCCTGTATAACCATTTCTTTATGAATAAAAAGTGCCCTGCTAGTGTTTGTAGCTGAGTCCAATAGTGCGGCCAACCAACCAAACTAACCCGCCTGGATAACTTACCAGTGGTTGCCCACCTTGCAATGAACGGTGAGTTCATCAAATGGGAAACTTAATCTAAATAAATAAATAACAATTCAAGTAATAAAATTAAAAATTAATATCTGTGTCCCTCAAATTGTTCTATTCTTTACCCCTGTTACTTAAATGTAACATAATTATATGCGTTTTAATTATTGTTGATTTAACCATATATATAGGTAATCTTTGTTAAGAAAAACAACTCTTTGGATTGGCTGTTAAGTTCAAATAAATCTTCTTTAAGTGCAAACATCTCAGAATTGGACATTTTTAATCTGAAAAATTTATTTCTAAAACATGAATATAATTAATATTATTAAACATTTTGTAAATATTCCTGGAATTGATTACCAGAGTGGAAGGTTTGCATTAAAAGGCTATAACAGAAATGCAGTTACACATAGCCTACATTCATCTAATAAGCTAGACACATAGATTCTATATTACTCTAACACAGTGATTCTAGTGTTAGAACGATAAACCTGCAATAAAATTATTTTTTGGTTCTGGTTAGTTTAAAAGTTAGAATATTTACACTTGTAATAGAAAATCATGATAGTTATGTAAGTCTCCTTTTAATAAACCATATAAATAAGTTAATAATTTATCTGGCTTAATTAACCTGCATTAATAAAATTACTTGAAAGAAGAATGTTTCCAACAAGAGTGTTAACAAGAAAGGAGAAACCCGTTGTAGAGTTTGCGTTAACCCAAAGTCCCTAATCCCTAACCTGCTTCCTTCCATTAGGTAATCGGAAGGATGAAACCGGAAGTTTATGTACCGGAACAAAGAGCATTCACTCAACAAAGCCGTTTCTCTCCTCATCAAATACTCTGAAATTAAAGCACACAATCTCAGTCAACGTTTAATAATTTAAGCCAAACAAAACCGCATGTTACCAAAGTTTACTTTACAAGCAGTAATAATTTTCTAAAATTTAGACATATTATAAAAATATTAATTCGTTTCACTGCTTTCACGTTTATATTTACTGAACATAATTAGTTAATTATCACATAATTTGTTTAGATTCAACTATTTCCCACACATTGCCAAATAAATCCTTTTTCTCTTTTCAGAAAACAGTGTAAACATTATAAGTAAGCACTAATTTTGAATTACTAATTACTGAATAGTGGCCTTTGTAAAATACTACTTGCTGAGTTTATAATTAAAATAATTTTAACACACTGATACATAACGTACACCGCATAAGGCGATCTTCATTAGTGCCTGGAATGAACGCAAGGAAGCTTTGTTAAATCAGAGGTTAGGTGTTTTCAAGGCAGGTGTTCTATAAGTTTGTCAAAGCTTATACGATTTTGTATTGGATTGATACATTGATGTTTCAATTTGTTTTGCTTAGTACACGTAGAAAATTTTTAGGGCGTGGCTTACATGAGCTCTGTTTCTATTTCGTGATTGACAAAAGATGAGTTTGTTTCATAATGAATTGATAGGTGTGTTCTTTGGAATTTCTTTTGAATTCTATCACCTGTTTTTTCAAATTAAAACTTGTTACAGTGTTACAGTCCGTACAGTTTCATTTCAATATACCCATCACGTCCAGGTTATAGTTTTTTATGCTACCAGTATATGTAGAAATTTTAGGAGATCTTGTTTAGGGATTTGTTTATGTGCAACTGCTTTTTTTCTTCAGTTCTTTTTGTTCGTGTCTAGTATTTATGTTATCCATTATCGTATTGCTATTTCCATTTCTTAGGTATTTTACTGTATTCAGTTGTCGGTCTTTTTGATAGACAATGGTATTTCTTTCAATCTATAGAGCCAAGGCCAATCGGAGACGTTTTGCATCTATAGAAGGAAATAGAAATATTATATACATATAAAATAGAAAGAGGGGAGAGAAAGAGAGAGAGAGAGAGTGAGAGAGAGTTTGGTCGTAGGTCTTAATACGGATTATTATAATGATTCAACAGAAACATATATATATAATAATAATAATAATAATATCGTACCTACTCAAATGCCTACAAGATCTACTGACTCTTGAGAAATGAAATTAAATACGGAGCTTCTTGTTTTTACAATAACTGATTTATTTTAATCCTGAGTTCAAACGGTAGCATTTATGATTAGGTAACGGTAGTTACATATGATTAGGTTTTAACTAACTCCAATTTTGCCGGTAGGCATCAAAACTCATTATTATTATTATTATTAAATTAACAATTCTATTAAATTAGCCTTAACTATTTTAAGGCGTGTATAGGTTGCTGCAATTGGTTTGATAAATTTTATATTTGAATGACTTATTACTGTTTAAAGAATTAATAAAAGGCTTATAGAGTTCCTAATATTTTGACGGCTTTAAATTTAAGGTAAATTCTTACTTATTACTTGCGTGGTTCCTTGTTTCCCTTCACTAGACTCCCATTTACTTATTCACATATCTCTTCAACTTCACTTTCTCTTTTCACTCGAAATGCTTCTATCCCGTAACAGATTTTATTAAATCAATCACTTACTAATTCTACTTACTATTCAATTAGCTCCCTTAGTCAATCTCGTACTACTTTTCTATCTCCCTCACTTAATATAACCCATTACCAACTCATCTCCCTTATTTAATCTCACTTATTACCCTTTTATCTCCCTCGATTAACATAATTTTCTATTTAATTATCTCCATTAATTAATCTCTCGTACTACTTTTCTATCTCCCTCACTTAATATAACTCATTACCTACTTATCTCCCTTATTTAATCTCACTTATTACCCTTTGATCTCCCTCGATTAACATCATTTTCTATTTAATTATCTCCATTAATTAATCTCTCGTACTACTTTTCTATCTTCCTCACTTAATATAACCCATTACCAACTCATCTCCCTTATTTAATCTCACTTATTACCCTTTTATCTCCCTCGTTTAACATAATTTTCTATTTAATTATCTCCATTAATTAATCTCTCGTACTACTTTTCTATCTCCCTCACTTAATATAACTCATTACCTACTTATCTCCCTTATTTAATCTCACTTATTACCCTTTGATCTCCCTCGATTAACATCATTTTCTATTTAATTATCTCCATTAATTAATCTCTCGTACTACTTTTCTATCTCCCTCACTTAATATAACCCATTACCAACTCATCTCCCTTATTTAATCTCACTTATTACCCTTTTATCTCCCTCGTTTAACATAATTTCCTGTTTAATTATCTCCCTTATTACTCTACATTGCGACTTTACTTTATTTGAATTTGACATTTCTTACTAAACCTAACGTATTTCTCCCTCTATCCCTGCATTTTGACTATCCTTCGAGTTCTAGAACCTGACTCCCCCTCGATTCATGAAAATTTACTGATTTTCGTGTTTCCTTATGGATTGTTTCCGTACGGGTTTCACCCCTCTTCAAATTTGATTTGCTTCCTTATGGCGCTCAAAATTGTTAGCCTATTAGGACGTCATTCATCACAGCTTCCCCTTTGGTTTGAGTGGGAACTTCTCAAACTTTCCCAAAGTGCAGGTGTTTCGCTGGACGTGCGTTTTCTGCATTTTAGAGATTCTTCACCATAAATGTGCATGGTCCCTCGATTTCCAAGTAAAGCGCCTCTCCAGTGATCGTGTCATATCTTGGTTTATCTACAATGAAACTGTTCGACGTATATAATTATTTACGACAGCGACCGCATGCTACGATCTCAAGCTCAAATATTTTACAAACAGTTTTCCTAACTTAATGTATTTCGTTAATATATATATATATATATATATATATATATATATATATATATATATATATATATATATATATATATATATATTGTAAGTAACATACATAAGCTTTTAAAGTAGACATTATAATTAATCTGTATTGCAGCTCTGGATATTGAAGTTGTGGTGACTTTGCTATTGGGCGGACGTTGAAATAACGACCTTTAAAGCCTATTATGGAAACAAGTCTGTGAGGAGATTACCCGATATTGTGTTCCATATATCGACGGCGGCGCTGCTATTACACTTTTATTATGTACCAAGCGCTCCCAACATTTCAGGGTAGATTCTAAATCAGTTAAAATTAGCATCGGTCTGATTTTATTATTAGTTCATTTAATTACCTATGTTCTTCATTGTTAGACTCAATCAGATTTTTAAAAAAATGTTCCTTTATTCATATATATATATATATATATATATATATATATATATATATATATATATATATATATATATATATATATATATATGATTCTTAAACAAGAATCTTACTTGGTATTTACGCGAGTTAACTTTCAAAGATCTCCATCATCGGGCATCACTGGTCGGGGGTTGTAGGCAGTCTACTACAACCCCCGGCCAGTGATGCCCGATGATGGAGATACGACCAATCTTTGAAAGTTAACTAAATACCAAGTAAGATTCTTGTTAAAGTACATACAGTGAAAGTAATAAGTGAATACAAGAAAACAGTGTTGCAAGCTACGCACACGCACACACGCACACACACACACACACACACACACACACACACACACACACACACACATATATATATATATATATATATATATATATATATATATATATATGTATATATATATATATATATATATATATATATATATATATATATATATATATAAAGAACTAAGTCAAAATACAAATACAAGAATTATAATTGAATTTACAATTCAAAGCTTTTCCTTGGCTAACAGTACCAACATCATCAGGAATACTAAACAATTGTTTAACCGCTTGACCCAACATCTCCAAGCAGAAGACACTGATGAAGATCGGCACATAGCGATCGAAAACGTTCTGTCTCAGTAAGTTCTAACAAATTTACTAAATTCAAAGTTCGGATAGTCATAAACTATTCTTTATTAATGCTAGCAATGTAGCTGGCAAATAGTTAAAGACCTCTTAAGTAAGTACATCTCTAAATAAACGGGTTTTTAAAATAAAAAAATACATGCATATACGTATGTAAATATATGTAAACAGTATGCATGAATATATAGGTCTACATATAGTCATTAGAGATATTAGCTTTATCTTTTCTCTAGAAGTGGTATAATTTGCTCGGCAATAGCAATAGAGGGGTTTCCAAGGAAAGGGGGTTATTGTCCGTTACAACTGCGATGGGGTGAAGAGTCATTGCTATAAAATCCCGACACCACTCAATGGCTTGTAAATATCTTAACCTCTGGGAATCATAACAAAAGGCATAGCCATACCAGCGGTAATATAGCCGACACTTTACCCATTACACTGGTCGGAGGAAATCTATGTTTAGTGGAATCACACACGCTGACCAAATAAATTATTTATATTTACATCTAAAACTACTCATTGCGGAATAACGGTTATCTGAATAAAATTACTATTTTAACATAGTGAATTAAAAATACACTAAGTATGTGGACTGTCATAAAGAAATGTAGTATAGAAACTTAAATTTACGTACTATTTGCCAACAATTCTTGAATTTTCAAATTTATTTCAGTATTATTAAATCAAATTCATCAACATCTTGAAAACTTGTAACACATTAATGAAGTAATAGGATATATTTAAGTATAGGTCGACGTTTCGCTAAAGTTTACGTAAAAATAAACTTAAATTTATAATGGGAATTCTAACTGTGTTGCTGAAAAATGATGTGAAAATAATACAAGTATTTGTCGGAAAATATAACTCCAAACCTGTATATTCCACACTAACAGAACGCAAAAACCTCAAAGAAATGGGAATTATTTTAGACTGAAAACACTTTAGCTCCACCTACACTATTTTCATGTTTACATTTTGAAGGCAGCTAAGAAATGATGGGTCCCTTTGATCATGTACACATGCAAATAGACTTTTTAGTAATCTCTTTTGATATTTCACTCAGTACAGTATACTTAGATAATAAACATTCAATATTTTCTACATTTTAAAATTCCTTCTATTAGCTTACACTCTCCTGATATATATCTTGTACAAATTTTCAGTCGTTAATAAAATACGTTTTTCTTCATCCAATCAAGTTCAATACATTTTTTTAACCTAATTTGGAGGACAATTGATGTTAATACAGATTTTTCAAAAATTTATTCAAATATCAACTTATAAAATTTGAAAGGTTCAGACGGATTCGAATTTTTAATCTTCATGTCCGAAGTCTAGCGCGTCGTGGCACTGCTCAAACTTTCCAATATCTTGAATTATATTGTTCAAAGGAAGTATTTGAATTTTTCCCCCCAATCTAGTTTTCAACCTTAAACTGCTGCCATGGTCACCGAACAATATCACCAAAAGTGCTGTAGGGTAGCTAAAATGAAAATTTCTTTTGTTGACCTCAGTAGGAATTTATTCCAAAAATTTCTTTTTTATTTTACTTGTTATGTTTGTACTGAGATCTCATTAAAGTTAAGTTCAAACGTTGGGTAATTAATGAGTACAGTTATGTTAATATTCCGGGAAGCAATCAGTATCTGCCGATACAATGAATACTCCTGCACTTGTTTATGGGTGGAGGTTATTTTTCAAACAGGAATATAGGCAATATTCTAAACGATTTAAACCCTTGGATATTCAAATACTTTTTTTAAAAAATGAGGTGATTTTTAAATTCGTCAAGTAGACGTCTCAGCATTTTACCTAACCCAAAAACCAGAGGAGGTGTTCGAGTACCTTAATCCTGCAAAACCTGAGAGATTTCTGCCTAAACTCCAGAACCAAAGGAGGAGGTCGATTACCTGAACCCTACAAAACCTGAGAGCTTTCTCCTTAACCTCCAGAACCAAATGAGGTGTTCTATTACCTGAACCCTACAAAACCTGAGAGCTTTCTGCGTAATTTCCAAAACCAGAGGAGGTATTCGACTACCTTAAACCCTACAAAACATCAGAGCTTTCTGCCTAATTTCCAGAACCAGAGGAGGTGTTCGGCTACCTGAACCGTATAAAACCTGAGAGCTTTCTGCCTAATCTCCAGAACTAGACGAGACCTCTTCCCTCACAAAATGTTAACATCTTATTCTCACGGCAACTTAACAGTATTCAGCGCACGATAATGGTGCTTCGAAGTTTAATAAAAGTAAGAAAACGTTATACTATCGTTCTGTTAAGAAATGATTCAATGTAATACTAGTCAATTCCGTGAACGCTGATGTGAATTATGAAAACTGTCACTTCAGAAGAAATGATGATTAACACTAAGAAAAACAACCATTTTTAAATTTAAACAGTTAAAAAACTAGAAGAGCCAGTCTACTGTTGTTGGGTTCACCTCGTCAATGCTGGATGAGATTTCTAGCGAAACGCTATATATATATATAGCGTTATATATATATATATATATATATATATATATATATATATATATATATATATATATAAAGAGAGTATGAGGTAATAGAAGGAATTGAATAACAAACAATCTGTTGCAAACTGTTGGTTTTTGTCTAATACTTTAACCAAAAAATGTGTTTTTTACTATAAAATTTATCCCGAGTACAAAACACTTATCCGCCCATTCCCTGCGCATGCGCAGAACAATTTGTCTTATGCCTTTTGCCCGACGGACGGAAATTGACAAGGCAGTACAAAGCGCCTTAAGGCACTGTCTCGCCGCGCCTTGCCGTGCCTGATCCAGTGTGCGGCAGATCGATTTAAACCAATGCAAATCACTTCGCTTAAGCCTTAAGGCAAAACGCCGCGCCGTGCCTTATCCCGTGTCCGGGCGGCCTAACTCATATATCCATTCTGCGATACCTAGTTACTGTTTCAACTCTTTGCCTGTTACAAAGATCTCAGTTGACTGTTTAAATTAGCGAGCGCCCATGTGTATCTGTGTTCTTAACCTCATGCAATTAAATCTAATAGTCTCCTTTTTTCTTATTATATATTTACTTGCTCTATTGGTCGTATATCTATACCCTAAATACACCTAACAGTAACAAAAAAAAAACACTTTCAGAAAAATATTATTTTAATTCATTACTATTTATTAGGAATATACTGTGGTTGAATTTAATAATAAATACACAAAAACCTCTTAACCACAAACTTTCTTTAATTTACCCTAATGTACATTTCAGTTACAAAGTAACCATCCTCAGAGGGATAACATACAAAGACAGTCTTTGTATGTTATCCCTCTGAGGATGGTTACTTTGTAACTGAAATGTACATTAGGGTAAATTAAAGAAAGTTTGTGGTTAAGAGGTTTTTGTGTATTTATTATTAATTCATTACATCTATTCAGTGACGTAACACATTCAAAAGTAGGTTATTTTTAACTATTTCAGAAACGTAAAACAAGAAAACTCTACGTGGTCATTAGATGGCAGGTAACATGATACGAGATCTCTACGGCCGTGGTCATTAGACGGCAGGTAACATGATACGAGATCCTACGGCCTTGGTCATTACACGGCAGGTATCATGATACGAGATCTCTACGGCCGTGGTCATTACACGGCATGTATCATGATACGAGATTTCTTTCTTCGAATGAAAAATTATGCGCTTAGTCATTTATACGTTACAGTTGTGATAAATTGTCATTCGCACATTCATTAGATGGCAGGTAACATGATACGAGATCTCTACGGCCGTGGTCATTACACGGCATGTATCATGATACGAGATTTCTTTCTTCGAATGAAAAATTATGCGCTTAGTCATTTATACGTTACAGTTGTGATAAATTGTCATTCGCACATTCATTAGATGGCAGGTAACATGATACGAGATCTCTACGGCCGTGGTCATTAGACGGCAGGTAACATGATACGAGATCTCAACGGCCTTGGTCATTACACGGCAGGTATCATGATACGAGATCTCTACGGCCGTGGTCATTACACGGCATGTATCATGATACGAGATTTCTTTCTTCGAATGAAAAATTATGCGCTCAGTCATTTATACGTTACAGTTGTGATAAATTGCCATTCGCACATTCTAAAGTTGGCTACTACGTGTGTAGTGAGGAATCCAGGAACCGAGTTGACAGAAAGCATGCTTTGATGTGGCAACGCAGTGATACGATACTTTAGAGTACTGGGCAAAATTTAAAGAACGATATTTCACGTTAGATAGTTTGACAGAAACGTCGTGTCGTGTCAAAATTTGGCCCTAATCGTTGCAGAACATTTCTACAAAGACAAAGAAGGAGATAGGGCGAGAACGAGAGGTTAATACAAATTATGATATATTTTTAATAATACGAGTAAATAAAAACCTACAATTTTACTGCAAAGATACTAAAATCTTTGGAAAACGAAAGTAAAAAAACCTAATAGGAGATTTTATTTTAAAAATTAATTCAATGATTCCCATAAAACATTGAAAATTCTACGAATTCTTTCTAAAGAAGTGGAATTAATTAGAGAGAAATGTTAATATATGCTTAAATGATGAATAAACACCAATGCCGCGTTTAAAGTAAACCACTCAATAGTCATATTCGTGAATAAACAGACGAAGGTTTCTATTCCAATAACAAAATCCCCGTGTAGTTTGTAAAACCGTAGGAGGTACGGACCAGGAGAATAGGAGGTGCTTTGTCAGTCCTCAAGAACCTGTTGCTATTTAGATATATTGCTTCAACCTTACACATCTACAATGCAACCAAATGGGCTTTGTTGCATATTTTACCCGTCATCATATATTGACTATTTATATAAAGCTATGATTAGTTTTCCACGCAATGGTATTGTTCTAAACTGTAGAAAATTTCCTTTCAAAATGTTATCACAGAAAAAAATACATAGAGCATTTTGAGTGTGTATGTATATAAATTAGACTCTAAACCCCTTCTAGAGGATCCCCTTTCTACAGCCTCGCGTTTACAGGTTCATTCATTTGGAGTAGACTTACTACCTTAGAGAAGTGTCAAGACGTTACACATATTTATAAGAAGCGTAAAGATGGAATTCCATCTATTTTGGAATCGCAATTTTTGACGAAATACCAATTTGAAAGGTGAGTCGGATAGTCGGGGTTCGGATAATTGGAGTTCTACTGTTCTACTATTATATGTTTTGCCGTTGAAAATATATTTCTGTTATTTTAATACGTTCTAAAAAGCGCATTGCCACCTTTTTTTTTAATGATGACTATGAAATTTTAAGAAACACTTAAAATCAGATTATATACTGTACAGAACTTTATTTCTCAAAATGAATCTCATGATTACGATTTCTAGTTCGAATAAGGAAGTTTTTTTTAAAGAAATAAACTAGAGTATTTATAAATAATATTCGAGCTGGCTTGTGAGTGAAAGTTATAATTAAAGAATAAATATGCTATAAATATGTAAATTTGACAATGCCCAGATCTGGTTTTTACTTTTGTTAAAACTTTATAGGTTATGTTTAGTATTTTTTTTTCTTTGTAGTTAAGCTTAATTTGGTTTGTATAGCATCACTGAGGATGACGACAAATTGTCGTTGAAACTCGTATGAAAATAAAGTTTTTATATTTGTGAGTTGTAGCATATTTATTCTTTAATTATAGAGTATTTATACTTCATTTAAATTTATATTAAATCGATTAAATAACACTTCAATCATTTTACTTTCAATCCTACGTAATTGTTGAGACAAGCGATCTCTTAGTAACAAACATATGCAACGAAGTTGGAGACGTATACAAACTAATAACATTAACCACACTGTCACATCAATTCCCTTCGGCGCAGTTTTAACACTGGAAGAATTGGTAACAGCGTTTTATTTTCTAAATAAACACAAAACTGGCTTTCAATGTAATTTACAAACTCAGGAAAACTCCATTATTGCAAGTCGACATAGATTTCATGTTAGTTGCCCCCCTGGTTTTGTGGTCAATGAGGACAGATAACGGTTATATTTATATATTTCCTGAGATGGACGCGTAACATAGTGTAAACACAAGAATAGCTTAGACCTGGCCAAGGTGTTTGCACTGAAATCCAATAATGTCAACTAAAGGCTACAACAACAATGTAAGGGCATATTCGACAATAGCCGACGATGCAAAGGACACATATAGTAAATAATTATTCATATTTCAGGCTTTCAAATACAAAGACTAAACAAAAGAAATACTATTTTGCGTAAAATTGTCTAATTTTTAATAACCAATCTATATAATAACCAACTACTCCGGATTTCCCCCCAGGGAAATATTTAGTATAAACAGGGATAATAGCTACAGCGACAGGTAAGAAAATTTGAATGAAAAATGTTCTCATAAAAAATTAACATTTTTGGTAAACCAGCTAAATAAAACCACCGGTTTACCAAACTCAATTCAACTTGTTTTATAAAACTTGGTTGACGCACCTAAAAACGTTTTAAAATTTTAAAAATCTGTATAATAATCATGTATTATTATTGTAATGAATTATTTTTCATTATTTATTAATATTTTATATAATAATAATAATACATTTATAATAACATATACGTTCATTATATTATAATGATGGTCTTATTAATGATACAGTTGTTAATCTTCTTATTTATAATTATTTTAATTGAGTGATAAATTATTAAGTATACTAAAACTTTACGCTAATAATGTAAATTACTTAATAAACCTTTGCTATTACTTGCAACCAGACTTTTTGTTAACTAAAAGTTGTTAAATTATTAACTAACACTTGGAGGAAACGTTTTCGTCTTACGACTTCTTCAGCCTCCACGCCAGTCTGGAAGTCTGGTCGCAAGTAATAGCAAAAGTGTAATAAGTAATTAACAACCAGCTCGTCATGAACAGCAACAAGATTTCGATATTTAATGTAAATTACATACAGAGTATTGTAACTAGAGAGTTATGTGCAATTTTATGTTATCACTTAAATCAATTATAAATACTTCTAAATATACGCGTCTAATAAATTCCAAAATTATTTAAACACAACCTCTGAAACAGCGTCATCGAATTCCATTAAAGACAAACTGTTTCCTTTAGGAATTCTTCCAGACAAACGATCATCATTAGATATTCGAAAAGTTTTTCGGAAATTTTAACCTTTAGGAAAACATTTTCTTTCAAAATATTTTCTCCGTCCTAAACATCCCAGATGCACCTGAAGATGCTTTTCTTTGAAAAATAGATACTGTTAATGTTTCTAGGAAAAGCAAGAAATCAACACAATATTTCTTTGTTCTAGAATGAACCGAATAATCATTTATAATTTATTTATTAACTTATGATGATGATAACTGTGTTGCAAAATCTACATAAAGGTTGTGTAAATATTTGTAGCAATGGTTAATTAATTATAATTACGCTAACGTGGTACCTATTTATTTTGTCTGAGGTCTAAATGTCCCGCCACCAGATATTTGCTATATTCATTGGAGAACAGCAAAATTTTACCAACTACCCTTGCTTATGAATCAAACAGATTTTTATTAAGTAAAAAAATATATTTTGTAAATGTCTTGCTTGCAAAACTATCAAACGTCGTATTATAAAACAGTTACCAGTTTTACCGCATCTCAAATATACTAGTATACTGAAACAAATATTTTTTTGAAATGAAATTATATTTTCAGAATTGTTAGTACTTCCTATTAACAAATCTATAATTTTATTCTGAATATTACATAAGCATAATTGTACATTAATATATTATGAAATTTCTAAACCCGTGATACAAATGATTCACTCCAAATTTACAACTAAAAGAGTAAAAATGCTACTAAAAGCAACTTAGCACATCTAATTGCAGAATTACGTTTTCAATTCATAAACGTGTAACCTTAACAGAGATAGCCTATAAGCCGATATCACGGGAAAAGATTAAATTTGATATCTATATGACCGGCTAACATTACAAATAACACATTGCTAGTAAACTATTATTTGTGTTTCTAGTAGCTTTCCACGATTTAGTAGATGAATTTTTTATATAGTCGTATATTTTAAACATATTCAGTAAAAAAAAATAATAATAATACTCAAGGTTAGATTTTTAAAAAAATTATAATTAACAAACAACAAATGATTTCCACAACATTTAAGGGAGAAAGAATGAAAACGATATAACAATAGCATATCCGCGCTAGAAGAAAGTATCATGTTTACTACATAAAAAACTCAATGAAATTGGAATTAATAATATTAAAATTTTCACTTAAAACGTTTCACTGATTAGCGGAATTGCAAGCTTAATTTCAAGTAATTACAAATAATTATACATTTTGCATTACTCTTGTTAATGAGATTTCTTGTCTTCCCAAACTATAAAAAAAAAAATAATAATAAATAAGTTAAGAACCTAAATCACTAAGATAAAGAAATGTAAGAGCTATTTTTATAACAATACCACTCATCCCAGTAAAGACAATTATTGGGTGTTTTTAAACAAAAATAAATGTTTTCTAAAATGTGGAATGACCTAAGCCTCTTGTATCATGTTTAATTTAAAATAATTACTTAAAATTATAGGCAGTTATCTTTTACGCGCCAAATATTCTAAATCAAATAAACGTTTACATGTTAATAAATTCTGTGAAAATGCTTGGAATAGAAAGACGTTGCACTCGGTGAAGCAAGCTGAACGACAGTATAACGTTAATAATTAGAATGATTGTAACGCACTGCACTGGCAAATAACTGACGTAATCCACTCCCGTTGCTGGGGGCGCACCTGAACCCGTGCACACGTCCAACACAGACTGAGCGTCGCGGCGCCTGCTTCCACCGACGCGCGCGCGCACAGGCCTTGTCACGGCCTATTTACAATTTTTAATAGAAGCAATCTCGTTTTTATAGGAGCTGTAAAAGCCTTGTCGTCCCTTAGAAAAGATTGGATTATTTATTTCCGTGGAACAATTAAACAGACATCGAAAGCTTGTTAAGTATTAAAATCATTGAAGTTTAACTCTTGAAGCTTCTTCTTTAACACTTTGCACAAAGTCTTGGAGAAAATATCGTATCGTAGATATTACGCGAATAGAATTAATGTTGGAATCCGTGTTCTTTCAGACCTCTAAAATAAAACACTCGCGTCAACTTATACAAATTAATTCTTCTTATTCATAGCGAAATAATCGTATATAATAAAATCTCGTGATCAACTTCAAATAAGTTAACAATACTTGGATTTTTAAATGTTTCAAATGTCTGTAGAACTAAATTAATGAGAACAGTGAACTATACTTAATAGCAAAACAATGATATTAACACAATTATTAAAAGACCGTCTTATTCAATAAATAAAATAGTTTATTTTACTGAAAGAATTTTACCATTACAATTAGTACTACTAGTTTGTAAGTTTTTACGCTTAAATTTAAATGTTTTCTAAAATTGAGTTGTCTACAATTATTTAATTTTGTTAAACATTTTATGAGAAAGAGCAAATATAATATACAGCATTAAATCTGAAAGGCAGTGCCCCATCTTGTAGTGCGTGCATAAGGCACAAACACTTTCACATCTCCATTAACACGTTATGAGGTTTTAATTTATATTATAATAAGGAAAATCAAATGAGTTCACTAATTTCTTCCTATGAAACAAAAACATTTAAAAGTGATCATCTACATATGAGCATTACTCAAATTTCTAAATGGATTTATTTACATGCAATAGACAATTATTTTACAGAAAATTAACATCATATCCATGTGAACACAAAATAATATAACGTCGTAAAATCTTCAAAAATACTTAGGTGGAAAAGTTCTTTAAAAGCACCAGACATTTTTTTAAAATCTAAAACTTCACCAAGTAATAGGATGCCCTTCCAATCCCCGCGGGATGCTTTTAAAAGATTTAATATGCTCTTATCTTTCATAAGTCTACCATTACATTTTCCCATTCTACCTTAAATATTTCTATAGATGCAAATAAATGTTACAAAAAAAAGATAGAAAAATAGTTGCACTTTGTGGGTAAACGACATTGTGGGTAGATAGGGATTACGAAACAAATATATTTAGGGAAATGTCTTAGACGTATCTTAACGTATCTTTACCTTAACGTTATAAAAAGATCTTAGGTTAACATAAAATCTTAAACTTAACAATTTGTATTTGAAACATAAACATTCAGCGACAAGCATTAAAGCAAATGTTATTTTTTCAAAAAAATGTATTCTTATTAGAAATAGATTATACTGAATGAAGACACATTATTTTTAAAAAAACATTTTTTGTTTTAAACAAGCGGTCGAATTCCTCCGGAGTGTAACGACTGCTGAAACCATGAAAAATCAGAATTTTAAAAAAGTAGATATGCCAAAACCATATTTGGCATTGTACAAATGTTGAAAAATAAAACAAATCCGATACTCCATCTAGCCTTAGAAGTCCCCCGAAGGTTGGGCGACCCCTGACTCACGCACGCGCAAGCGCTGACCTGGCCATCGCGGCCTAACTGCCTACTTTCCACGGAATTACTTACTAGTCCTTGTCCACAGTAGTAAAACCTTTTAAATTTTAAAAAAAATTATAGTTACATTTTTGTGCATTCTACGCATTATTGCTTGGAAACAGAAGCCATAAACGACGTAATTGTGTATCTCCTAAGTATAATGTAAAAGATAGCCGAAGTCATTAAATATAGATTTTATTCAATTTTATCAAATTACATCAAATATTAGCAAAATTAAGTCACCTGTAGAATTATAAAAACTTGAAAAATTATAAAAACCGCCAGTAGAAATTAAGTTCATTTATTTTATTTATTTAGCCAACGCCCGTCCGTGGCTGTTGGGCCATTCGACGCCGAGCCTCCCAGTATCGTATCGTCAGGTCGTCGGGTAGAAGGTCGAGAAATTAAGTAGATGTAACAGTTTAAAGAAAATTAAGTTTTTTAGAACAAGGACTAGTAGGGTTGTCGCACACTGGATCCGTTCAATTCAGTCCGCTCAGCTCAGTCGCTTGCCCCAAAATTCGAAAAAAATGTAATCAAATGTAGAACAGCACACAGCATACGTTCGTCAGTTAAGTTCAGTTCGCTCCGTCCGTCTCAGCCACTTTTCGGTCAGCGAGCGATTTTTGCAGAAGCGACTGAAGAACTGAGACCGCGCGCATGCACAGAGTACAGATAGTCAATAGTGTTGTGCAAATGAACTCGGGCGGTCTGACACATGTTCGCAGTGCTGTGATTATTATATTTTTGATTTATTTATTTTTAAGATGAGTCATGATGAACGACTTATTTCAGCAGTACAGGGATATCCAATGTTGAACGACCTGCCACACAAGGATTACTATATTACAATGAAGGCGGATACTCTCCCTCACTATCCCGTGCAGAATTAATACTGTGCTCCCAAATATTTCTTTTTCCTTGATACTTGATCATCCTCTTCTGCAGCTAGTGTCAATGCCATTACAATAGTTTTTTCGTCACTACTGCTGGAACTCATAAACGGAAAAGCCGATACAAAGATTTTACATGCGAACATTGATAGTGTCTGTCGTCCACTAGAGGTTGGCGCTCAAACTTAACGACTGAACTGAGCGGACCGAACGGACGCAATGTGTGAGAAAACTGTCGGAACGGAGCTGACTGAACTGACCTGAGCTGAGCAGAGCGGACTGAACTGAACGGATCCAGTGTGCGACAAGCCGTAGGTGACTCATGGAAAACGATAGGTCAGCGTATGTGAGTGTGTGTGCGCGTCGAGGTGCGACGGTCACCTAATCTGGCCCTCTTTCGAGCTGGGATAACACATGATTATTGTCTACATGTTTTTTTTTAACCAAAAGTCAATTCCACGTTGAATTTCCTATAAAGTGCAGTTTGTGTAATCGGGTATACTAAAAGCTAGGCTAATTTAATTCGTCCATTAATTTACTACACATTGGCCTGCATGAAATTGTATTCGTCAAGAATAATTTAGCTTATATTTAAAAACATACAGCTAAAATACATACTGTGAAAATATTACTCCAATTATATTACAAAACCAACGCCAAATTCCCAAAGTATAATGTCGCTATTAAATGACTAAAAGTGAATTGACCTGTTTAAGGACAGCCAAGTTTAATGGTGATTTTATTCATGGTGTTAACATTTCCACTAACGCTGTAACATTTCCCTTGCGTCGGTTAAACTGTCAACGAAAGTGACTGATGTGGAACATTCCGCGCATTTACTTTTGTTCCAAAGCCTGCACGCACGACGACGAATATCTCTCTGGACGAACTCTCAGATATTAAAAATATACGACTATATTATGCGTACAACAAAACAATTTCTAAGAATATATTTTTAAACACAGTTTAAGAGGACGATTAAGATTTAAATCGAGTTAATTCAACACATTTACAGGATTCAGAAAATATAAATCTGACAAACTCAAAACTTATCAACCTGTAAGGTTCCTCCTATGTTTAATTGTTATATTCAAAAATTTTAAATGATAAAATACATTTGTTTCCATAATATTTATGGTTTCATCCTCTTTTTACATAAGTTCAATAAAGATTCATTTAACGAAGAAAGATTTTTAAAAACTACTTACAAATTAGATGTATATACGCCAAAGTCCTCGATACATACCTAAAACAAAAATAACAGCATAAGAAGAAGCAATTAATACAATATTATACAATAATATAAGACGATTCCAAACATGTTTCACGGTTACTATAATATTGTACTAGACAACAACGAATATAGTTCATGCACTCATTTTAATTAGGTCTTAAAACCCATGAAAAACTAACTTATGTTCACAATGCCATAGTACAAGGAACAGACTGTACTTAGGTCCCTACTCAAATTGAATAGGATTTTGGTAATTAATTTTGAAAATATTTTAAAATACACACAATTGTGCAGACTAATTCATAATTCAGCTAAAATACATTATTTTAAATGCTTATTTCATGTGTTTAATTGTTTCCATGTAACCAGAATAAGTATTTCGATTGTATAAATAACTAGGTTTTGCATTGTTAGAATGCTCATCACTGATTGTTTGCTAGTGTGTCATATTGTAATGAAGTACTGTATTGATAAATTATCAATTATTTCTTAAAATATATGTTTCGTTTACATCTGTATTTGTTCATCACTAAATTTATTGGTACTGTTGCGGCTACGGTGCAAAATTTCAAATTTCATTTCTGGATACGTGTCACGAGTGTCAAGCAGTAGCACTTTTGATTATAAATGTATTGTGAATTAGTCTGTTAAAATGTCTACAAGACACACATACTGTGATTGTGTGTATGTGTTAAAGGGAGAGGGGGAGAGAGTGAGAGAGAGACAGAGAGAGAGAGCGAGAGAGAGACATACGTAGTGTCTGTGTGTGTGCGCGCGCGCGCGTGTGTGTGTGTATTTGACAATGTAGTTGGTATATCATTTTTAAAGGCTTATAAGAGTCCTAATTAGTGCATAAAATAAATGATAAATAATATAACTAGTTAAAAAAAATTTTCAAATCTTGTTACTGATATGATTCCTAAATTTTTCTTAAATACTAGAACTCAATATCAAATTGTTACCTTACAAGTATTAAAAAAATATTCTTAAAAGAACAAATTAAGTAGATCTAAACAGTTTGACGAAGAACACTTTTACATAGCATGCTTAGAAGATAAAATATTTTGTCAAGAAAAAACAAAAATCATCTTCATAACTATAATCAAGTAAAACGTTCGTTATAAAATCTACATCTAAATTTAAACAAGAAAACTGAGTGTAACATAATTTAAAATATCTGATAAATGGTGCTCGTTCGGCGTATACAATTCTATTGTGCATTTTTTATGCAATGTTCATTAGTACGTAACAATGTCAAACCACAGACAAACAAGTGTTAGCTACACAATTAAACACGTCTTTAATCAGAGTAGTTTGAGGTTTCAACACATTCTGAAACCACGTTAGAAACCAGGCGTTAGACGCCTGTCTTAATTATGTAAAATACTGTTTGTTCTTTTACAAAGCAATATCACAGTTTAATATTTGTTCGTAATACCATTATAACCAATATAATAACTGTGGTGTAATTTTTTATTATAAATAAATAAAACCTCTTAACCACAAAAGCTTTATATTTAAATCCTCGTGTATATTTCGATTGCAAAGCTATAATTTTCAGTGTAAGTTATAAAAAAAAACAACGCTTTAAAACAGAAAACACCATTTTAGTTCATCAGTTTCTAAAAGTGATATAATTGTTTGTAAACCTGTTACGAGACACAGTTACATTGTTTAAATATCCTTAGTGGTTAAAGCAAACATCAAACAAGAAGCTACTAAAGTCATGTGTAAAGAGTTTTTAAAAACATTTTCCTTAACAAAATAACAGTAAATTGAATTTGTAACAAAATAACAGAAATAACCTGTTTCTAATAATAAGTTACGTTATGGCAATAATTTTCTAATTAGTAAAAAAGTTCAAAACTTCTAACATAATAAAGATATTTTTATTAAAGGTGTACATATTTATAAATAAAGCAAATTTGTAAATAAACCCGTTCATAAACCTTAGTAATAAAAACATATATTCAGCATACTATTATATGTTATCAGTACTATCACATACTATTCTACTCAGCATACTATTATATGTTATCAGTACTATCACATACTATTCTACTCAGCATACTATTATATGTTATCAGCTTACTATCACATACTATTCTACTCAACATGTTATCAGCTTACTATCACATACTATTCTACTCAGCATACTATTACATGTTATCAGCTTACTATCACATACTATTCTACTCAGCATACTATTACATGTTATCAGCTTACTATCACATACTATTCTACTCAGCATACTATTACATGTTATCAGCTTACTATCACATACTATTCTACTCAGCATACTATTAGGCCTACATGTTATCAGCTTACTATCACACACTATTCTACTCAGCATACTATTATATGTTATCAGCTTACTATCACATACAATTCTACTCAGCATACTATTACATGTTATCAGCTTACTATCACATCCTATTCTACTCAACATGTTATCAGCTTACTATCACATACTATTCTACTCAGCATACTATTATACGTTATCAGCTTACTATCACATACTATTCTACTCAACATGTTATCAGCTTACTATCGCATACTATTCTACTCAGCATACTATTATATGTTATCAGCTTACTATCACATACTATTCTACTCAGCATACTATTATATGTTATCAGCTTACTATCACATACTATTCTACTCAACATGTTATCAGCTTACTATGACATACTATTATACTCAGCATACTATTACATGTTATCAGCTTACTATCACATACTATTCTACTCAGCATACTATTACATGTTATCAGCTTACTACCACATACTATTCTACTCAGCATACTATTACATGTTATCAGCTTACTATCACATACTATTCTACTCAGCATACTATTACATGTTATCAGCTTACTATTAAATACTATTCTACTCAGCATACTATTACATGTTATCAGCTTACTATCACATACTATTCTACTCAGCATACTATTACATGTTATCAGCTTACTATCACATACTATTCTACTCAGCATACTATTACATGTTATCAGCTTACTATCACATACTATTCTACTCAGCATACTATTACATGTTATCAGCTTACTATCACATACTATTCTACTCAGCATACTATTAGGCCTACATGTTATCAGCTTACTATCACATACAATTCTACTCAGCATACTATTACATGTTATCAGCTTACTATCACATCCTATTCTACTCAACATGTTATCAGCTTACTATCACATACTATTCTACTCAGCATACTATTATACGTTATCAGCTTACTATCACATACTATTCTACTCAACATGTTATCAGCTTACTATCACATACTATTCTACTCAGCATACTATTATATGTTAACAGCTTACTATCACATACTATTCTACTCAACATGTTATCAGCTTACTATCACATACTATTCTACTCAGCATACTATTACATGTTATCAGCTTACTATCACATACTATTCTACTTAGCATACTATTATATGTTATCAGCTTACTATCACATACTATTCTACTCAACATGTTATCAGCTTACTATCACATACTATTCTACTCAGCATACTATTACATGTTATCAGCTTACTATCACATACTATTCTACTCAGCATACTATTACATGTTATCAGCTTACTATCACATACTATTCTACTCAGCATACTATTATATGTTATCAGCTTACTATCACATACTATTCTACTCAGCATACTATTATATGTTATCAGCTTACTATCACATACTATTCTACTCAACATGTTATCAGCTTACTATGACATACTATTATACTCAGCATACTATTATATGTTATCAGCTTACTATCACATACTATTCTACTCAGCATACTATTACATGTTATCAGCTTACTATCACATACTATTCTACTCAGCATACTATTACATGTTATCAGCTTACTACCACATACTATTCTACTCAGCATACTATTACATGTTATCAGCTTACTATCACATACTATTCTACTCAGCATACTATTACATGTTATCAGCTTACTATTAAAAACTATTCTACTCAGCATACTATTACATGTTATCAGCTTACTATCACATACTATTCTACTCAGCATACTATTACATGTTATCAGCTTACTATCACATACTATTCTACTCAGCATACTATTACATGTTATCAGCTTACTATCACATACTATTCTATTCAGCATACTATTACATGTTATCAGCTTACTATCACATACTATTCTACTCAGCATACTATTACATGTTATCAGCTTACTATCACATACAATTCTACTCAGCATACTATTACATGTTATCAGCTTACTATCACATACTATTCTACTCAGCATACTATTAAATGTTATCAGCTTACTATCACATACTATTCTACTCAGCATACTATTACATGTTATCAGCTTACTATCACATACTATTCTACTCAGCAAACTATTAAATGTTATCAGCTTACTATCACATACTATTCTACTCAGCATACTATTATATGTTATCAGCTTACTATCACATACTATTCTACTCAGCATACTATTACATGTTATCAGCCTATTATCACATACTATTCTACTCAGCATACTATTACATGTTATCAGCCTACTATCACATACTATTCTACTCAGCTTACTATTATATGTTATCAGCTTACTATCACATACTATTCTACTCAGCTTACTATTATATGTTATCAGCTTACTATCACATACTATTCTACTCAGCTTACTATTACATGTTATCAGCTTACTATTAAATACTATTATACTCAGCTTACTATTATATGTTATCAGCTTATTATCACATACTATTCTACTCAGCTTACTATTATATGTTATCAGCTTACTATCACATACTATTCTACTCAGCTTACTATTACATGTTATCAGCTTACTATTAAATACTATTATACTCAGCTTACTATTATATGTTATCAGCTTACTATCACATACTATTCTACTCAGCTTAATATTATATGTTATCAGCTTACTATCACATACTATTCTACTCAGCTTACTATTATATGTTATCAGCTTACTATTACATACTATTATACTCAGCATATTATTATATTTTATCAACATGAACCAATAAAATAAAATAATCTTGGTCTGTGTGCACGCACACATTTTTAGAAATGCTTTCGAGTCAACGCAGCTACATATTTTAGACGACTTGCAGAGCTCAGTTGCGCTGTTGAGCAACCAATCCGTAAGGGCAAGGGACAAGATAACGGTGTTATGGTGGCGAAAAGTAATTTCCGACGCAATTTGCGCAAAGATTGTTTCTGCTGCTGAAGTTAAGCTGGCTTGTTTCAAAAATCTTTGTTTCAGCGTAATTTTGTTCTATGTTATAATAAAATTCGAAAGTATTTCAAAATATTTTAAATCATATCAAAACATTATGTTTTTATTTCTTTATGGTTTAAGTGGATTTTTATGGTAGCTTGCATTATAAATATTTGTAAGAATGAATGCTATTATAATGAATATTTGTAACAATGTATATAACAATTAGTAACAGCTTTTAGTTTTTATTATAATTAAAACCGAAGTCGACACGGCTGAAACTAACTTAAATAATCCCTGGCCTTAAAATACTTTAGCCAGTTTCAAGTAATTCAATAGAAACCACAAAAGTGTAAAATTCTGAATATTTTAAATCTTAATTCACTATTTTTACTTTCGTAAAGAGAAATATCGTTTTGAAAGTGTGACTACTCAAAATAAAAGCGAAAACAGTTCTTTATTAAAGGCTCTGGGTTACAGCGTACACATATTCAAGACATGGGCTAAAACTATTAGAGCCGTCTTTCTAAGGACGTAATGTGGGCAGCACTGCGCTTTAACCCCCATTATTTCGTTGTTTGCCCTTAGGTAGTCGTACTTACTAAAACCCTTAGACTCTAAGACCCACTAGACCAGAAGTGCACTTAGTCCCCATTAGTGTTATTATATAGACGCTGTATCATATTTACTAAACAGGTATTTAGAGATGTCTTTTGTTATTATTTATTTAATTATTTAAACATAGATTATATTTAAATAAATAAAACCTTCATATCACAAATAATTTCTCGTATACTTAATGCCCCATGCACATTTCAATTGCATAGAAATCATCCTCAGAGATAATTTACAAAACTATTACTTGCTTCTTTTAATACCTCATGTACATTTCAATTATATAGAAATCATCCTCAGAGGTAATTAACAAAACTATTACTTGTTTCCTTTAATACCTCATGTACATTTAAATTGCATAGAAATCATCCTCAGAGGTAATTAACAAAACTATTACTTGTTTCCTTTAATACCTCATGTACATTTAAATTGCATAGAAATCGTCCTCAGAGGTAATTTACAAAACAATTACTTCTTTCCTTTAATACCTCATGCACATTTCATTTGTATAGAAATCATCCTCAGCGGTAATTTACAAAACAACTACTTGTTTCCTTTAATACCTCATGTACATTTCAATTGTATAGAAATCATCCTCAGAGGTAATTTACAAAACAATTACTTGTTTCCTTTAATACCTCATGTACATTTCATTTGTATAGAAATCATCCTCAGAGGTAATTTACAAAACAATTACTTGTTTCCTTTAATACCTCATGTACATTTCAACTGCCATAGCAATCATCCTCAGAGGTAATTTACAAAACAATTACTTGTTTCTTTTACTTAATACCTCATGTACATTTCAACTGCCATAGCAATCATCCTCAGAGGTAATTTACAAAACAACTACTTGTTTCCTTTAATACCTCATGTACATTTCAATTGTATAGAAATCATCCTCAGAGGTAATTTACAAAACAATTACTTGTTTCCTTTAATACCTCATGCACATTTCAATTGTATAGAAATCATCCTCAGAGGTAATTTACAAAACAATTACTTGTTTCTTTTACTTAATACCTCATGTACATTTCAACTGCCATAGCAATCATCCTCAGAGGTAATTTACAAAACAATTACTTGTTTCCTTTAAAACCTCATGTACATTTCAATTGTATAGCAATCATCCTCAGAGGTAATTAACAAAACTATTACTTGTTTCCTTTAATACCTCATGTACATTTAAATTGCATAGCAATCATCCTCAGAGGTAATTTACAAAACAATTACTTGTTTCCTTTAATACCTCATGTACATTTCAATTGTATAGCAATCATCCTCAGAGGTAATTTACAAAACAATTACTTGTTTCCTTTAAAACCTCATGTACATTTCAATTGTATAGCAATCATCCTCAGAGGTAATTAACAAAACTATTACTTGTTTCCTTTAATACCTCATGTACATTTAAATTGCATAGCAATCATCCTCAGAGGTAATTTACAAAACAATTACTTGTTTCCTTTAATACCTCATGTACATTTCAATTGTATAGCAATCATCCTCAGAGGTAATTTACAAAACAATTACTTGTTTCCTTTAAAACCTCATGTACATTTCAATTGTATAGCAATCATCCTCAGAGGTAATTAACAAAACTATTACTTGTTTCCTTTAATACCTCATGTACATTTAAATTGCATAGCAATCATCCTCAGAGGTAATTTACAAAACAATTACTTGTTTCCTTTAAAACCTCATGTACATTTCAATTGTATAGCAATCATCCTCAGAGGTAATTAACAAAACTATTACTTGTTTCCTTTAATACCTCATGTACATTTAAACTGCATAGCAATCATCCTCAGAGGTTATTTACAAAACAATTACTTGTTTCCTTTAATACCTCATGTACATTTCAATTGTATAGCAATCATCCTCAGAGGTAATTTACAAAACAATTACTTGTTTCCTTTAAAACCTCATGTACATTTCAATTGCATAGCAATCATCCTCAGAGGTAATTTACAAAACAATTACTTGTTTCCTTTAATACCTCATGTACATTTCAACTGACATAGCAATCATCCTCAGAGGTAATTTACAAAACAATTACTTGTTTCCTTTAATACCTCATGTACATTTCAACTGCCATAGGAATCATCCTCAGAGGTAATTTACAAAACAATTACTTGTTTCCTTTAATACCTCATGTACATTTCAATTGTATAGCAATCATCCTCAGAGGTAATTAACAAAACTATTACTTGTTTCCTTTAATACCTCATGTACATTTAAATTGCATAGCAATCATCCTCAGAGGTAATTTACAAAACAATTACTTGTTTCCTTTAATACCTCATGTACATTTCAACTGACATAGCAATCATCCTCAGAGGTAATTTACAAAACAATTACTTGTTTCTTTTACTTAATACCTCATGTACATTTCAACTGCCATAGGAATCATCCTCAGAGGTAATTTACAAAACAATTACTTGTTTCCTTTAAAACCTCATGTACATTTCAATTGTATAGCAATCATCCTCAGAGGTAATTAACAAAACTATTACTTGTTTCCTTTAATACCTCATGTACATTTAAATTGCATTGCAATCATCCTCAGAGGTAATTTACAAAACAATTACTTGTTTCCTTTAATACCTCATGTACATTTCAATTGTATAGCAATCATCCTCAGAGGTAATTTACAAAACAATTACTTGTTTCCTTTAAAACCTCATGTACATTTCAATTGTATAGCAATCATCCTCCGAGGTAATTAACAAAACTATTACTTGTTTCCTTTAATACCTCATGTACATTTAAATTGCATAGCAATCATCCTCAGAGGTTATTTACAAAACAATTACTTGTTTCCTTTAATACCTCATGTACATTTCAATTGTATAGCAATCATCCTCAGAGGTAATTTACAAAACAATTACTTGTTTCCTTTAAAACCTCATGTACATTTCAATTGTATAGCAATCATCCTCAGAGGTAATTAACAAAACTATTACTTGTTTCCTTTAATACCTCATGTACATTTAAATTGCATAGCAATCATCCTCAGAGGTAATTTACAAAACAATTACTTGTTTCCTTTAATACCTCATGTACATTTCAATTGTATAGCAATCATCCTCAGAGGTAATTTACAAAACAATTACTTGTTTCCTTTAAAACCTCATGTACATTTCAATTGTATAGCAATCATCCTCAGAGGTAATTAACAAAACTATTACTTGTTTCCTTTAATACCTCATGTACATTTAAATTGCATAGCAATCATCCTCAGAGGTAATTTACAAAACAATTACTTGTTTCCTTTAATACCTCATGTACATTTCAATTGTATAGAAATCATCCTCAGAGGTAATTTACAAAACAATTACTTGTTTATTTTACTTAATACCTCATGTACATTTCAACTGCCATAGGAATCATCCTCAGAGGTAATTTACAAAACAATTACTTGTTTCCTTTAAAACCTCATGTACATTTCAATTGTATAGCAATCATCCTCAGAGGTAATTAACAAAACTATTACTTGTTTCCTTTAATACCTCATGTACATTTAAATTGCATTGCAATCATCCTCAGAGGTAATTTACAAAACAATTACTTGTTTCCTTTAATACCTCATGTACATTTCAATTGTATAGCAATCATCCTCAGAGGTAATTAACAAAACAATTACTTGTTTCCTTTAATACCTCATGTACATTTCAATTGTATAGAAATCATCCTCAGAGGTAATTTACAAAACAATTACTTGTTTCCTTTAATACCTCATGTACATTTCAATTGTATAGCAATCATCCTCAGAGGTAATTAACAAAACAATTACTTGTTTCCTTTAATACCTCATGTACATTTCAATTGTATAGCAATCATCCTCAGAGGTAATTAACAAAACAATTACTTGTTTCCTTTAATACCTCATGTACATTTCAATTGTATAGAAATCATCCTCAGAGGTAATTTACAAAACAATTACTTGTTTCCTTTAATACCTCATGTACATTTCAATTGTATAGAAATCATCCTCAGAGGTAATTTACAAAACAATTACTTGTTTCCTTTAATACCTCATGTACATTTCAATTGTATAGCAATCATCCTCAGAGGTAATTAACAAAACAATTACTTGTTTCCTTTAATACCTCATGTACATTTCAATTGTATAGAAATCATCCTCAGAGGTAATTTACAAAACAATTACTTGTTTCCTTTAATACCTCATGTACATTTCAATTGTATAGCAATCATCCTCAGAGGTAATTAACAAAACAATTACTTGTTTCCTTTAATACCTCATGTACATTTCAATTGCATAGCAATCATCCTCAGAGGTAATTTACAAAACAATTACTTGTTTCCTTTAATACCTCATGTACATTTCAATTGTATAGAAATCATCCTCAGAGGTAATTTACAAAACAATTACTTGTTTCCTTTAAAACCTCATGTACATTTCAATTGTATAGCAATCATCCTCAGAGGTAATTAACAAAACTATTACTTGTTTCCTTTAATGCCTCATGTACATTTAAATTGCATAGCAATCATCCTCAGAGGTAATTTACAAAACAATTACTTGTTTCCTTTAATACCTCATGTACATTTCAATTGTATAGCAATCATCCTCAGAGGTAATTTACAAAACAATTACTTGTTTCCTTTAAAACCTCATGTACATTTCAATTGTATAGCAATCATCCTCAGAGGTAATTAACAAAACTATTACTTGTTTCCTTTAATACCTCATGTACATTTAAATTGCATAGCAATCATCCTCAGAGGTAATTTACAAAACAATTACTTGTTTCCTTTAATACCTCATGTACATTTCAACTGACATAGCAATCATCCTCAGAGGTAATTTACAAAACAATTACTTGTTTCTTTTATTTAAACATTACACCAGAGTTGATTTATATAATTATAGAGTGTATGTCAATTTGTGATTTGCCAAACGTAATGTTATAAAACCAAATTCTTACATTGCATGTTTAATTATTACAGGCTTCTTCTCTACGCTTCTGCGAGGTTGTGCATTATTACGTTGAGTCGCATTGCCTTTTAACTTTAACAAATATTATTAATCATAACATTCAAGAACTGTATGAAAGAGACGCTCCATTCGCACTGCACTGTGCTTATAAAAAGAAGGGTTAGATGTGTGAAACAGGCGTATAAACGAGTAAAATCGAAACCATTTGAAAGCAGTGCTGAAAGCGTTTTTGTAATAAAATGGCAGGCGGTGTATTAAATAAACATCGGCCGAGAGTGCATCCCCCCCCCCCCGTCTAAACGGAATAATACATGAGCCTCACATTCTTCTGCACGTTCGTTTCCTGTAGCCTTATTAAAACCGTTCAGCCGAGATTTACGAGTGGAATTGAATTTAATAAATAATGTTGTTCATCACTTAACTACTGTAATTGTAATTGTTATTGACCTTTTTTCGCGAACGTATTACGCGTGATAGGCCGCGAGGAGGCGCGTCTTCTTCGGTATTAAATATCGCAAACATGATCAATCTTCTTGACAGCTAAATGCACTACCATTAAATAAAACTCATACAAAATCTCATCTTCTTTGTAAGGTCTCCTGTACTTTTCAAAATATGGCAGACCAATCAAATGAATGTGTATAAGACAAAACCAACAATAAGCAAGGTAGATGGTGCTGGACGAACAAAGTGCTGAACGTTTATAGAACTGTGCACTTATCTAGCACCGAGCAAAGAAATGCATATTGTACGTCCCCCCCCCCCGGTTATTTGTAATGTGTATAGTTATTTTAAACTTAACCATTATTTAGATACAAATTATTATTTAAACTTAGAAAACACTCACCGGGGCAATTGTTTGCCTTACCAATTAAATCTAAAGATTTGACCTGGCAGTCTGGCTGTCTATCCAAATTTTTCTGAAGAAATATTATATATAATAAAAAAGTTCACGATTAAAGTTTAAAAAAAAAGATTTAATTTAAAACAAATTTTAGAATATTATATTTTAAAAAGCTTGAACAATAACAAGAAAAGAAGGTTTTATTAATAAAAGAAGGTTTATATGTTTTGTTTTTAAATATTACATTTTTAAAGGTCTGACATTGCAACCCACGGCTGTCTAGGTCAGAATAGGCTGAGACTCAAGATATCCCGCTCGGCCATCAGAATCCCCATTATTATTGGAAAATAAAGGGCTTTAATGGGTTGTCAATATTATTAGTATGAATCCCATCCAAACACTTGTTATGAACTTTTTCAGAAACAATTTTTTTTATATTTCGGCCGACTTCACTTTACCAACAAAAGCAACTTTACACGACATGCTACATTATTGCCAAATATTCAACATGCTACATTATTGCCAATTATGCAACATGCTATATTATTGTCTAATATGCAACATGCTACATTATTGCCAAACATGCAACATGCTACATTATTGCCAATTATGCAACATGCTATATTATTGCCTAATATGCAACATGCTACATTATTGCCTAATATGCAACATGCTATATTATTGCCAAATATTCAACATGCTACATTATTGCCAAATATGCAATATGCTATATTATTGCCAAATATAAAACATGCTACATTATTGTCAAATATTCAACATGCTACATTATTGCCAAATATTCAACATGCTACATTATTGTCAAATATTCAACATGCTACATTATTGACAAATATGCAGCATGCTACATTATTGCCAAACATGCAACATGCTACATTATTGCCAAATATGCAACATGCTATATTATTGCAAAATATGCAACATGCTACATTATTGCCAAATATGCAGCATGCTACATTATTGCCAAACATGCAACATGCAACACTAATGCCAAATATGCAACATGCTACATTATTGCCAAATATGCAACATGCTACATTATTGCCAAATATTCAATATGCTATATTATTGCCAAATATTCAACATGCTATATTATTTTCAAATATGCAACATGCTATATTATTGCAAAATATGCAACATGCTACATTATTGCCTAATAATCAACATGCTATATTATTGCCTAATATTCAACATGCTACATTATTGCCAATTATGCAACATGCTATATTATTGCCTAATAATCAACATGCTATATTATTGCCTAATATTCAACATGCTACATTATTGCCAATTATGCAACATGCTATATTATTGCCTAATAATCAACATGCTATATTATTGCCTAATATTCAACATGCTACATTATTGCCAAACATGCAACATGCTACATTATTGCCAATTATGCAACATGCTATATTATTGCAAAATATGCAACATGCTATATTATTGCAAAATATGCAACATGCTACATTATTGCCTAATAATCAACATGCTATATTATTGCCTAATATTCAACATGCTACATTATTGCCAATTATGCAACATGCTATATTATTGCCTAATAATCAACATGCTATATTATTGCCTAATATGCAACATGCTACATTATTGCCAATTATGCAACATGCTATATTATTGCCTAATAATCAACATGCTATATTATTGCCTAATATTCAACATGCTACATTATTGCCAAACATGCAACATGCTACATTATTGCCAATTATGCAACATGCTATATTATTGCCAAATATGCAACATGCTACATTATTGCCTAATATGCAACATGCTATATTATTGCCAAATATTCAACATGCTACATTATTGCCAAATATGCAATATGCTATATTATTGCCAAATATAAAACATGCTACATTATTGTCAAATATTCAACATGCTACATTATTGCCAAATATTCAACATGCTACATTATTGTCAAATATTCAACATGCTACATTATTGACAAATATGCAGCATGCTACATTATTGCCAAACATGCAACATGCTACATTATTGCCAAATATGCAACATGCTATATTATTGCAAAATATGCAACATGCTACATTATTGCCAAATATGCAGCATGCTACATTATTGCCAAACATGCAACATGCAACACTAATGCCAAATATGCAACATGCTACATTATTGCCAAATATGCAACATGCTACATTATTGCCAAATATTCAATATGCTATATTATTGCCAAATATTCAACATGCTATATTATTTTCAAATATGCAACATGCTATATTATTGCAAAATATGCAACATGCTACATTATTGCCAAATATGCAGCATGCTACATTATTGCCAAACATGCAACATGCAACACTAATGCCAAATATGCAACATGCTACATTATTGCCAAACATGCAACATGCAACACTAATGCCAAATATGCAACATGCTACATTATTGCCAAATATGCAACATGCTACATTATTGCCAAATATTCAATATGCTATATTATTGCCAAATATTCAACATGCTATATTATTTTCAAATATGCAACATGCTATATTATTGTCAAATATGCAACATGCTATATTATTGCCAAATATGCAACATGCTACATTATTGCCAAATATGCAGCATGCTACATTATTTCCAAACATGCAACATGCTACATTATTGCCAAATATGCAACATGCTACATTATTGCCAAATATGCAGCATGCTACATTATTGCCAAACATGCAACATGCTACATTATTGCCAAATATGCAACATGCTACATTATTGCCAAATATGCAACATGCTACATTATTGCCAAATATTCAATATGCTATATTATTGCCAAATATTCAACATGCTATATTATTTTCAAATATGCAACATGTTATATTATTGTCAAATATTCAACATGCTATATTATTACCAAATATGCAACATGCTACACTATTGTCAAATATTCAACATGCTACATTATTGCCAAATATTCAACATGCTATATTATTACCAAATATGCAACATGCTACACTATTGTCAAATATTCAACATGCTACATTATTGCCAAATATTCAACATGCTATATTATTTTCAAATATGCAACATGTTATATTATTGTCAAATATTCAACATGCTATATTATTACCAAATATGCAACATGCTACACTATTGTCAAATATGCAACATGCTACATTATTGCCAAATATTCAATATGCTATATTATTGCCAAATATTCAACATGCTACATTATTGCCAAATATGCAACATGCTATATTATTGCAAAATATGCAACATGCTACATTATTGCCAAATATGCAGCATGCTACATTATTGCCAAACATGCAACATGCAACACTAATGCCAAATATGCAACATGCTACATTATTGCCAAACATGCAACATGCAACACTAATGCCAAATATGCAACATGCTACATTATTGCCAAATATGCAACATGCTACATTATTGCCAAATATTCAATATGCTATATTATTGCCAAATATTCAACATGCTATATTATTTTCAAATATGCAACATGCTATATTATTGTCAAATATGCAACATGCTATATTATTGCCAAATATGCAACATGCTACATTATTGCCAAATATGCAGCATGCTACATTATTTCCAAACATGCAACATGCTACATTATTGCCAAATATGCAACATGCTACATTATTGCCAAATATGCAGCATGCTACATTATTGCCAAACATGCAACATGCTACATTATTGCCAAATATGCAACATGCTACATTATTGCCAAATATGCAACATGCTACATTATTGCCAAATATTCAATATGCTATATTATTGCCAAATATTCAACATGCTATATTATTTTCAAATATGCAACATGTTATATTATTGTCAAATATTCAACATGCTATATTATTACCAAATATGCAACATGCTACACTATTGTCAAATATTCAACATGCTACATTATTGCCAAATATTCAACATGCTATATTATTACCAAATATGCAACATGCTACACTATTGTCAAATATGCAACATGCTACATTATTGTCAAATATTCAACATGCTATATTATTACCAAATATGCAACATGCTACACTATTGTCAAATATGCAACATGCTACATTATTGCCAAATATTCAACATGCTATATTATTACCAAATATGCAACATGCTACACTATTGTCAAATATTCAACATGCTACATTATTACCAAATATCCAACATGCTACATTATTGTCAAATATGCAACATGCTACATTATTGCCAAATATTCAATATGCTATATTATTGCCAAATATTCAACATGCTATATTATTTCCAAATATGCAACATGCTATATTATTGTCAAATATGCAACATGCTACATTATTGCCAAATTTTCAACATGCTATATTATTGCCAAATATGCAACATGCTACATTATTGCCAAATATGCAACATGCTACACTATTGTCAAATATTCAACATGCTACATTATTACCAAATATCCAACATGCTACATTATTGTCAAATATGCAACATGCTACATTATTGCCAAATATTCAAAACTATTTCATTGTCAAATATCAACATGTTACATTATAACTGGTCTCTGATAAGACCAGTTAGGAAGAAAACGAGATATTTGGGCCATATTTTGACGCACGTTATATATACTGATATAAGCCGCAGCATATGCTGAGTGTTAATACAAATATGCTGTCCCTGTAATATAATGAAACTGATAATTTAAGTAAAAATTTATAGCAGCAGGGGATGTGCTAAGAGAAATACAAATGTCTATAATTTGCTTCCGATTGTCATCTGGAACAAATATCCGTATCTGTTGCAAATACAATCGGAAGTGCCTTGTTAATAGCTAACATTCACAAAGGACAAAGAAAATGCAGAAATATATATAGGGTATGTTATAATAAATATAATCCCTGGACCTTTTGAATATAGACAAGAGAATAACAATGTATTTAGAATGTGAGGTGCCAAAATATATCAGGTTTGAGATATTCCTATGAACTATATACATGGCCAAGAATGATATTCGGTTGCGTTGCTGCTACGATAAATAAGCCGAGCCACTTCATGAAACTGGGAGCGCTTGGAATGTTCTCTTTTTTCAAAACTTGAATGTTGGAGAAACTTTCTTTTAATACTAAATTAAATATCAAAATAGCTTTATATGGCATTAGCTTCAGAAGTATGATTAAGCTTACAGCGATGACTTTGAAAGCTTAGGCAATATTCGTTATTTAAAAACTTACAGCTTTGTCGTGAGAATATAATGACACAGCTTTGTCGTGTTGTTAAATAATAAACAAACAAACAAAATTAATTAGCTTAGAGCCAACAGTTTTCTGTTTTAAAGCTTTAAAACCAGTAAAAACCCACTATTAGTAAGCATGATCCAACAATACTAAGCAATACTGATGACATCCTGTGTTAGAAAGTCTTTATTAGGTCAAAGCTTTCTTTTTGTTCATGATGATATCCTGTGTTAGAAAGTCTTTATTAGGTCATAACTTTCTCTTTATTCATGATGATATCCTGTGTTAGAAAGTCTTTATTAGGTCATAACTTTCTCTTTGTTCATGATGACATCCTGTGTTAGAAAGTCTTTATTAGGTCATAACTTTCTCTTAGTTCATGATGATATCCTGTGTTAGAAAGTCTTTATTAGGTCATAACTTTCTCTTTGTTCATGATGTCGCCCTGTGTTAGAAAGTCTTTATTAGGTCATAACTTTCTCTTTGTTCATGATGATATCCTGTAATAGAGAGTCTTTATTAGGTCATAACTTTCTCTTTGTTCATGATGATATCGTGTTATAGAAAGTCTTTATTAGGTCATAACTTTGTCTTAGTTCATGATGACATCCTGTGTTAGAAAGTCTATATTAGGTGATAACTTCTTCTTTGTTCATGATGATATCCTGTTATAGAAAGTCTTTATTAGGTCATAACTTTCTAAAAATATTCACTCTATTTTTATTTCTCTTTAAAACAATTTACCATCATTAATCCAGGAGTATATTAAATCCGAGTTTTTTTTTATTACAATGTTTTATCAACTGATTCATTTACATATTTGTTTCATTTGTAAATTCATTCACTTTGTTTTATTAATATAAGAGTAAAATATCTTCACGTTTTTATTATTCACTGCTAAAAGTAAGACGTAGGGAATAAATATGTTTATACTTCACAAATTTTAGATTTCTGTATAATTTAATTTCGTGATTTTCCCCAATTCGCTCTGAACGATCAAAATAATAACTTTCACCCAAAAATTGTTTCCGCTAAACAAATCATAATGTTCAAACTACATTTCCTGGATTGATTCAATCAAAATATCACCCACTTTATTATTTGTAACGCGTTTACACAGGATTAAAAATACAATAAAAAAGATTAAATTTTATAGCAAATCAACATTACTTCTAAAACATTACCATCTCCAAATATATATATATATATTTTAAAACAACATACGTTATTCAAATACAAGAATATTTATTAATTTATATCCAAAGCTTTTCGTTGGCAAACAGTACCAACATCATCAGGAATGAAAATTATTGTAATTTTCATTCCTGATTATGTTGGTACTGTTTGCCAACGAAAAGCTTTGGATATAAATTAATAAATATACTTGTATTTGAATAACCTATGTTGTTATAAATTATTAAACAAGAAAACGTATTTTATATATATGTATATAATATATATATATATATATATATATATATATATATATATATATATATATATTAAATATGGTGATATGTTTTCTTGTATATATAGTTAATAAATTTAAAATATTTCAAACACAAGAATACTTTTAATGAATATATTTATTAAAAGTATTCTTGTGTTTGAAATATTTTAAATTTATTAAATATATATATATATATATATATATATATATATATATATATATATATATATTGCAGTTACAGTATGCGATGAACAGACTAATTTGAATGAGCGTCTAAACTAATTTACAATTTCCATTTCCCTTGGAAGCAAATGACAAATTATTGCTCTCCGATATATTGCAGCAGCTGGTTTATCAGAAACGTCCCCACAGGCGGCAGCCATGTAATGTGGCAATATAAGTAACGCGGGCTGCTGGAAGGGATCGGCCCTCCAGTAGCTTATAATATCGGATTAGCGGATTTCTAAGTAAACGGGAAAAGATTATTTTGTATACAACAAGTATGTACTAGTACACAACGTTTCACTATAGAACTCTTTAATCAGAACATGTTATCTAGATTGTTTTGTGAAAAGTTGTGTATTATTGTATATTTCTTGTGTATTTTACCTCATCAGCTGAGCTTTAACTTATAATATTTTTATATATTTCACAGTCTTACCTCTTTATATTAATAAAATTTATTTTATATTTTGTAAAATTAATCTCAAAAACGTATTTATGTTGTTTCGTAATAAATTATTTTGAAAATTTGTACATGTTTAAAACCAGCACTTTTAGCACTGAGCTAACTTTCCCAGAGCTAAAGATGCTTAAAGATGTATTATAAGAGAAAGGTTCCTTGCAATAGTGAAGTATTACAAGAAGTGGATAGAATGAGAGGTTATAGACTACTATCAGCTTCATAAATTAGTATGGAAAAAATAAAGCACGTAAATAGTAACATACAAAATTCATAGTCCAACACCATATATTATATAAAGAGGGAAATGGAAAATTGTAAGAAATTTTGTTTTATATATTGTCTTTTAATATTGTGATTCTGTCTTATATATAGATAAATGACATCAATGTAATTATGTAAAATCATCAATGTACAATAAACAGTAACTAAGATAAAATTTTTCTTTGTCTATTCTAGTAGGAATTGACTTTAAAAAATTATGTTTCTATATTACTTGTTTTATACTAATATTATTACAATTCCAGATTATAATACTGCTCCAACCTCTTATATATTTTGCCAGGTTGGCAATTCTATATATTACTGTAAGCGGGTGTATTAGAATGAATCAACATGTAGATTCATCTCTCGATTCTACTACAACAGCAGCATATCAACCACTACGTGTAATGTTTAAGTTTCTATAAGTAAACAAAATTATCTGGACGACTTCTGTAAAGTGCTTGGGCGTTGTGTGAATGTTCGACGCTAGGGGAAAATGTAAGTTTAACATTCTTACATAATGTGATGTGTGATGTACTTCTCTTCTGCTATAATCCTGTCCAGGGATAAAAACTGTAAAATGTCCAAATTTGTTGTAGGCCTACTTCAAAATCTATCTTTCTAGGAATAGTTTACCTATACTACGAAATATAAGTCCTAGTTAACAAACTCTGTCTACTGATTAGTCAGCACGTCTTCATGTTAGAAACAATGTTACGAAAGTCAAAGCTGGCTTATACCTCAGTCTGAATACGACGATCGTAAAAATAAATGTTTATATAACTTATGGATACCTAGGGTGTAAAGATAATGTAACAAATGTTATCGTATCACATACGTGAACTTGTTACAGTAACTTTCTGCGTGCTACTAGGCGAAGTATTTTTCATGACAACGGTTTAAAAACTTCTACGTTTTTATCTATAGGGAATCATGTAGAAGACTGTCTTAACATGAAGGTGAATATTATTTAAGTTGATGGTATATTACGAAAACAAGAGACACAATTATGAAATTCTTTAAAGACTACAATGTAATGAATTTAATCATGATACAATCAAACACTATAAGCTTAGTTCATTATTTCGTATCAAATTCTGGTGAAGTTTTATATAATACACGAACACGTTCTGACAAAAAATGTTTTTTAGTAAATATTAAGTAAATCTTTGTTGTTTTTCTCCTCAGAGGCAATAAAAAACGTAATTAAAAAACATTATAATTTTTAGTACCTCTAAAGATTACAAATAAAATATAAATCAAGTTAGTAAAAAACTATTGTGGTTTGAGGATGTGAGTTATGAACGTTTATATGTTGTTAGCGCCTTACTCAACAATTCCTATAAGAAAATAAACAGGTTATATGTATCAAGAAAAGTTTAAGCGGAGATTAATTTCAAAAACATTCGATTTTTATAGTTCTAACTCCAATTTTAAAAACAAGTAATATGGTAAAATACTTGAATATGTAAATAAATACATGAATATGTAAAATATGTAGCACATATTTTACCCATCGCCAGATGTATTAATGTGTTAATACGCTCTCGATATATAAATTTTAATGTCATTTACAACAGAAGCCGAGGCATGTCGTTTTGTTGAGACCATAGATTTCTGCTGACCCTAGTATTTCTATATTTTAGGGAATCTCCATCGATTAGAAATGTTTGTATATGTTAATTTCGGCACTAGGTAGCCGTCAGTCAAAGAAGGAGGTCTCTGTGGATATGCATCGTTTGTCTGCGGCGACATTGGTTGCTGTAAGGGTATTTCATAAAAGGGCTAAAACCGAGGAATGTCTCTGGAATAGAGGCAGAATATTATTTTGTTTGAGTGATAAGGAAAGCGTGTTTTTATTCTGAGCACAGAGTTTATTTAATCTTGAGGCAGGCCTGCTAACGGACAAGGCATTTTTTCATTTCACTTGTGTGTGTGTGTGTGTGTGTGTGTGTGTGTGCGTGCGTGCTTGGAGGCGGGGGAAGGGGTCACGAAGATAAGGGAGTGTGTTGTGTAAGGCAGAGGCGTTATGAAGATTCCAGGTGGACTTTGAAACGAAAGCGAAAAAAGGAGAAGCTCCAACAGTTTCACCAAGATCCCTTATGCGAAGATTTTCGCCTCTGCAGAAAACCTTAACTTATAAAGAGTGGACAAACTGAGTAAGGGTGGATTTTCTGTTTGCGATGTTTGACAACAACCAAGCATTTGTCGCAACAAGCGAATCTCCTGTATAAACCTTAACCTAGTCACCCCTTCATAGCACATCCCTACCCAGTCACTATTCCACTAGTCACAGATTTTGTTAATTAAACCTTATTTGTCCTGAATATGTTTAAACCCTTCTCAATGGAATATTACAACTGCCGTCTAAAATCAGCTGAAATATTCTAGAGAAGGAATAGAATACCCGTTGGTACAGAAGCTTTATGCAGCTAGTAAAAGAGGCTTTTGAAGTTATGAATAAACTGTTATCAGTTACTATATAAGGTCCAAACATACAAGAGATGGTTTTATTTTTGTCCTTAGAGTTATTTTAGCAAGAATATTTAAATTTTGTTTATCTATATTTTCAGTTACATTTTGGTTACTTGGCAGTTAAACGTCTAACTTTAAACCTTTCTGTTTTCCTGAAAACAGTAAAAACTAACATTGCAGAATAAATGCAAACAAATGCAGAGTAAAAATATACAACAAAAGTGCTTTTTAGCGGTGTAAAGAGGAATGCACTCCAGCCCTGAACAAGTTAATTTCGGGTAAGGTCGTAAACTCCCAGGATCTATTCCAAAACTCAGTTTATTACAAATGTAATAAAAAAAGGAAGCAGAGCGCGCGTAAAACCGAGCAGTAGGTTATGAATGCAGACCCTGTGTTGCAGTAATTGATGTGTCTATTTGTCTCCTTAATGTCCGCCATCCAAGGTAAATTCCATTTTATACCGTTTTTTTTCAAGTTGGCTATCCCTTTGTTTTAGCGTGTTCAATTTCTACTTTGCGTCGGGTGAAGTTCTACTTTCGTCAGACGATTCTTACGTTATATATTGCTATGTAATTACGTTATCCTCGTAAAACTTAGTGCTCGGCTATCAATAAGGTGGAATTGTGGGAAAATTACTATGCTCACGAAACTTAGTGCTCGGCTATCAATAAGGTGGAATTGTGGGGAAATTACATTGCTCAAGAAACTTAGTGCTCGGCTATCAATAAGGTGGAATTGTGGGAAAATTACTATGCTCACGAAACTTAGTGCTCGGCTATCAATAAAGTGGAATTGTGGGTAAATTACATTGCTCAAGAAACTTAGTGCTCGGCTATCAATAAGGTGGAATTGTGGGTAAATTACATTGCTCAAGAAACTTAGTGCTCGGCTATCAATAAGGTGGAATTGTGGGAAAATTACTATGCTCACGAAACTTAGTGCTCGGCTATCAATAAGGTGGAATTGTGGGTAAATTACATTGCTCAAGAAACTTAGTGCTCGGCTATCAATAAGGTGGAATTGTGGGTAAATTACATTGCTCAAGAAACTTAGTGCTCGGCTATCAATAAGGTGGAATTGTGGGAAAATTACTATGCTCACGAAACTTAGTACTCGGCTATCAATAAGGTGGAATTGTGGGTAAATTACATTGCTCAAGAAACTTAGTGCTCGGCTATCAATAAGGTGGAATTGTGGGAAAATTACTATGCTCACGAAACTTAGTGCTCGGCTATCAATAAGGTGGAATTGTGGGTAAATTACATTGCTCAAGAAACTTAGTGCTCGGCTATCAATAAGGTGGAATTGTGGGAAAATTACTATGCTCACGAAACTTAGTGCTCGGCTATCAATAAGGTGGAATTGTGGGTTAATTACATTGCTCACGAAAGTTAGTGCTCGGCTATCAATAAGGTGGAATTGTGGGTAAATTATATTGCTCAAGAAACGTAGCGTTCGGCTATCAATAAGGTGGAATTGTGGGTAAATTACATTGCTTACGAAACTTAGTGCTCGGCTATCAATAAGGTGGAATTGTGGGGAAATTACATTGCTCACGAAACTTAGTGCTCGGCTATCAATAAGGTGGAATTATGGTTAATTACATTGCTCAAGAAAAGTAGCGTTCAGCTATCAATAAGGTAGAATTGTGGGTAAATTACATTGCTCAAGAAACTTAGTGCTCGGCTATCAATAAGGTGGAATTGTGGGTAAATTACATTGCTCACGAAACTTAGTGCTCGGCTATCAATAAGGTGGAATTGTGGGTAAATTATATTGCTCAAGAAACGTAGCGTTCGGCTATCAATAAGGTGAAATTGTGGGTAAATTATATTGCTCAAGAAACGTAGCGTTCGGCTATCAATAAGGTGAAATTGTGGGTAAATTACATTGCTCACGAAACTTAGTGCTCGGCTATCAATAAGGTGGAATTGTGGGTAAATTACATTGCTCACGAAACTTAGTGCTCGGCTATCAATAAGGTGGAATTATGGTTAATTACATTGCTCAAGAAACGTAGCGTTCAGCTATCAATAAGGTGGAATTGTGGGTAAATTACATTGCTCACGAAACGTAGTGCTCGGCTATCAATAAGGTGGAATTATGGTTAATTACATTGCTCAAGAAACGTAGCGTTCAGCTATCAATAAGGTGGAATTGTGGTTAATTACATTGCTCAAGAAACGTAGCGTTCGGCTATCAATAAGATGGAATTGTGGGTAAATGACATTGCTCACGAAACGTAGCGTTCGGCTATCAATAAGGTGGAATTGTGGGTAAATGACATTGCTCACGAAACGTAGCGTTCGGCTATCAATAAGGTGGAATTGTGGGTAAATTACATTGCTCAAGAAACGTAGCGTTCGGCTATCAATAAGGTGGAATTGTGGGTAAATTACATTGCTCACGAAACTTAGTGCTCGGCTATCAATAAGGTGGAATTATGGTTAATTACATTGCTCAAGAAAAGTAGCGTTCAGCTATCAATAAGGTGGAATTGTGGGTAAATTACATTGCTCACGAAACTTAGTGCTCGGCTATCAATAAGGTGGAATTATGGTTAATTACATTGCTCAAGAAACGTAGCGTTCAGCTATCAATAAGGTAGAATTGTGGGTAAATTACATTGCTCACGAAACTTAGTGCTCGGCTATCAATAAGGTGGAATTGTGGGTAAATTACATTGCTCACGAAACTTAGTGCTCGGCTATCAATAAGGTGGAATTATGGTTAATTACATTGCTCAAGAAACATAGCGTTCAGCTATCAATAAGGTGGAATTGTGGGTAAATTACATTGCTCACGAAACTTAGTGCTCGGCTATCAATAAGGTGGAATTATGGTTAATTACATTGCTCAAGAAACGTAGCGTTCAGCTATCAATAAGGTGGAATTGTGGTTAATTACATTGCTCAAGAAACGTAGCGTTCAGCTATCAATAAGGTGGAATTGTGGTTAATTACATTGCTCAAGAAACGTAACGTTCGGCTATCAATAAGATGGAATTGTGGGTAAATGACATTGCTCACGAAACGTAGCGTTCGGCTATCAATAAGGTGGAATTGTGGGTAAATTACATTGCTCACGAAACGTAGCGTTCGGCTATCAATAAGGTGGAATTATGGTTAATTACATTGCTCAAGAAACGTAGCGTTCGGCTATCAATAAGATGGAATTGTGGGTAAATGACATTGCTCACGAAACGTAGCGTTCGGCTATCAATAAGGTGGAATTGTGGGTTAATTACATTGCTCACGAAACGTAGCGTTCGGCTATCAATAAGGTGAAATTGTGGGTGAATTACATTGCTCACGAAACGTAGCGTTCGGCTATCAATAAGGTGGAATTATGGTTAATTACATTGCTCAAGAAACGTAGCGTTCGGCTATCAATAAGATGGAATTGTGGGTAAATGACATTGCTCACGAAACGTAGCGTTCGGCTATCAATAAGGTGGAATTGTGGGTAAATTACATTGCTCACGAAACGTAGCGTTCGGCTATCAATAAGGTGGAATTGTGGGTAAATGACATTGCTCACGAAACGTAGCGTTCGGCTATCAATAAGGTGGAATTGTGGGTAAATTACATTGCTCACGAAACGTAGCGTTCGGCTATCAATAAGGTGCAATTGTGGTACATTACATTGCTCAAGAAACGTAGCGTTCGGCTATCAATAAGGTGGAATTGTGGTTAATTACATTGCTCAAGAAACGTAGCGTTCAGCTATCAATAAGGTGGAATTGTGGTTAATTACATTGCTCAAGAAACGTAGCGTTCGGCTATCAATAAGATGGAATTGTGGGTAAATGACATTGCTCACGAAACGTAGCGTTCGGCTATCAATAAGGTGGAATTGTGGGTAAATTACATTGCTCACGAAATGTAGCGTTCGGCTATCAATAAGGTGGAATTATGGTTAATTACATTGCTCAAGAAACGTAGCGTTCGGCTATCAATAAGATGGAATTGTGGGTAAATGACATTGCTCACGAAACGTAGCGTTCGGCTATTAATAAGGTGGAATTGTGGGTAAATTACATTGCTCACGAAACGTAGCGTTCGGCTATCAATAAGGTGAAATTGTGGGTGAATTACATTGCTCACGAAACGTAGCGTTCGGCTATCAATAAGGTGGAATTATGGTTAATTACATTGCTCAAGAAACGTAGCGTTCGGCTATCAATAAGATGGAATTGTGGGTAAATGACATTGCTCACGAAACGTAGCGTTCGGCTATCAATAAGGTGGAATTGTGGGTAAATTACATTGCTCACGTAACGTAGCGTTCGGCTATCAATAAGGTGGAATTGTGGGTAAATTACATTGCTCACGAAACTTAGTGCTCGGCTATCAATAAGGTAGAATTATGGTTAATTACATTGCTCAAGAAACGTAGCGTTCAGCTATCAATAAGGTGGAATTATGGTTAATTACATTGCTCAAGAAACGTAGCGTTCAGCTATCAATAAGGTGGAATTGTGGTTAATTACATTGCTCAAGAAACGTAGCGTTCGGCTATCAATAAGATGGAATTGTGGGTAAATGACATTGCTCACGAAACGTAGCGTTCGGCTATCAATAAGGTGGAATTGTGGGTAAATTACATTGCTCACGAAACGTAGCGTTCGGCTATCAATAAGGTGGAATTATGGTTAATTACATTGCTCAAGAAACGTAGCGTTCGGCTATCAATAAGATGGAATTGTGGGTAAATGACATTGCTCACGAAACGTAGCGTTCGGCTATCAATAAGGTGGAATTGTGGGTAAATTACATTGCTCACGAAACGTAGCGTTCGGCTATCAATAAGGTGGAATTGTGGTACATTACATTGCTCACGAAACGTAGCGTTCGGCTATCAATAAGGTGGAATTGTGGGTAAATTACATTGCTCAAAAAACTTAGTTCTCGGCTATCAGTAAGGTGGAATTGTGAGCAAATTTCTATGCTCTCGAGACTTACTATTGAGCTTGTAATACGATGACACCATGTGTTAGTTATTATAAGTTAAAATTTACTGCTGAACCTATAATAATGTATACTAACATAGAGATGATAAAAGGACCTCAGGGACCCATATTTACTTGGGTATAATAGTATATACAAGTAAGCCTACAGTTTACTTATTTATAAGAAAATACTAATAATAATATATAATTATTAATGTAAGTACAAATTACGTTTTGTTTATGATAAGGGCCGTTTTGTGAGATGTATCCCATTGTCGATTTCACAGTAAGGCTCAAAACAAACCCTAAAAGGGTAGAGTACCCAATGGGGCATACCTACTGAAACAGCATCTTTCAAAACAAAATTAATTGTTACTATTTATTGATACATGTGTAAGTCTTTAAGCGTATACTAGTAGATCTAGTTAAAGTTGGTTTGAAAATACATTAACAATACTAATTCCAACTGCAGCGTAATTCATACAGTTTCATGGACCAGGTGACTAAACGTTTGCCACTCTTACAAGAATATCAATCTCGGCGAGAGGAGCCTTCTGCAGGAACTGTGACACACTCTTTCAGCATTCTTTTATACCTTGATCTTACTTATTTTTTATCACATTTTTTTGTATATTGTATCTTTGTTTGTAAACTTTCGTTGTTTTCAAGCCAATGATGTAATGCCAGGCTCTTGCAACACAATAAAACAACCAACGAACAAAAGTAAACACGACACTCTTAACTATTTTAATTCGTCAAATTCTAAAATTCCAAACATCTAGCCGAGGAGGAGGATCAGAACTAATATTTCGTTTCAATTTAAGTATATGCTGTATTTCAATATCAAAAGTTATGTGGAATAGACACACTTTCCTGTGTTCTATGATCAATGGATAACGCAAAAACAGCAAATAATAAACATAGAAATAATTCACTTCAGTACGAAAAAAATATCTGGCAAAACTTAACACCTGACAAAACTTTAAAAAAAACGAAAATTGTGATATAGCCTTAATTTTTAAACAAAACTGCAACAGCTCGTTGACATCGATACATCGTTGACAAATGTAGACATCGCTTAGTTGGAAAATAAGTTTCTGCAATTATAACAAGCACTTAACAATCGAGAAATCTCCTATGTGAATAGTTACATATAATTTTGGCAAATTTGTCATTAGTGAATAATTAGTTGATTAATTATTCATTATTTAATTATTATTAAACGTCAAGACAACGTTCTCCAAAGGTAGCGCATTTCTTGCAGACTGCAATGTCCTCTAGCTTACAAATGTATCCTAATAAGTCACTTCAGTATGAAAAAATATCTGGCAAAACTTACCACCTGATAAAACTAAAAGGAAAACAAAAATTGTGATATAGCCTTCATTTTGAAACAAAACTGCAGTAGACAGCTCGTTGAGAATAAATGTAGAAATCGTTTAATTGGAAAATTAGGTTTCTGTCGTTGCAATTATGAAAACACTTAACAATCGAGAAATCTCCTATGTGAATAGTTACAAATAATTTTGGCAATTTTGGCATTAGTGAATAAATACTTGATTATGTCTAGACAATATTCTCCAAAGGTAGAATATTGTTTGTAACTGCAACGTGCTCCAGCTTACAAATGTGTCCTGGCAAAGTAGAAATTCCCTCCCGCGTCTATTTACCCCACACTTGTATTATAATGGTAATCTTTTACACATTTTTTTTTTTTTTTTTTTTGTTATAAAACCTATAAAATTCCTTTTAAAATCTATTTTCTACTTCCAGTTTTTTACTGTATTTTTTGTTTATTCTCAAGTTTTCCCTTTTTACAATTGGTCTGCTTCTCTTTAACGACTTTCCACTTTTCCATTACTTTTTTAATATGTTCGTTTACTTATATAACCTGCGTTTACGTTCTCACCAGTAAGGCTTCAGTTTTAAATGTTCAAAATTTAACGAGATTCATAAAGAAAATAATTGCACCGCATGTTATTTAGTTTCTGTTTGGTCCTAAATTTGTGAACTGAAATATTTAGAACGAGAAATATCTTTGCAATGCCTAAATAGGATATGTTCGAAACACCCGAAATACAGTCTTAAACATCTCTAGCAATTATCTTGACTCTTAACACTTGATAAGAAAAAAAATTTATATTAAAACTAATTCAGACACAACCGGTAAGTTTATGCAAGTGTTAGGTCTTGAATGCCTTGAAATGATAAAATGGGAACGTTCAAAAACCGAATGGTTTTGTAATAGAGAATAAAAATTTCAATTTAACAGAAATGAAATGCAAGAAAACCAAAAAGAGGCTATAGTTTAAAAAAGCATAAACCAATAAAAAGATCTTCAAAGAAAAATGTTTAGAGAAAAGAAAAGAAATTGGCTTAAAATAAACGCTTTGATGTGAAAGGGACTGGATTGGCTCGAAAAAGAAAACGCTTTAAAAATGTTTAACATTGGTGTTTGTGGAATTCTAATTAGGAACATGGTAATCTCCTACTTTGCAATAATACGGGAGCGAAATCTAAAGATGGCATCTAGTCGATGGATCTACCATTTCTAATTGCATCCAGTCAGTTGAAATTAATTCCTAAAATGTTTAAGATATAATAAAAACGTAATGTTTTTCGCAATTTGATGATGACAAATTTGTGATGTAGGCCTACTGATGATATGTTAAACAGCAACAGACAAAAAGTGTTATTTGTTTCTATTTCAACAGTCTTGTATATAATGCAAAGTTTTTTCCAACATGCCAAGAATTCAACAAGAAGGTTGTATATCTTACATTATTTTTGAATTCTGGAAACAAACATATTCAACTTGAAAGGAAAACATTCGGTTATATGTATACTTACATTCAGTTAAACATATATATACACGTTAATCAAATATGGTGATACATTTTTTGCAATATAATAAATGAATAAAAATATTTCAAGTACGGAAATAATATTTTAAAAAAGATAAAATAAAAAAAAATATTTCTGTCATTTATTTTTCCTGAAGTTGCTAATACATTAATTAGCGAAAAGCCTTGAAAAAATATACAATTTTAAGCAATTCTTGTATTTTAATTAATTTTGTTCATATATATATATATATATATATATATATATATATATATATATATATATATTATAACCTAAGTTATTTAAAATATTTAAACTTTTTCTTTAGGTTATATATTTAATTACTTTAACACTCTTTTGTCTCACCTTCAGGTTTCTAATTAATTAACACCAATATTAATTTTAACATCGTTTGCATTTATTCTTGACACTTGATTAATACACATTACACCCATTAACCTAAATACTACTTAGTGGCAAGATTGATTCCTTAACTAATATTACAATTACAAAAGAAAAGGTGGACTCTTGAGGCTTTAGGTTATTACAATAAAGTTTAATAATGACAGTGTTAATTTCTCTTTCTCTGGGGTCGATATTATGGATATTTTACAAAATTAAAACGTGGTGAAAAAACTAGATTATTATTTTATACTAATGAATTTAAATTTGTTCTGAATTTACTGTTTATAAAGCTTTGTTGGCTAATTTTATGTAAAAAGAAAGTACTTATGGTTTGTTAATTTCCTGGGATCTTGACCGTTGATACTGCTTCGATGCGCTTTCACATAACTAACTTACTTTTCCTTATTCTTTACTAAATTATTTATGTCGCACTGTTTTAAATTATACAAATACAAAAAATTACATTTCCCTTAATTTTATTAAAAACATTTACCCCATATTATCATTATTGGCACTTGCTTCCCCCCCCCCAATACGTCTGTCCTCTTCTGAAGTTTCTCCAAGACTCCTCGATCACTTCCTTTTCCAACCTTTCATCATCTCTCACCCCCCCTTACGTATTTTAGTTAATTTGGTTATCCCCATAACCATCTACAACGAGCCTTCCCTAACGGTACAGTGTTATTGCAACCCTGGTATTTTGGTCCTTGCAAAGTCCTATCTTAAAATAGTTGGACCCTTCTTTTGTCAAAGTTTCCCGCAGCCCTCTATGAATACTTGAAATAGAACAATGGTTAAGTACTTTGTCCGTAATTTTATGAACTTTTCTTGTCGATTTGGCTTAATATTTCTTTTTGAATATAAACTAAATTTATTTTTTAGCCTCATGCGTTTATGTTATAATGTGTGTGTGTGTGTGTGTGTGTGTGTGTGTGTGTGTGTGTGTGTGTGTGTGTGTGTGTGTGTGTGTGTGTGTGTGTGTGTGCATTTTTCTACGTTCGTATTTTTACTTTAAAAACATTCGAGTTTTTAGTTGGTTTTAAACTTTCGTGGTTTTAAACCACTCCCCCCCCCCCCGGACACTGTCTCCTACAGGAGTGTAAGTGTATCAATGACACTTCATCCAAGATAAACGTAATTTATTTATTATTATTTTTAAAAAAACGTTTTGTCTAAGATTATAAACCTAGAAGCATTACCACCTTAACGAATTAATTATGAACCGTCTTGAAGAGTTGTGATATCATTCACAGCGTGAAATTGTATACACAAACTTCTGTACATAAAAGTGCTGCGTTTTGAAAATTAAATGATATAAAAGATTTAGATGATAAAAAACATTGTAGTTTTGCTATAAGTTTACAGAATATTTAAATTCTATTATTATTTCGTTAAGGACAGTACAGTTGTGTAAAGATTAATTTGCAATCATGATCAACAAAAAATTAATAAAAGTTATTAAATATATTTGTACACGAATATATTGGCATTAAATGTGAAACAAACACGAATATTTTGTGTAGTTGTTTAACTTGAATTTTTTTCTAAATAGTAACCATCCACGGTGTAATTTAATTTTTAAAATGTAAACCTGAATAATTACTTTGCCACCAAACCTTTACTTTAAGTAATTACAGCGAATTATAAAATTAAGGAAAACAATAACAATACACACAAATTAGGTTAAGACATCCAATTTTTTATATATTTTGTAAATACAAATTGTAAAAACATCGGCATAAAGTTTACCCATTTTTATAAACAGGGCCTACAATTTAAAGAAGCCAAATCCCTTTATAGACGTCAGATTTGTCCGGTTAAAGGTAGGCAGTGAATGGTTCACATGCCTCTCGTCATTCGGTATTGACTGAAGGGGTGGCAAGTGTATGATATTGTTAGCTCGCATCGCATCACACATAGCATAGCATCGTATAACTCTTGCTCTTTCTTGTAGGCTCAATCGATACCAAGAAAATCTCAAGACTGGTAAATTCCTGCGAGCGCGCATGCGCTATGGCAGGCACACCCACTGCTTGCCATGTGGAAAGACGGTGGAAATTGTCTTACCTTTTTTATCAGCCCACGTTGCCGAAAACGCGAACTTAGTTCTGATAAGAACAAAATCGTGAACGGACGGGTTTAAGGATGGGAAACATGACATCTTTTATATTTTGAGAATAATTATTATTTTAAAACTATCCAATATATGCAAGAGAAGCTACTGTTTTTCCCATCAAGGAACAGATGTAACCAATTTCATTACATGAATCCTTTCTTAAAAATAAAATAACAGGCCATACCTTCAATCATATGTTTTAAGCCCTTTTCCACAAACGCTGGCATTCTATTATAAATACGCAGTTTATATCTATATTTAAATAATATTATAAATAAAAATGAAGGGAAAGTATTATAAAATATATATTTTTGAAAAAAATCTGTTAAGGATGAGAACTTAACCGTAAATACAGATTATGTACAAATTAACAATAATTATAAACATAAAATTAGTAACAGATACAAATAATTAAAACTTTGGTTCTCTTGCGACTGGTGTTATGTACGTAACTTCAAATAACATTTACTAACAAGAACTACCAAGGTAAATTAATTAACAAGTATAAGAAAATGGAAAAAGAATTAAACTTACTGCTAATTTACAATACTCAATCATAACTTACAAGTAATATAAACTGCACTTGAATGAAATTATGTGTTATTACTCAATTTAATCGATCGTAGCATATTTCTAAAAATAAGGGAAAATTATTTCAGCACAACCTCTAAATAACCTCTAAGTAAACCGTAAAGGACTGCCATCGTAAAACTAACTCCGTTATTGCTTTTGGAAATCTGCAGATCAGATCAATTTATAGAAAGATCTTTGCGTTCGGATTAAAACTATAAAGATGAAGAGGGGGTAAATTATTACACAAACCGGTTAGAATTCCTAAGTGATGACGTTCTACAGATCCAGTGAAATGAATAGATTTTTCAGTGATGCACTAAACCGAATTGGTTTTCTTTATACATCGTATGATAAAGCACATATATATGTCTGTACGTATTAGACGTGGTCGATTAAAAGCCAACCAACGGCTGTGAGAGATACTGGAGCCTAACTGCTTAGTACCTTGAAACTCCTACAGTACCGACTTGACACCAAAATGTGTTTCTTGAATACGACAGTTCATCACAGGTCTATCATCCTCCCTCCTCTATCCCAAATAGCTATATATACTGGAGCCTAACTGCTTAGTACCTTGAAACTACTACAGTACCGACTTGGCACCAACATGTGTTTCTTGAATACGACAGTTCATCACAGGTCTATCATCCTCCCTCCTCTACCCCAAATAGCTATATATACTGGAGCCTAACTGCTTAGTACCTTGAAACTACTACAGTACCGACTTGGCACCAACATGTGTTTCTTGAATACGACAGTTGATCACAGGTCTATCATCCACCCTCCGCTACCCCAAATAGCTATATATACTGGAGCCTAACTGCTTAGTACCTTGAAACTACTACAGTACCGACTTGGCACCAACATGTGTTTCTTGAATACGACAGTTCATCACAGGTCTATCATCCTCCCTCCTCTACCCCAAATAGCTATATATACTGGAGCCTAACTGCTTAGTACCTTGAAACTACTACAGTACCGACTTGGCACCAACATGTGTTTCTTGAATACGACAGTTCATCACAGGTCTATCATCCACCCTCCGCTACCCCAAATAGCTATATATACTGGAGCCTAACTGCTTAGTACCTTGAAACTACTACAGTACCGACTTGGCACCAACATGTGTTTCTTGAATACGACAGTTCATCACAGGTCTATCATCCTCCCTCCTCTACCCCAAATAGCTATATATACTGGAGCCTAACTGCTTAGTACCTTGAAACTACTACAGTACCGACTTGGCACCAACATGTGTTTCTTGAATACGACAGTTCAACAGAGGTCTATCATCCTCCCTCCTCTACCCCAAATAGCTATATATACTGGAGCCTAACTGCTTAGTACCTTGAAACTACTACAGTACCGACTTGGCACCAACATGTGTTTCTTGAATACGACAGTTCATCACAGGTCTATCATTGTCCCTCCGCTACCCCAAATAGCTATATATACTGGAGCCTAACTGCTTAGTACCTTGAAACTACTACAGTACCGACTTGGCACCAACATGTGTTTCTTAAATACGACAGTTCATCACAGGTCTATCATCCTCCCTCCGCTACCCCAAATAGCTATATATACTGGAGCCTAACTGCTTAGTACCTTGAAACTACTACAGTACCGACTTGGCCCCAAAATGTGTTTCTTGAATACGACAGTTCATCACAGGTCTATCATCCTCCCTCCGCTACCCCAAATAGCTATATATATACTGGAGCCTAACTGCTTAGTACCTTGAAACTACTACAGTACCGACTTGACCCCAAAATGTGTTTCTTGAATACGACAGTTCATCACAGGTCTATCATCCTCCCTCCGCTACCCCAAATAGCTATATATACTGGAGCCTAACTGCTTAGTACCTTGAAACTACTACAGTACCGACTTGGCACCAACATGTGTTTCTTGAATACGACAGTTCATCACAGGTCTATCATCCTCCCTCCGCTACCCCAAATAGCTATATATACTGGAGCCTAACTGCTTAGTACCTTGAAAATACTACAGTACCGACTTGGCACCAACATGTGTTTCTTGAATACGACAGTTCATCACAGGTCTATCATCCTCCCTCCGCTACCCCAAATAGCTATATATACTGGAGCCTAACTGCTTAGTACCTTGAAACTACTACAGTACCGACTTGGCACCAACATGTGTTTCTTGAATACGACAGTTCATCACAGATCTGTCATCCTCCCTCCGCTACCCCAAATAGCTATATATACTGGAGCCTAACTGCTTAGTACCTTGAAACTACTACAGTACCGACTTGGCACCAACATGTGTTTCTTGAATACGACAGTTCATCACAGGTCTATCATCCTCCCTCCGCTACCCCAAATAGCTATATATACTGGAGCCTAACTGCTTAGTACCTTGAAACTACTACAGTACCGACTTGGCACCAACATGTGTTTCTTGAATACGACAGTTAATCACAGGTCTATCATCCTCCCTCCGCTACCCCAAATAGCTATATATATACTGGAGCCTAACTGCTTAGTACCTTGAAACTACTACAGTACCGACTTGACCCCAAAATGTGTTTCTTGAATACGACAGTTCATCACAGGTCTATCATCCTCCCTCCGCTACCCCAAATAGCTATATATACTGGAGCCTAACTGCTTAGTACCTTGAAACTACTACAGTACCGACTTGGCACCAACATGTGTTTCTTGAATACGACAGTTCATCACAGGTCTATCATCCTCCCTCCGCTACCCCAAATAGCTATATATACTGGAGCCTAACTGCTTAGTACCTTGAAACTACTACAGTACCGACTTGGCACCAACATGTGTTTCTTGAATACGACAGTTCATCACAGGTCTATCATCCTCCCTCCGCTACCCCAAATAGCTATATATACTGGAGCCTAACTGCTTAGTACCTTGAAACTACTACAGTACCGACTTGGCACCAACATGTGTTTCTTGAATACGACAGTTCATCACAGGTCTATCATCCTCCCTCCGCTACCCCAAATAGCTATATATACTGGAGCCTAACTGCTTAGTACCTTGAAACTACTACAGTACCGACTTGGCACCAACATGTGTTTCTTGAATACGACAGTTCATCACAGGTCTATCATCCTCCCTCCGCTACCCCAAATAGCTATATATACTGGAGCCTAACTGCTTAGTACCTTGAAACTACTACAGTACCGACTTGGCACCAACATGTGTTTCTTGAATACGACAGTTCATCACAGGTCTATTATCCTCCCTCCGCTACCCCAAATAGCTATATATACTGGAGCCTAACTGCTTAGTACCTTGAAACTACTACAGTACCGACTTGGCACCAACATGTGTTTCTTGAATACGACAGTTCATCACAGGTCTATCATCCTCCCTCCGCTACCCCAAATAGCTATATATACTGGAGCCTAACTGCTTAGTACCTTGAAACTACTACAGTACCGACTTGGCACCAACATGTGTTTCTTGAATACGACAGTTGATCACAGGTCTATCATCCTCCCTCCTCTACCCCAAATAGCTATATATACTGGAGCCTAACTGCTTAGTACCTTGAAACTACTACAGTACCGACTTGGCACCAACATGTGTTTCTTGAATACGACAGTTCATCACAGGTCTATCATCCTCCCTCCGCTACCCCAAATAGCTATATATACTGGAGCCTAACTGCTTAGTACCTTGAAACTACTACAGTACCGACTTGGCACCAACATGTGTTTCTTGAATACGACAGTTCATCACAGGTCTATCAGCCTCCCTCCGCTACCCCAAATAGCTATACTGAATTTACTAATAAGTATCATTTCCAGATTATATATTATCACTGTGCAGCCAATAAAGTCTAAATATGGGATCAGTGTTTGCTATGAATATAATTGCCTGACAGATGTCACAGGCTTCTGAATACTCATTAGCAATGGAAAGCCAGCGCCTGCAAATACAGAAAATACAGCAGCAACGCAAACCCGTGATCACTATCGATTTCGTGTCATTTACTACTCGGTAGTTTGTAATTTTATACCCCATGTAATAATTCAAAACGTATATTCTAAGGCAATTTTGATTCTTGATACATTTCACGTTTATTTAATGTACTATTAAATATATTTTATTGATATATTACATTGATATATAGCAATATAACGTGATTGCAATAATTAAAATGCAGTTAGTGTGCATTTCTATCTTTTATGGATCTGTTTTATGAAGAATATATGTGTAAGAAAGTAAATTCTGTAAATATTTTATCCACTCTATATAACTGTGGAATTTTCAATACGATTTATTGTAGACTAAAACTAAAGCTTTTACATGAAGCCTCGTATCTAAAATAACGAATCATTTGTTAACCAGATGTTATTTTATCCAGGAACGACAAATATGTTATTAAAATATAATTATTTTAATTATCATTTATAAAACTATTTATATTGATAAGTTATTATACTTAACCAAGTTTTAATAAAATACGCATGTTCTTTGCAGAATTATGTACTGATACTTGCCTATGCTGTGAAGTAGTTCCGGCGAGTTTCCACTGCGTTGGAAATACAAAGTTTACTTGTGAACTAATAATGGCCAACTTCCAAAAGTGCGCAGATGCTCATCTGTCCCTAAATAATCGCGCTCTGTTCCCTTCAGGATTTCCAAGTTTCCTGCGGGCTAATTTACTTTGTTTCTATATTTACGTGACCTTTTACCGTACCAACGACATGTTTCAATGCTAACTTTTAATACTTTTTAAAATATAAAACCTAAACAAACAACGCGAAATAAATCATTTAGTATCTATGGTCAACATCAATACAAGCCTTTTATCTCTGACTGTACCTGCTATATATATTTTGAATTACTCGCTCGTGTTGTTGTTGCTATATGTAAGTAAGATATACGTAAACGACTACAATTCCTACATAGAGTGTCCAAAAATAATTTAAATTTGAATTAACTAGCCTACTAATAATTCTGTTAGGTTTACGCGAATTCGTTAACTCCCCGTAGCTGAACTATTATACCCAACCGATCGCTACGTTTATTGCTAAACAGTTCAGAGAAGAACCGATAAGCCTCGACTAAAACGGTTGTTCCAACAGGCCTGAAATTAAATTGATGTAAATTTGTTTGGTTAATTTAATAAATAGTAAAACAATTATATATATGAGGTCGGGTGGTATCGGCCACATTAGCTTTTTTCCATATAACGTTTTATTTATGAACTTAGAATAACTGACTTACAGTAAACTCCCGATTATCCGTGGGCGGTTAACAGGTTTGCGGATTATCCGGGGTCTGCCGTTGTTTTACAAATATCCAATTTTTGTTCCAATCAGATTACGTGTTTAAATTTCCAAACGGTGAATTACGACGTAAATACATATAAGGCTTAATAGAAGTTAATATGAAGGGAATAGATATGAAAATATGTACGTACTAATTTTTACATTGAAAGGGAAGCATCCCGACGCGGGCCAGCGAAATAAAAGGAGCGAGCAGACTACCGTATATGAGACAATGACAAAATGCTTGGACGCCCGAAAACCTAATGTGTATCATAAGATTGTAAACAAATATCAGCTAATCTCGGCTATAAATAGTCTAGTACGTGACATATGCTTATCCATGTCTGTCATATACATTATCGATCTTATGGCTTTGTGACACAAGTAGACACTGTGCGACAAAATCGTTCTCAAGAAATTTAGATAGCACATTAAAGCTAAATCAATGCTCACAAAAAAAAGACGAAAGTGACAGATTTTTTTGTTAAAACGTGAAGGTATTATGTGTAAATTACATACATACTTACTTTTGACATATACTTATGTACGTATTGTAAATAGTTAAACATATAAATGTACATGTTATAATCCGTCAAATACATCGACATTTTAAATTATTCTCTGTATTAATTTTGTCCTCTGAAGATTATTTGTGAATTGCATTAACCGGGGTCATTATTTGTGTAACTTATGGTATAATAATCGATTATCGATCGTTTAGCGTAATCTTTGTTCATAGCGGATTATCCGGGGAATTCGTTATCCGGCGTTGCCAGACCAACCTATTCCACGGATAATCGGGAGTTCACTGTATTTGTCGTTCTAATCTTAATATCTTTACCCAAGTACCATTAAACAGTTTTGTTTTAAAATATAAAAGAAATATTTATTTTGCGCAAATTTGAAAACTTTTGCATTTATGGTACTACAGATTATGGAGAATTGTATCGGTCAGTGATGCTGTACTCGATAAAGAGACTTTTAACTTATTTTAAATATATATTCATCCATAAAATATTCATAGAAAATTAATATTTTTGAAAAATGAAATATAGAACTGCACTTTTTTTTATTTTTAAGGCTTTAGTTATGTTTTTGAGAAGTAGAATACATATTAACAATCATTTTAGACTAGGTTAAACATTAAAAACGCTTATTCTATTCTGATTTTATTATTTTTTCGTATAAACATCGCACTGGTAATAAAGACTTCTTCACTGAAAGTCTGCACAATATTTCGTAAGCCCAGTCCTTAACACGTTCGAAACTGTATTCAGTGTTCTTCAAAACTCTCGCCAAAAATGATGTAGTGAGTGACTTGTTTGGGATAAATTCGTCGTTAATATTTAAACCTTTCTTAAACTTGTACTTTTGTACTTCAGTTTCCACAACTTTCATTTTAACTCAGTGTTCCTCAATCTCCCCTTAGATATAGCTCTGAGTCTGTCCCCTAATAAGTTTCTTGGACTTCCTTTATTGCTATTTTTTAACTTTAAACTTGCTCTCTTCGTACATTCTTCACTCAATTTCTCTCTTATCTTTCCCATTTCTCTCTCGTAAACAAATCCTTTGAGTAGAGTTTCAACTATAAATTTTTGTCCGATACCACCCGAAAGTACTTTGTCCGATACCACCCGAAAATACTTTGTCCGATACCACCCGAAAGTACTTTGTCCGATAGCACCTGAAAGTACTTTGTCCGATACCACCCGAAAGTACTTTGTCCGATACCACCCGAAAGTACGTTGTCCGATACCACCTGAAAGTACTTTTTCCGATACCACCTGAAAGTACTTTGTCCGATACCACCTGAAAGTACTTTGTCCGATACCACCTGAAAGTACTTTGCCCGATACCACCTGAAAGTACTTTGTCCGATACCACCTGAAAGTACTTTGTCCGATACCACCTGAAAGTACTTTGTCCGATACCACCTGAAAGTACTTTGTCCGATACCACCTAAAAGTACTTTGTCCGATACCACCTGAGAGTACTTTGTCCGATACCACCTAAAAGTACTTTGTCCGATACCACCTGAAAGTACTTTGTCCGATACCACCTGAAAGTACTTTGTCCGATACTACCCGAAAGTACTTTATCCGATACCACCTGAAAGTACTTTGTCCGATACCACCGGAACGGCAATTGACGTGGATTCAACTACAGAGACGTTATTAGTTCGTGTAGGAATTAATTTCATCTATAACCTGTAGAGGAACATAGTAGGTTTATGATGGTATACAAAATACATATAAATACTCAAATTTACTGAAGGTATAATCTCGCAAACCTAACTTTGTACTGTAAGAAACACGAAAAAACAACAAAACGTGACACTACAACTAAACGACGCAGCGTTATCGTCCAATATGGTGACAACGGCTCCGTTTACCTTGAAGAAAGAATACGATGGCATGACAGTTGCCGTTAGTCGTTTGCTGGTTAAACATGATTTGTCCGATACTAGACGACTTTCCCCTAGTTATTCTTATTTATATGCTACACAAAGATGAATTAAATTTTTATAAATTTATAAACTCATACTGTATCTAAATATTTAGCGAAGATATTTTTAAAATTTTTGAAAATGGAGAGATGTTAAAATTAACTTTCTATCTTAAAATAAGATTGTTTTAAAGAAAATTTTGTTTAAACGTACTCGAAGATGAAACAAAAGGTTTTGTTAAAAGAAAAGTTAATATTAAAAGCTTAAAGAGTTTTAATTCGAGGAAATGAATTCAATCGGTTTTTCCACTCAAGTAACTTCCACAATACTTATAGTTTTCTATATTTAAGAACTTTTACCCAACGAAGTCAAACTGTTAATAAGATAAATAATAAAACCTGACAGAAATAGGTTACTTCTACTTCATTTTCGCGTTTGAAACGAACATTTAATTTTACATTAAGAGTTCTATTGGCCTGATGGAACGAGTTCCATTTAGATTCCAATAAAATCTTCGGTCTTCTACAACGACGAGACATTTATATTTAAATATTTTACAACTAATTCACAAAGCATATGCATAATAATTGGGCTTAATAATCATAATAATAAATACACAAAAACCTCTTAACCACAAATTTTCTTTAATTTACCCTCAGGGTAAATTAAAGAAAGTTTGTGGTTAAGAGGTTTTTGTGTATTTATTATTAAATTCAACCACAGTATATTCCTAATAAATAGTAGCTTAATAATCATTTTACATATTTTTTAAAGACTGAAATTTAAAACTGTAACGTATTTTAAAAATTTATTTCAAGAAAAAAAATTAATACTTACTATTCTTTTACTAGCGTGAAATAGTTCCGAATAAAAAGAAGGTTGTTTAAGGGAATCAAAAACGATTAAACGGTCAACGTCGATTTGGTTACAACAGTCCTTACATAGCTTTGTATGCGGAATAAGCGGAAGGCGTAATCAAGCTGTCTCATCATACCTTCTGTGCTGCAACTATATTTTTATATTCTTGTCATATTATTAGGTAAATTTATCAATACGGTGTAACAACCACAATGCGTGCTTAATTTAAAATTGTATTTTAATAGTCTGTTACGTTTATCCAACAACTATCATCTATATTAATTTAAATGTAACATAGCACAAAGAATCAAATACGTCTTCATATTGGAAATACATTTCACGGTTTTTGCACAGAATTTTAAAGAACAGCATCGATTGACATGACATTTTGGCATAGGCCCTACACATAAAAAATATACAATTTTAATCACATTTCAATCTTGTCACTTTAGAATAAAAAGGTTTACTTGCAACACTTCATCAAAACCGGAGCGGTTTTTAAAGTTCTGAGGCTTTACAATATTTTACCATGATACTGAAAGGAAGAAATCCTATGAGAATATGAAACTCCTAGAACAGATTCAGTGTAACAAATATGTTTGGAAGATCTGTGGTGATCCAGTTTGGTTACAGTAAGTTTTGCTGTTTTATATGTGAGCGAAATAGTAGGGACCAAAGCAACTACTATACGAGAAAAGACTGGCCAAACGTGAATAATTTATTCCAGGGACCAAAATATTAAAAACTCTCCCTTGTCAACCCAGAACGTCCACACACCAGATCTCGTTTTACAAATTAAACTGGCAATTATGAAACCTTTAAAATGTAATGAACTGTAAAGAAATGGTGCTGGTTTTATATATTGAAAAACAAAATTCCTGAAATAAGTGATGCAAAAATCAGGTATTTTTGTAGGTCTGCAAATAAGGAGAATATATTGGAAGAGAGATGAATGGCGTTGGAAAAATGTCTGGAATTCGTTTGTAAACTCTTTAGGGAATCATAAACACGTAAATAATTGTCAGACTTGAGTCATACAATAAATGGGATGCAATATGTCTCGTTTCTTGCATTCTCTCATTTGGAAATCTTAGAGAAGTTACCAATGTATTCACGGTGAGCAATTTCGTTAAGACGTTGCAATAATAGAATCATGGAAAATGGAATCCTAATATAGGCCTACTTGTCCATTACTGTTGGACATTTAAGACATTCCAGAAGCATAATGCATAGAAAATCATCAACTTATTGTCTGTTTAGGGTAGAAGAATAATTCATGAATATATACATGCATTAAATAAAAAAAAGTACAAAATAATTCAATATGACAATTTGGAAACAGCTACAAATTTATAAACACAAAACGAATATCATAAACGAATAAATACAAATAAAAAGATAAATAATTCAACTTCATAGACAAAATTAGCCCCAAGACAAAATAAAAACTTTCCCACAGTGCAGTGATTCCGAGAGTAGAACAATACCGGTATACCAAGGGACAACGGAAATCCCACACACCTGACAATCTACTAGAAGTATTTAGTCTCAGTTGATGCTCGATGATGACGACACGTAATTAGTCTTCGAAAGTTAACTCTCTTGTATACCAAGTAAGATTTCTGTTCAAGGACCTCACAGGGTAAGTGATAAGTAAATAGAAGAAAACACTGTTGCAAATTAAAAAAATATATGTGTGTATATATATCTGTAAATTTAAAAAATGTTACATCAGCCACATAAAAACCTTGGATAATAAAACACACGGAAAATTTGAAGTCAGCGTAAAAAATACCTTTACAAACATTCAAGTTGTGTCACAAAATGTTTTTAAAAATTTGTTCCGCAATGTTATTTATTGGGACGTTTCTATAACAAATTTATTTTCCTTTTCAGGTCTGAAATACAATAATATTGTTGCAAAAAATACGAAGAATAATAGCTATTACATAGCTACAATTATAAATGAAATTTATCGTAAAATTACTATTAATTATCCACATACCTTTATGATTATTACTCCAAGTATCTATTAAATATTGTAAGCGATATTATATTGTGTTAATTATATTGAATTCAGACTTGAAAACGACAACAAATTATTTCTACTAATACTTACGTCTACTAATAAATGACCATTCGTGACCCCTTAATACATCATCTGTATACTAAAATAAAGTTAAATAGCTATAAAGCATTTACTGTTTGCACAGTGTAAATGAAACATGTATTCTCTTTGTAATGCTAAACTCGGCTAAAATGTTTCTGAAGGAGGTTACCCAAAAGAAAGATTATTTCTGCCAAAAGAGAACAATTCACCCACAAATCTAGTTATGCTGCCGTAAAAACTTTCATATATTAATTATTACACATGAAACCATTGTGTGTTTTGGAAAATACATACAGTGGAAATTGCCTACTACTTACAATAAAATACAAGTATGTATTAAAAAGCAGAGACAAGCAAAAACAGAGTTATCACGCTAAACCTCTAAACAATATTTGCTAAAATAAAATAAAATGATTATTCGCTCTTTTTGTTGTAATGTTTTTCAAGTAAGTAAACATCTTTGAGACTTTTTAACATCACAAACGAAAATGTAATATTGTTAAAGGGTCGGATACAACAATGACCGTCAACCTTTGGCAACGGCCTTTTCAATATCTTCTACTTTAAATGATGATATACTGGGTTTGTGTTTACTAAGATGCGATCTGTTACTAGTTGCATCTACATTAGGCTAACAATTTAAAAACTTACAAAAGTCGAATCTGAAGTGATGTGAGTCATAAATACGGGTTTTAAAATTTTACCTTCTCAGGCGGCACAAGTGGGTAACATTTTTCAAAATGTAATTCTTATCACAAAACTAACACGCATGTGTAATTTTTAGTGTTTTTAAAAAGTTCTTTTTTAAATAATAGTTCGACTTACAAACGGCCTACAATGTAATAATGCACTCCAACTAACATTTGGCACGCATACTATGTTTAATGGTAAAATTATTTTTGAGTTACAGTTCGACCAACGCATGCACGAATGTTTTTATATATTTTACGATTAATTATAATTATTTAAAATTAAAATTTATTACCTTTAATTATGGCTCAACTAGATTAAAAAAATGTTTCTAAAAATACCGATATATGTTACGATTCACTTTATTTACGAAAGCATGTTCATCTGTTTTTGACATCTGAAAATAATGAACTCAAACGCTTCCAACGTCCGTATCCTCAGACTATGACAACCTTATTTATATCGTCTACGCTTTGCCCACTATGCACATTGTAGTCGTATGATACGAAATAAACAAAAATATGTGATAAAGATTAACATTTAACTATTCCGGTGGCTCAGTCCATCATCTACAACACAGTTAATGGTCCTAATTTGATAAAGCTTTTCTTTAGGCAAACCGCAGTCCACAAAACGAGATTGAGTGGTGGACAGAAAGAAAGTAAGTGGCAGGAAATTTCTCATAATACAAGGGAACTTGTCGATGGCACGATGCCAGCACAGTTCGGAAGTAGACATTACATTTCAGCCCCTACGTTGGCTAATGGCTAAGATCGCTCGACTTTATACGTTTTCCTAACATTACGAAACGCACAACTGCAGAGTTTATTAAGGGAATGCGTTCACACTGACGCTAATGATACAATATTCTTGACGTATATAGGCTAATATAGTTAGGAAATATAGTCAAGGCAATATAGTCACTTACTTATTAGTTCACTCGCTCACTAGATCCGTGTTTCTGCGGCTGCAGATTGGGATAGGTATTCATTACAACAACTAGATCCGTGGTTCTGCGGCTGCAGATTGGGATAGCTATTCATTACAACAACTAGATCCGTGTTTCTGCGGCTGCAGATTGGGATAGCTATTCATTACAACCACTAGATCCGTGGTTTTGCGGTTGCCATTGGGATAGCTATTCATTACAACCACTAGATCCGTGGTTCTGCGGCTGCAGATTGGGATAGCTATTCATTAAATCCAATAAATCCGTGATTCTACGGCTGTGGATTGGGTTAGCTATTCATTACAACCACTAGATCCGTGGCTCTGCAGCTGCAGATTGGGATAGCTATTCATTACAACCACTAGGTCCGTGGTTCTGTGGCTGCAGATTGGGATAGTTATTCATTACAACCTCTAGATCCATGGTTCTGCGGCTGCAGATTGGGATAGCTATTCATCAAAACCACTAGATCCGTGGTTCTACGGCTGAGGATTAGGATAGTGCTCAATGAGTTTACGTGCGATCTAGATCTTCCGATGCTGATCGGGATTGTTTACTCATTACAACCACTTGATCTATAGAATTTGGAAGAATGACAAGTTGTAAGATTTATGGATAATAAAAAATACATTACGTTTAGTCTTATGAAGATGGTAATGGGTTTTAACAGTTATTAATAGTGTTTTTTAAATAGTAGTATACGAGTATTCAATGCCACATGCCCGTCAGTATGATTACTGGACGTAGAATATGTATAGACTGAAACCAATTTAGAGTTGAATGAGATAAAGCGTATCATTATGCGAGCTATATACCCTCGGCACAGAGTATCATGACTTAACTTATGCAGACTTATGTACTTAAAATACCGCCACCATTTATCCGAGTCATATATGAACGTCATACTCCATTGTCAGAAAGATAAGGGAGGGTACATGGTATTAGTAGGACTGAGGAAGGAAAATCCTTATCACCTGATGTTAGAAATAGCTGAAAATTATGGATATCCGAATGGCAGGGGTATCTACTTCAAGTTGACTTGAGCGGGTAGAAGAGTTGCCTGTACCCGCTACTCGAAGTTACTTTTAGTATAAAAACACATTTATAAGGGATTCTTTTTGAAATTTTGTTTGCAACTAAACCTATCAACGTCTTCAAGATGTCAAGTGTCAACAATTAGTACGCTCTTAGAGATTATCCTTGTTAGTGTATGTTTGTAGTCTTGTTAACGGTTTCTAAGAGAGAAAATTCTCTTTTATCAGAAAAAACCTGCTTTTTCAGATTCCTTCTATTAGCTCACACTCTTTATATATATATATATATATATATATATATATATATATATATATATATATATTTATAGCAATCAAATTTTCAATTCCTAATAAAAATACGTTTCTATCCATCCAATAAATTTCAAATAATTTTTTGTTTTAGCTGTAATGGATGACAATTTATGTTATTACATTTTTTCAAATATTTATTCATTAATTTAAATTTTAAAAAGCTGATGTGTCAGTCAGATTCGAACTGAATGACTACATGTTTAAAATCCAGGACTTTGTCACTGAGCCAACTTTCTCATTACTGGAAATCTATTACTTAAAGATGTATATGAAATTATAAAAGGTAATACCTTGTAATAATGAAGCAGTACAAGAGATGAGTAGAATGAAAAATAGACCACCATAAACTTCATAAATTAATAATGAAAAAAAGATAGCGAATAATTAGTAATAAACAAAAATAATAATCCAACGCCATTTACTCTATAGAGAAGAAAATGGAAAATTGCAATGAAATTCGCTTTTTATTTTGGCACTTAATATTGGGATTCTGTCACATCTATATACACATTTATATTAATTGTAGTTATAAAATAAAAAGTAAATAAAATAAAATTTTTCTTTGTTAACCTATATAGGAGATAACTTAAATTTTGTTGGTTGCAATTTAAATTTTGGATATGCTTGATCCAGGGTATTCTTGCACAAGCGTTAAAACACTCTTAGTATCGTCTTTGTATACTGCCTTATCTGAGCGTCATTTGGCCATTGTTAAAAAATCGCTGTCCATTCAGAGAACAAGGCAAATCTTTGTTGTTGCAATAAAGTGTTTGTCTTCCAAGGCGGCCTATTGTCAAGAGAGCTTAAACCTCTGTAAAGGTTAGGATGTAACAACATCCTCACAATGAGATTAATTTGTTTTAATTAACCTACTTATAACAAGCCGAAACTACTTGCAAGGTATACACGCTTTATCGATAGAACCACTTTATGTAAACTCTTCGATAGGATCAGATTAATATTAAATAATTTTAAATAGTTTCAAATTTGAATACAAATTTAACTACTCACTACAGGGTATCTTACGATTTAGAACAAGCATAACAATTGCAAAACATTTTTTTCAGATTGCTTTATTTCTTTACCACTCGGACTAGGCGTAGTAGAATATAAACGCACTTATTGTTTCATCTTCCGAATATTTAAAATAAGCCGCGTAGATAAATCCGTTTCTATAAAAAGCAACCGTTTTCATAGCTCCTGATAAAGTTTTCAAGTATTGTTTTCTTGTGGATACAACAATATTCAAACAGATTTTTATGTTGCCCATTACATTAATAACGAGCTAACGAGGACAACATAGAATTGACAGAAATAATGTAAAATGTTTCAGTGAACAAAATATTGCTTTGTTAAAGTTCAACTCGAAATGGGTTAAAAAAAGACAAGAAAAATAAACTTGGGTTTTACAAATACTCAAAATACAAACTCAAATCTAAATATCTAAATATCAAATCTAAACATACGAATATATAGAAATCAAAGATCGTTTTCAATTTATAAACGGTATATTGATCATTTTATATAACATAATATATATATAAATATATAGTATGTATACACACACACACATACATACATACATACATATATATATATATATATATATATATATATATATATATGTATGTATAATATACATACATACATATATATATATATATATATATATATATATATATATATATATATATATATATATATATATATATAATGATTTGAATTAAATCTAATGGTAAGTTGATTTCAAATTTGAAACAGTTTTAAAGTTTGTGTGTGTGTGTGTGTGTGTGTGTGTGTATGTGTGTGTGTGTGTGTGTGTGTGTGTGTGTGTGTGTGTGTGTGTGTGTGTGTGTGTGTGTGTGTGTGTGTGTGTGTGTGTGTGTGTGTGTGTGTGTGTGTGTGTGTGTGTGTGTGTGTGTGTGTTAAGCAGTACATTGAAAATAAAAATTATATCTAAAATATAAATAACAAAAATGTAACCATTAAAGTTTTTTCTAACGTAATACAAATTTACTAAAGTGGATATGATGAGTATTTTACGTCACCGTCGTTGCGTGCTCTTAGGCGGTGTACGTTTTGTTCTGAGGTGAACAAACAGAAATACACCAAGCAAATTTCATTTCACACCTTCTCTTACAGGGTTAAGGGGTGAGAGCATATTGTGAAAATACGGCGACAAAGTAAAGGAAAACTTGCCGAAGCCAATTTAAAAATTTCTGTTTGTCTAGCGGAAAATCCACCGCTACCCAGGCCTAACGTGAAAAGTTTACCAATTATCGTGGGTTTTCCCGAGTGCCAAAAATAAAGCAATGTATAATGGAAGCACGTAGTTTTGTGCAACGCGGTCATCATTTACTTAGGTTTTATGTAACCCTAATTCGCAAAAGTGGTTGGCATTTTCGCCGCCTAGAAATAATATTACAAAACACAATCATACAATGTATACAAAAGCCACAACGTCAATTCGAGTTGTGTGCAACAGTTACCGCATGCAAACCGAAATAATAATTGCTTATTATAACTAAAATCGATTATTATAATCGAAAATTAATTTTCCTCTCTACTATAACTGAAATTATAGTAAAAAGAAGAGACTGAATGTTTCTTTTTCACAGTCTCTGTGACCATGACTATATAGATAATGCATATTTACAGAATATTATTACATATTATATATATGCACAGGAAGACAACTGTTTTCCTGTTGTAACATTTAAAAAATATTTCACTAACAAAAGTAGCTTCAAAAATTTCAAAGCTTATTATCATTATATACTGTAAAGAGAGCCGCAGCAGCTGTATCTCGGTACTTTTGAACATTCACCCCCCTCCCCCCATAGATTTACCACAAGTTTACAGAAACAAGTAGTGTTTCTCACAAATATTGTTTGGCAGAATTCTACAGAAACAAGTCACAGGTGCAGATTTCCCGGTACCATTTTTAATCTTTCAATCAGTTTCCACAATAAATGCCTAGGTTTGGAACCCAGTTCACAAACTGAATCCTGCGTAACCGAACGTTTGTTTTGCACAGATAGACATCTCCTTAATGAACAGTTTCCATTCTCCATGTAGCGACAATATATCGTCAGTTTTTGTCCATCTATATACACTGGATGACCCACACTCTACGACACTACCTTGTCAGCCTCCCCTCCTCATTACACACACATCTCCCGCAAATGAAATAACAAAAAATGTTTTAGTAAGTTATAACGTCGTTTGTCTTCCTAGATATTATTCCCTTAATACTTCAGAAGGGGATTTACTTTATTTCTAAATACTTCTGAAGGGGATTTACTTTATTTCTAAATACTTCTAAAGGGGGTTTACTTTGATTCTCTTTCATTACTGTTCTACTGAATATTACGCTTTTGTGTTGTGATAGCATACTTAAGTCTATAAACAATCTTCGAATTATTTAGTATAAATTTGTGTTTAAAATAAGAAAATAAAATAAGGTGGATTAATAACGTAGGGTTTCAGATACTATAGCTAGAAGGAAGGGGGAGGAGACCTGACTAACGACCGGAAGATGACGACCGTGTTACCATTGTACCATGATCTCACAACGTGAAGTGCTGTAACACTTCCAGGTGGATTTACAAGCGGCGTTAATCCTTGTACAAACACGGATTTCAAACAGGCCTATTCAAATATTTCCTTTAAAGCCGTAGATCCTAATCAGCGACAGGAGTGACTTTAGTACGTAGTCAATGACTTAGCAAACTAAAAAGCTGGAAGAAGGAAACCTTAAAAAGAATACAAAATTATACGTTTCGTAACTATAACATTACACTGTTAATGTAGATGTTACGAGTGGTTAATTTAAGTGATTTTTATAAAAGAAAATGTTGCTGAGCAACTCCTGTAAGACGACAATATAGATACACCAGAAGGCTATGCATATGGTCTTGCATACCACCACGGCGTCCCACAAGTCGTTGCTCCGAGCCAACTGCTGTTACAAGTTCGACTTATGCGACATCTGTAAGTACAACACTGACGTGTCCCCAGCTCTGTAAGTAAATCCAATTTAGATGCTATCACAAGCTTAATGTTCTTCCTAGGTAGGCTCTAAATGAACTGCTTAGATTTTCGACACGCAAGTGTTCAAACCGTTACACGTGACGGTCACTCCCTCTTACGAAATTATACGTTTGGACCCCAAAGCTGTTCATTAAAAATCTAAGGATATGAATAATATTAGGAAATAATTTACTATCCTTAATTAAAATAGTAATAACACTACAATAATAAGCCGTGATAAAAATAAACCCACACAGCTTCCTTCTACCCTACAGTTTTATTTTGCAGTTATATAAGTATTTCCCGTTTCCGGATAAAATTGTTTGCTTGTACCACTTGAAGTGACGTTTCTATTTATGGTATTGGCTTATAAACACTAAAACATATTTGTATATAGGCCTAATAACAGAATATAATAGTTTTAAAATATTGCTTGCTAAAAAGCATGCGTTGCTACATGCTATTTTATGGTCTCTTTCTCTCTCTCTCACATACACACACACACACACACACACACACACACACACACACACACACACACACTCACACACACACACACACACACACACACACACACACACACACACACACACACACACACACACACACACACACACACACATTTATATCAACAATTTGATTGTGTTTTTATAATTATTATGTGTAAGCAAAATAAGATAATTAAAAATAATAATAATTAAGTTTTTTTAAGCAAAATAATAAAATTCCATTTATTTACTTTAAATAATTGAAATAGATTGCGATTATAACTTTAAATACAAATCCTAAAATCCCTCCCCCGATTATTCTACAACTTTTAGTGACACTTTTGACCCATTTACTCGTTTTTATTAAAAATAAAGTAATATTAATGTAACTTTCTATAAATAACACAGAAAAATAATTTTACGAATATTTTACATCAAAATTGAATGTGAAACTGAATATATCCATATTGCACTCTAAATCAAACTTAAGCTCTGGTAATACTAAACAAGGAAACTAAACTATGTCTGGTATTACAAACAACAACAAAGTAAATGATTACAATTCTTTTAAATTCAGTATAGTTTTGTACCATATAGCAGATTACGAAAAAAAATTATTTGTGTTTTAATCCAACATAGATATTTTCTCAGAAATTGTTTTATAGACATATTGTTTCAATAGACATATTTTAATAGAAAAATTTTATTTTGAATGTATACAAAATTACAATAAATTATATCTATATACGTCAAAATTAAAAAATAAACAAAAATTTTAAAACTGTTGCGTAAGAATAGCCTGATTATTACAAATAAGAAAACGCTAATCAACTGAACGTTGTTTATGTGTCTGAATTAGGGTACTCATAAATAGGAAAAATACTAAAGCAACTCAACCATGTCTTCTATGTATCTGAACTTCACGAACATAAAAAGTAGCGTTTTATTCTACAATTTCTATATTCCAAGCAATCTTTTAGTCACAGCACAAACAACGATCATTATTACTAAACAACAGGTTCAAATGACTTTCCCTTCACATAAAACCCAGAGGATCTTGAATTAATTAAACCTAACCTCCTCTGTGAATCCCGCTTAGCCAAAGGGATATACACTGTTATAATTAGACGTTTGTCACGTTTAACCCAGTAATGTTAACAGTTAAATATCGTAGGAGGAAATTTCACGAGGAATCAGGTTTTCGTACTTCAATGAGAATGCCATTGAAAATATTTCTATTATAAAAATGATACATCATTTGTAACAATACCACAAACAATACAACAATTTAAAACGACAGAAGATCCACATGGTATAATTAAACTAATCAATTAAAGTCCACGTTTACTCAAATTTTGAAGAATGAATAATGGAAAACGAAAGTTTACCGTCAATAAATATTTACAATAGTTTTAATAACCACCTGTTTCAATTAAAGGTAATTTTAGTCCTTGAGACGGTGAAAAAGACTCAATTGGTGTTGAAATCTAGATATGAACGCATCAAATTTAAAGTCAAAAGTCATAAAAGCAGTGGCCTAAAATAGATAAAATGCACACAGTATTAATTTTATAGATGCTATCTCCTATTTACTAGAAGTTAATAACGCCTTCCTTAATAAGTAACAATTGTTTTAAAGAGTTTTTAAATATAGAATAAACAATTGAATATTTAGACATCAAACGTTTCCAGTTATTAATACATTAGTGAAACGAATCCTAGAACGATCGCCAAAACGTTTTTCAAATTCTGATAAAATGTTTGTTGCTTAAGTTTTTATTTCGTATTAGAAATATTGCAAAAAAAATAATAATAGCCTTCAAGTTAAACCAACGATGAAAGTAGTTTAATACGAATTTGGTGTCACTTGCATGACTCGAAAAATAAGGTAATAATGTAAGTTTTAATTATGCTTAACTATATATTGGGAGAGGTATCATTATTTTAGTCAGAAAAATATGACACAACCTTAGGATAGTAAATATTAAATATAAAATCATACATTATCGCATAACTTGAATAGAAATACTAGATCTGGCTATATTAGAAATTACGTAAAAAATAATTTAAACATAACCTCCAAAAAAGCCAGCTGACGAAAACAGCTGTTACAGTTGATCTCCGCCATGTTTGACTTCGGGAGAATTCGGTAGGGATTAAAACAACGATGCGCTCGTATAAGAGCTGTAGAGATGTGCAAAGGGGGAAATTGTTGAGCAGGCTCGTTAAAATTCTGGTATAAAGATGCATTCCCATGTAAATTTTTATATATATGGTCCGTCTTAAAAAGTTAAATTTCAAAAAATCAAATCAAAAAATAACCTTCACATTTCCATTAGTTAAAGCTATTTCGTATTTACGAGCATGTAATATTATTTATCCTCTTGGTAGGTATACAAGACAAAAAAATTATAACAAAAATATTTTGTTAAAATAACACTCCCACTTTATGCCATTAAAAGAATACTAACAAACCTAAACAAATTAAGCCAGCCCACGAGCCAAAGAATAAGAACAAAGCAAAACTGTAACAAAGTTATGCAAATATAGAGAGCTTTAATAATACTAATACGACTGAAATTACTTCGGAGTAGGCATGAAAGCAGAAGGCGGGTAACGTAAATATGTTTACACGTTCGACATGGCGGAAGAATAATTCAGCCGGCTATTGTCAATACGTACACAACGGCGTTCGGCGTCTGCAGGTAACTAGGCGCCGCCATGCTGATCAATAATAACGTGTGGAGCGCCAATTTCAACTCTTAGACGTCGGTTTCAGAGGCCGCGAACACGCGCTCAAAGTTACTTTCACAAAGTATATTGTCAAGGTTAATTGACTCGACTCTGTAGTTATAGACATTGGATCGTAAACGTATAACCTTCAAAGTAACTATTGCTATTATTTTTCCAATAAAATAATAATACTTATTGTACTTGTTATACTTATCGGACTTATACTTATTATACTTATAATTATAGTATTTTATCACTTATAAACACAAGAATCGGAATCGCCACTTTAATCAATGTAGAATCTAGTATCAAAGATTGCTCGACACCATTAGAATCGACGATTGCTGGAATCGAGAATCGGAATCGCCACTTTAATCAATGTAGAATCTAGTATCAAAGATTGCTCGACACCATTAGAATCGACGATTGCTGGAATCGAGAATCGGAATCGGCACTTTAATCAATGTAGAATCGAGTATCAAAGATTGCTCGACACCATTAGAATCGACGATTGCTGGAATCGAGAATCGGAATCGCCACTTTAATCAATGTAGAATCTAGTATCAAAGATTGCTCGACACCATTAGAATCGACGATTGCTGGAATCGAGAATCGGAATCGGCACTTTAATCAATGTAGAATCGAGTATCAAAGATTGCTCGATACCATTAGAATCAACGATTGCTGGAATCGAGAATCGGAATCAGCACTTTAATCAATGTAGAATCGAGTATCAAAGATTGCTCAATACCATTAGAATCGACGATTGCTGAAATCCAGGATCGGAATCGGCACTTTAATCAATGTAGAATCGAGCATCAAAGATTGCTCGATACTATTAGAATCGACGATTGCTGGAATCGAGAATCGGAATCGGCACTTTAATCAATGTAGAATCGAGTATCAAAGATTGCTCGATAACCATTAGAATCGACGACTGCTGGAATGGAGAATCGGAATCGGCCCATCCTTAACGTCATGTATACTAGGGATGTGTACTATTCTATATATTTGAGTAGCGATTTCTCCTTTCTCTAACGTTGCAGTATTTTCCTCTGTTGACGCGTTTCGGAATGAGTTCATTTTCAAAACTTAAATCGTACTAATAAATCTTTTTTTTTAGCTACGCTATTTGTTATAAACAGGCAATCTTCGGAAATAAATTAGGAATGACAATGTTTTATTGCAAAACGCTCAATATGTATGTGTCTCAGGAAACTTTGTAAAGGCTGACTGAATGTCGACGAAGAACATACAGCAATTTGGGTAGTATTATTATTGTGATGAAATGTTACTAATAGTGTGTGTGACTGTGTGCGTGTGCTCGTGCGCGTGGTGTACGGTAAGTGTATGTGTATAAAACACAATATATAATAGAACCTATACAACAAGAAATATTTAATCTTAAACAAACTATATTTTTCATAATTTTTTATACTTATTCCGTGCAAAGAATATAATAAAATATCAGTTTAATATTACATAGTGTTTTGGTTGCATTATTTAATTGCTTTGAGGAATATTAACAGTTGAAATTCTCTTAATTTTAAATGTTTGCCATTCTCATATATCTGTCATCAAGTTGCTTCTTAAATATTATCTATTTCAAAAGTTAAAAAGGACTTTTTTCATTCTAATAACAACATGACCAAAGCAGAAATGAAAACGTTCAAGTAATGTTTTATTCTTGAAAGAGTAATGAGAAATTTAAATAATTTATTCACTTTGACACACTTTTGTTACTAAGGCGATTGTCTAGAAAGACACTTTACAAGCTACCAGGTTTTACCTGTAATCTACGTTCAGGGGGGAGTTACAATCTATTTGATACACTTTAATTTTTAAAAACGTTGTGATTTCAAAACGAGCAGTATTATTCCCGTGACAGATAATCAACATAAATACCCTAGTTTTATATATACTATATTGTAATCCTTAGATGAATTATTTTTTCTTGTTGAATATGTATGGTGAAATAAAATAACTTTCATAAACAAGAATATACGAGTATTACTTCATTTATATTATATATATATATATCTCTTCATCCTATTTACTGACTTGACCTCGGATCCGTAGGCCACTGTACTTTGTAAGTAGTTATCTCTTTTTAAGTCATTATTTCATAATACTCAATTTAACATTAGATACAACGGATTCGTTGTTTTTATTAGAGGACCTATTTTTTTTAAAAACAACTTATTGTCATCGAACAGTTCATAGACTACGTCTCGTTTATTTCACAAGTTTTTCTTATAAAATTGTGTAAATAAAACAAGAGTAAAACCCATATTCTCACTGGCTCACACTCCGCTCCCGTAAAGCGAAAAGTTTCATTAAATCTTGAACGCAAAAATTATTTCAGAGAAGATGTCACCCTTTGTAACACAATTTAATCCAAGTATATTACCGTTTCAAGTGTAATTAGTCACGGATAATATATCCTCTTTGTACTTGACAAAACTGTATACAATGGAAGTTGAGTTGTTTCATTTCGCAGGCCTACGAAACGACAGGCCTTAGGCTAATGAGAATTTAGAATTCAAAAGGGACACAGCATAATTAAATAAGCGCGATCTAAGGAAGGGGAGGTTCTTTAAATTTTACAGCGGCATTTACAATACAGCAAGGTTCGCTACTCATTCCATTCTCTTCGTCACTACAGAGAGTTACGAGCTAAAATAAAGCCCCAAAAACCCATATCAATAATAGTTTGCTTCTCTTATTAGACGTAATAGCAATTAACAATACACCTCTAGGTTTTACAGCGGCAGTTACAACACAGCTAAGTTCGCTACTCATTCCATTCTTTTCGTCACTACAGAGAGTTACGAGCTAAAATAAAGCCCCAAAAACCCATATCAATAATAGTTTGCCTCTCTTATTAGACGTAATAGCAATTAACAATACACCTCTAGGTTTTACAGCGGCAGTTACAACACAGCTAAGTTCGCTAATCATTCCATTCTCTTCGTCACTACAGAGAGTTACGTGCTAAAATAAAGCCCCAAAAACCCATATCAATAATAGTTTGCCTCTCTTATTAGACGTAATAGCAATTAACAATACACCTCTAGGTTTTACAGCGGCAGTTACAAAACAGCAAGGCTCGCTACTCATTCCATTCTCTTCGTCACTACAGAGAGTTACGTGCTAAAATAAAGCCCCAAAAACCCATATCAATAATAGTTTGCCTCTCTTATTAGATGCAATTAACCTCTTTAATAGCAATTAACAATACACCTCTAGGTTTTACAGCGGCAGTTACAACACAGCTAAGTTCGCTACTCATTCCATTCTCTTCGTCACTACAGAGAGTTACGAGCTAAAATAAAGCCCCAAAAACCCATATCAATAATAGTTTGCCTCTCTTATTAGATGCAATTAACCTCTTTAATAGCAATTAACAATACACCTCTAGGTTTTACAGCGGCAGTTACAACACAGCTAAGTTCGCTACTCATTCCATTCTCTTCGTCACTACAGAGTTACGAGCTAAAATAAAGCCCCAAAAACCCATATCAATAATAGTTTGCCTCTCTTATTAGATGCAATTAACCTCTTTAATAGCAATTAACAATATAACTCTAGGTTTTCCAAATTCAGATCTCACTTCTCTTATATGACGTTTAATGCTATTTCAACTAATGATAATAATATTACGAAAGAAGTACGAGATAATAAGTATGAGAGAAGCAGACAAAGGGTAGTTGTATTTATGCACAAAACAAATAAAAGTACTCTTAAACTGTCTGTTAAATTGATCGTACACTAATATTAAATAGAAATTAAAAATTAATAAAGGTAAATAACAGTACAGTTAAATTTTCTCAATATCAAGCCTAAATTATAAGAAATTATAAGTAAATAAAGATAAATAAACCATAGTGATTGGACGCAATTATTTGTATGGAACAGACATTAATGTGGAACGAGGCAGTTGAAAACAGGAAGGCTCCATATACTTGAGAAGTTCGAAGAATGACCTTGAAGTGATATAAACAATGTTACAAGTCGGTCAAACAATGAGAAAAGAAGGAAAAGTTAATAATATTTGTGGTTATAGTAGGCATGAATGTGCTTTGGGTTAGTACATACAAGTGTTTTATAAGTTCTCAAAACAAAAGAAAAATACTAATAATAAGGTCGCATTTATTTTATCTGAGTCCGGCTCTAGTTATGTTGTCCTTTCTTTATTGCATTGGAAAAAGTAAATGTTCCCCAACAACAGCAAAGCCACTTGTGTTTTAAAATAATAATTTAATTCGTAATATAACTTTACATGCCTTAAAACGTTTTTGTTTGTTTCTGGCCATTGGCAGAGTGTGTGTATAGGAGACATCGAGCCATCGAGGCCAACCTTGGAAGCTCGTAATAAGAAGTAAGAAGTAAGAAGTAAGTAAAACGTTTTTGTAACATTGATTACTATCAGACCACGTAAAACTCCAAACTGTTGCAGACTGAACTACTGTGTTTAAAAGTGTGTTTCATCTTAGACTTCAGCTTAAAGTTAGTATAAATCAAAAGGTGAGTAGAATCCCAAAACTAATATAAAAAATGTATTGTCCTTGTAAAATCCTGTTATTTTCAAAACTAAGTAAAAGCTGGCACATAATGACCAACATAATTTGCAGTTTAGATTCAATAATCAGTGTACACAGAGCGCTCTTCAACTGACAGAAATCAATTCAATATGAAACACCATTACGGGTTTAGTTTTATTGTCTTAATAAAAGATCTTGCATAATAATGGCGTTAGAAACTCTGTAAGGTAATCGTTCCTCTTTGCTTTTCTGGTTTTATCTCCCAACTTTCACGATAAACCTCGTGGTAAAAGTTTTATAAAGCTCTGCTTAGGTTTTGAATAAAGGGAGGTGTCTCTCTAAAATATTTTGGAGAGTTGTTATTTTTTGTAATCCCCGTGAGTATGGCTTTCCACCTACTCCATGTAAAATAACAACAGATCGATAAAATAGAATCTCCCCCGTATGGTTTCTAAGTGGATTAATTTTGATTTCTCCTTTCCCAAGTTTAACTCGACGGTGCTTTCAAGCTAAAAGATTACTTCCCCTCGCCATTTTTGTTATTGCCGTAAGTGCGTCAAGTTTCGTGACAGATTTCAATTACTTGCTAACACAATTATTTTTCTTCCACGGCTACAATTGCCCATTATTCTTCCCCTATTCTTTTATTTTCAGCTCGAGTACTATAATTAAAATTTCTAAAGAAAACGTTACTACAGTATTACAAAAAGTTTTAATTATGGGTCTAATTGCAAGAATTTTTGAAGTTCGTACTAAAAACACAAACTGTAATTTTTATTGATGAATTTATTTATTATTATTAAACAACACTGGTGTTATTAGACCAGAAATTACTTTCCCTAAACAACCAATATAACTAGAATAACAAACTGACTTTTTACTTCTTGTCTGGACATCGATAATTAGATATTTGGTTATAGCTAGCACAGCACAACACTACATTAGCTGAAACCCAGTTATTCTCCACACCATACACGAGCCAAGTAAGTAGTTGAGTAGCAGCTATTGTCAAGCACAGATAGATTACTCTTTATGTATTCTGACGATCTTCTTTATTAATTGTTTACCGGCGAGATATTCACATCTCGGTGAATACGTTTAAGTTTGATATACCACGGAATATTGACCATATTTCTCAGTTCCTTATTCTAGAATGACTAAGAATTGTTACATCAGATTTCTCTGCACGTCCTCACAATTGGTTACTATGGAAGCCAGATGGGTTTTAGAATATGATTACATATTGTTATTTTATTATGTGATGGCGACTTTGATTTTCTATTTTGTGTGTACGTATTTTTAATAAAAAGAAACATCTATTTTATACCACATTACATGGTTTAAATTCAAATACATTGCTTACAATCTTCGTGTATACAAGACAAAAGTATTTTTTTTTTACACATTCGAACCCGAAATAAAAATATTTTCGTTAATTTTGAAATACTTTTAAACCAAAATTATTCATAAGGACACCTTTACAGAATATTACAACATATAAGCAATACAATATATGTTTAATCACACTTTGATTACACTCAAAGTCTAATGCGTGATTAACAACCAGCTCGTCATGAACTACAAGATTTCGAAACAAAATAATAAGTGTTAATTTTCCTTTCCTGATACGTATTGAAAGCATGCGTTAAGGAAATTGAAGCATCAATACAACAAACCTTAACTGAAGTGTATATTTAAACAGAAATACCGAATATGCATATTTACAAAGACAATTATTTTTTTTTATTTTGTGGGTAGAAGAACAATGTAGAGTTAAATACAGACCACAGTGAAATATAATTCTCTTGTTTAACTTCAGAATACTTGACATAATTGTTGAACACAAAAGGGTTGTCTAAATTCTTCTGAAATGTACATCTGAATATTCAAACATGTTCAAATATTTGTATGCAATTGAAGTTTTCTTGTAATAGTGCTACAACTTGTAACAATGCTAACAATCTGTTAAAACAGTTATAAGTAACAATTCGTTGATTGGAGATTTTGTGCAATTCATTTTTACACAATTTTAACTATTTCTTTGCCTAATATGGATCTAAAAAAACAAGAGGTTGCAAAATTTTGAAAACATATTCTACTATTTTATGAAAGTTTCATAAATGCATCGCGAAAAAGGGTAGAAATCTGTCTTTCCCCGGTAGGCAAGATACTTTAGGCAGAGACCCTTCCCACGCTGTGCTACATTTCCCCTATTATCAGACCCAGAGAATCGTATTTCTTCCTTAACGCTACGTAATCCCAAACACCCTCCGTAAACTTCTTCTTATAAGGCGCTGTAACGGTAAGCTGTTTTTATGATTAAGTAAACGTTGGTCTACTTTAGGTGCACAAGTGGGTCATGATCCACCTTTACCCTCTACTAAGGAGTACAAAGTCCTACGGAAATCCTTCCCATGCTCACCATCCATTGCTATCCTTTAGTGGTCTAAAGGTATAAGGCGGTGTAAAGGGAATACTGTTTGTATGGCTGCTATAAACCGTTGGTGTACTTTAGGTACACAAGTGGGTCTTGATTGTCTTTTAGCCTCTACTAATAGGTTTAAGGTCCTACGGTAATCCTTCCCAAGCTCAACAATCTACTCCTATCCTTTAGTGATCTAAAGGTATAAGGCGATGTAACGGGATGGCTGTTTTTATGGCTGCTATAAACCGTTGGTGTACTTTAGGTACACAAGTGGGTCATGATTGCCCTTTAGCCTCTACTAATAGGTTTAAGGTCCTACGGTAATCCTTCCCATGCTCAACACTCCACTCCTACCTTTTTAGACGATAAGTCATATGGACTGTTTGCCCTAAAACACAGATATATTCAATTTTCCTTCATATAAGACAATTGTACAGTTGAAAAATGAACAAAAATTTTAATAACTGTTAATTTAAAAAAAAAGAATGTTAATGAGCGAGGTTATCGAAACATCTTGAGGCAGTATCAAACTTGAATAAAATGTCCTTACTCACTAAAAGGCAAAGAGATACTGATTTAACTCTTCAGATGCCATTGACTTGAGTAAAACAAAGTGTTTGGTAGTATGGTAAGCCGTAGTTGCTGATTAGGCTGGTAGTATCAACCACCGTTACATGAAACACTGCAGTCCCTAACCTAGCCTCACTCGGTAGATACCTCCTCCACACGGGAAGGTAATGAAATACTGATTTAACTCATCAGATGCCATTGATTTGAATAAAACAAAGTTTGTTAGTACAGTAAGCCATAGTTGCAGATTAGGCTGGTAGTATCAACGAACGTTACATGAAACACTGCAGTCCCTAACCTAGCCTCACTCAGTAGATACCTCCTCCACTCGGGAAGGTAAAGAAATACTGATTTAACTCTTCAGATGCCATTGACTTGAGTAGAACAAAGTGTTTGGTAGTATGGTAAGCCGTAGTTGCTGATTAGGCTGGTAGTATCAACCACCGTTACATGAAACACTGCAGTCCCTAACCTAGCCTCACTCGGTAGATACCTCCTCCACTCGGGAAGGTAAAGAAATACTGATTTAACTCTTCAGATGCCATTGACTTGAGTAAAACAAAGTGTTTGGTAGTATGGTAAGCCGTAGCTGCTGATTAGGCTGGTAGTATCAACCACCGTTACATGAAACACTGCAGTCCCTAACCTAGCCTCACTCGGTAGATACCTCCACCACTCGGGAAGGTAAAGAAATACTGATTTAACTCTTCAGATGCCATTGACTTGAGTAAAACAAAGTGTTTGGTAGTATGGTAAGCCGTAGCTGCTGATTAGGCTGGTAGTATCAACCACCGTTACATGAAACACTGCAGTCCCTAACCTAGCCTCACTCGGTAGATACCTCCACCACTCGGGAAGGTAAAGAAATACTGATTTAACTCTTCAGATGCCATTGACTTGAGTAAAACAAAGTGTTTGGTAGTATGGTAAGCCGTAGCTGCTGATTAGGCTGGTAGTATCAACCACCGTTACATGAAACACTGCAGTCCCTAACCTAGCCTCACTCGGTAGATACCTCCTCCACACGGGAAGGTAATGAAATACTGATTTAACTCTTCAGATGCCATTGACTTGAGTAAAACAAAGTGTTTGGTAGTATGGTAAGCCGTAGCTGCTGATTAGGCTGGTAGTATCAACCACCGTTACATGAAACACTGCAGTCCCTAACCTAGCCTCACTCGGAAGATACCTCCTCCACACGGGAAGGTAATGAAATACTGATTTAACTCATCAGATGCCATTGATTTGAATAAAACAAAGTTTGTTAGTACAGTAACCCATAGTTGCAGATTAGGCTGGTAGTATCAACCACCGTTACATGAAACACTGCAGTCCCTAACCTAGCCTCACTCGGAAGATACCTCCTCCACACGGGAAGGTAATGAAATACTGATTTAACTCATCAGATGCCATTGATTTGAATAAAACAAAGTTTGTTAGTACAGTAACCCATAGTTGCAGATTAGGCTGGTAGTATCAACCACCGTTACATGAAACACTGCAGTCCCTAACCTAGCCTCACTCGGTAGATACCTCCTCCACCCGGGAAGGTAATGAAATACTGATTTAACTCTTCAGATGCCATTGACTTGAGTAAAACAAAGTGTTTGGTAGTATGGTAAGCCGTAGTTGCTGATTAGGCTGGTAGTATCAACCGCCGTTACATGAAACACTGCAGTCCCTAACCTAGCCTCACTCGGTAGATACCTCCTCCACTCGGGAAGGTAAGGAAATACTGATTTAACTCTTCAGATGCCATTGACTTGAGTAAAACAAAGGGTTTGGTAGTATGGTAATCCGTAGTTGCTGATTAGGCTGGTAGTATCAACCACCGTTACATGAAACACTGCAGTCCCTAACCTAGCCTCACTCGGTAGATACCTCCTCCACACGGGAAGGTAATGAAATACTGATTTAACTCTTCAGATGCCATTGACTTGAGTAAAACAAAGTGTTTGGTAGTATGGTAAGCCGTAGTTGCTGATTAGGCTGGTAATATCAACCACCGTTACATGAAACACTGCAGTCCCTAACCTAGCCTCACTCGGTAGATACCTCCTCCACTCGGGAAGGTAATGAAATACTGATTTAACTCTTCAGATGCCATTGACTTGAGTAAAACAAAGGGTTTGGTAGTATGGTAATCCGTAGTTGCTGATTAGGCTGGTAATATCAACCACCGTTACATGAAACACTGCAGTCCCTAACCTAGCCTCACTCGGTAGATACCTCCTCCACTCGGGAAGGTAAAGAAATACTGATTTAACTCTTCAGATGCCATTGACTTGAGTAAAACAAAGTGTTTGGTAGTATGGTAACCCGTAGCTGCTGATTAGGCTGGTAGTATCAACCACCGTTACATGAAACACTGCAGTCCCTAACCTAGCCTCACTCGGTAGATACCTCCTCCACACGGGAAGGTAATGAAATACTGATTTAACTCTTCAGATGCCATTGATTTGAATAAAACAAAGTTTGTTAGTACAGTAACCCATAGTTGCAGATTAGGTTGGTAGTATCAACGAACGTTACATGAACCACTGCAGTCCCTAACCTAGCCTCACTCGGTAGATACCTCCTCCACTCGGGAAGGTAAAGAAATACTGATTTAACTCTTCAGATGCCATTGACTTGAGTAAAACAAAGTGTTTGGTAGTATGGTAATCCGTAGTTGCTGATTAGGCTGGTAGTATCAACCACCGTTACATGTAACACTGCAGTCCCTAACCTAGCCTCACTCGGAAGATACCTCCTCCACACTGGGAGGTAAAACCACATCCTTCAGATTTAAGCTTTCAATGGCTATCCAGCTCCTAACCAAAAGCCCTGTTCCCATATTCCTACCCGCAGCCATTTTCGGTGACAGAGGCTGCATAACCTCGGGGGCCACCAAATCCCCCTTCTCTAACTGACTGACTGACTTTCAATTGCAGTAGGAAACCGTGGGCAGGAGATTAAACCGATCATTAAATTAATCGTTAAATGGTTGTCTCTTGAACACTTTCACGTTCATACGATGTCAATATAGTCAATTAGCCAGAGTTGTATTTTTAGTAGAGCTTGAAAAGAAATTCAAAGCAAACAAAGTGGAGTGCCTAGCCAGCAAAATAACTGAGAATGTCGAACATCGTATGTATTATAGCGTGTGTTTCTAGCGTTTAAGGATTTCGTCTGTACTGTGTTGCTATCTCTTAGCAAACAAAGTGGAGTGCCTAGCCAGCAAAATAACTGACGAATGTCGAACATCGTATGTATTATAGCGTGTGTTTCTAGCGTTTAAGGATTTCGTCTGTACTGTGTTGCTATCTCTTAGCAAACAAAGTGGAGTGCCTAGCCAGCAAAATAACTGACGAATGTCGAACATCGTATGTATTATAGCGTGTGTTTCTAGCGTTTAAGGATTTCGTCTGTACTGTGTTGCTATCTCTTAGCAAACAAAGTGGAGTGCCTAGCCAGCAAAATAACTGAGAATGTCGAACATCGTATGTATTATAGCGTGTGTTTCTAGCGTTTAAGGATTTCGTCTGTACTGTGTTGCTATCTCTTAGCAAACAAAGTGGAGTGCCTAGCCAGCAAAATAACTGACGAATATCGAACATCGTATGTATTATAGCGTGTGTTTCTAGCGTTTAAGGATTTCGTCTGTACTGTGTTGCTATCTCTTAGCAAACAAAGTGGAGTGCCTAGCCAGCAAAATAACTGAGAATGTCGAACATCGTATGTATTATAGCGTGTGTTTCTAGCGTTTAAGGATTTCGTCTGTACTGTGTTGCTATCTCTTAGCAAACAAAGTGGAGTGCCTAGCCAGCAAAATAACTGACGAATGTCGAACATCGTATGTATTATAGCGTGTGTTTCTAGCGTTTAAGGATTTCGTCTGTACTGTGTTGCTATCTCTTAGCGATCAAAAATAAACTACCACTCTTGAGTGTCAACAGGATCTTGTGAAGTGAGCAAGTTCTTGTGAAACATATTATTATCACGGAATGTGCTCTTATCTTTTGAATGTTCATTCAACACTTGATTCAGAATATTGCCGGGTTCTATAATTTTGCACATTCATTTGCAATAAAAGGTGTGTTGAAAACCAAGTTGTAAAAGTAATGCTATAAACTAGATTAGAAACGGCAAAACACATTCAGGTAATTTAAACTGGGTAATCGTGACAAATCCGTCGATCCTCGGATATAGATCAGATAGCAAAAAATTAGTTCTTGCTACAATTTTACTCAACTAATTTATTTAGAATCAGGCGGCAGAGTGGGTAGGGCACTTCACTATTGGCTTGCAGAACCTGGATAGCTCGACAAAGAGGGTCTGTTGGCTTTTTGTACTCAAGTCAACTGAGCTTCTGAAAATGAAGTGTCTAGTGGTCAAAACACGGGTAAGAATGGAAGGTAGAAGCGCCGTACTTCAACGTTACGGTCTTTGAGTATCGTATGACACCTAACCTAATCCAAATATCCGCTACGAAAGTTTCATTGTGGACGGATTAAATAGTGTTATTTTTTTATTCTAAAAAAATTATAGTTATATTTATATAAAGATTACATATTTTTTTTAAACTATATTATTCTCACTATGTATTTTACAGGATTTATTGAAGGACGAAAATACTTTCATAGAAAGCCTGCCACTAACTCTATGATGCGGCTAAATAACGATTTGTCCGATTGTGTAGATTTCCATGATTTTTTTCAACTCGATTTCGTATAAGGTTCAAGAGTTATAAACTTGACTATAAAGTGCCTCTTCTGTGTCGTGTTTTGGTGTTCCAGCAGGTTATACTGTGTAAACACGGTTATCACAATGTGTTTTTATAGGAATTAATTTTCTGAGCTATGGCAAATACGTTTACATATCCACATGCATGAAAAATTTATAAATTATAAACGAGGAGTCAGAGAGAAGTGTCTATTTCAAATCAAGATGTTTAATTCCTGCCGCTCGGATGAATTTAAACATTTGTAGTGCACTTGTTGGGGTAACAAAATCAGAATCTCTGTTTACAGCATTTTAAAAACTTTTTCTTATCAACTTAACCACACTCGCATTCGTTTCACATTCCTATGTGACTTCGAATGAGACAATGAAAGCCGATATCAATAAATATTTCCAACTGCCATTTACTGGATCAAGAAAAACAGAAAATATTTCTTCTGAAAAGTCCTAGAATCTTTCAAATAAATCTGGAAGTTTTACAGAAGATATTATAGCTGCGAATATTACGGATTTTGTGAAAATAAGAGAGTGACAGCACAACAAAAGTATAAACATTCTAAATCTTAGTCCCTTAAACATTTAACTAAAAATCAATAAGATGTATGTGTTTATGTTCCGGATCAAGGGTGTTTCTTCTGAAAGTGTTTACTTTAATTTAAATTTATTTGATAATTAATCATATAATATATATATATATATATATATATATATATATATATATATATATTAAAACAACATAGGTTATTCAAATACAAGAATATTTATTAATTTATATCCAAAGCTTTTCGTTGGCAAACAGTACCAACATCATCAGGAATGAAAATTACAATAATGTAAGCTACAGGCCTAAAACATATGTTTAATTCATATTTTAAACATATGTTTTAGGCCTATAGCTTACATTATTGTAATTTTCATTCCTTATGATGTTGGTACTGTTTGCCAACGAAAAGATTTGGATATAAATTAATAAATATTCTTGTATTTGAATAACATATGTTGTTTTAAATTATTAAACAAGAAAACGTATTTTATATGTATATGTATATGTATATACATGTACATATATATATATATATATATATATATATATATATATATATATGTATATATATGTATATGTATATATATACATATACATATATATATATATATATATATATATATATATATATATATATATGTATATGTATATATATATATATATATATATATATATATATATATATATATATATATATATATATGTATATGTATATATATATATATATATATATATATATATATGTGTGTGTGTGTATATACATAGGTTTCCACTGATATCTAGTTCTGTGTATTTATATTTGGCGCCGCCCACAGCGTTTGCACTAATTATCTAGATAATGCTGATATAAAAAAAAGTTTTTTCAACACATATTTTTAATAAAGTTTATATTGAATAATTTTGTTTACAAAAGATTAAACAAGTAAATTTAGCTTAATTACTCTTTTTATCTATGCGTTCACACTTTTGATCACCTGTGATATCCCTGCTCAGTAACAACTCGTTTTATAGGTTTATGTTATCCGATATGTGGTGAATGAAATCAAGATATGTCAATAGAAGACGACTGACGACGAAGACAATTTAGATGGGTAGCTATATAATGTAAGAAATAGCCCATTGAACATTTTAATTTTTAGTCATGAAAATTACATTATTTCTTTAAACCTTTACAGCGATAAATTATTTAATTTCAGCGATAAGGAAAATGCAGAAGACCTAGAAAAAAAATAAAAATAAAGAAACAACACAAACCGAACATAAAAGTGAGATACACCAAGATCAACAGTTAAGAGTTGGTGGGCTATCCCTTGATATTCGTGCTGAATTGTTAGAAGAGGACAAGGGGATTGGCGAAGGTAACCAGAAAAAAGAGCCATGCCGTATAATTGAGTGTGAGGTAAAAGGGTACTCTAAATAGATACGGACTGACACGGCTCCGAGAACGTGTCAGTCATTCAAGAAAAGGTTTATTTAAAGAACTTCATGTTGAATGGGTTCAAGTTCCTAGAACTACCCATCAAAAATATGGGAGTTGTAGCAGCCATTAAGGCAGCACAGATAAAGGTTACCCGGCAATGCTTGATTCCATTAACAATTCAGGGAATAAAAGTTAACTGCATTTTTATAGTGGTCTCCAAACTTCGGTCGGAGATGATTATGGGGTGCAATACACTATATAACCGAAAGACACGGATAAACATCGATAGACGCTTTGTGACCTTTGAGATAGAAGGAAGGATGGTGTAAAAAGACTTCCTAAATAAAACAAAAGAAAATAAAGAAAGAGTAAGGGAAGTCAAAACCATAAACCAGAAACCCATAGAAACAATGATACATCAACAATAGGGCATCAAAGCAAAAAGGAGGGGTTAATAAGACAGTGCGAAAAGAAGGGGCACTGCCGAATGAGTGAAGAAGGCTATAACCAGATAACCCAAAGAAACAATGATGCATCAACAATAGGGCATCCAGGTAAAAGGAGGGGTTAATGCGACAGTGCGGGAAGCATGTGCACTGCCGAATGGGTGAAGGAGGTGATGGACCAGAAACAAGTAAAGGGATCTCTCAAAAGTGTCTCTCAAAGGTTCCACTACCCCGAAAGGAGCTAGAAAGGCTTATAGGAGGCTAGTTGGCTTTTGTAACAAATTCGGGGGTTGATACCTTTGAGAGGTTTATTCCTTAAGTTATAGGTTTCGAACCATGGTTCGTGTTCAAGGGATAAACCATTACTTTCTTGCGGACAAGGAGAGGTCATCGAGGTGAGTTGATGAGTTAGCCGGAGGTAAGCGTACATGGGGCAGAGTAAGGTAGGACCGTGAGAACACACAACAGACACAAAATGCTTCTGTCAAACTACTTGACAGACGCTACCAAGTAGGCACAACATTCGGTCGAGTGTCATTGTAACAACTCTTCGCTCTGCTTACAATTAGTTTTTGTATTAGTATTTCTGTAATCACTCCAATCAACCACGAAGCACTAGCAATCCATAAAACCTCACAGATACACACAGAACAGACACAAAATGCTTCCGTCAAACTGCTTGACAAACGCTAACACGAAGGCACAACATTCGGTCGAGTGTCATTGTAACAACTCTTCGCTCTGCTTACAATTAGTTTTTGTATTAGTATTTCTGTAATCACTCCAATCAACCACGAAGCACTAGCAATCCATAAAACCTCACAGATACACACAGAACAGACACAAAATGCTTCCGTCAAACTGCTTGACAAACGCTACCACGAAGGCACAACATTCGGTCGAGTGTCATTGTAACAACTCTTCGCTCTGCTTACAATTAGTTTTTGTATTAGTATTTCTGTAATCACTCCAATCAATCACGAAGCACTAGCAATCCATAAAACCTCACAGATACACACAGAACAGACACAAAATGCTTCCGTCAAACTGCTTGACAAACGCTGCCAAGTAGGCACAACATTCGGTCGAGTGTCAATGTAACAACTCTTCGCTCTGCTTACAATTAGTTTTTGTATTAGTATTTCTGTAATCACTCCAATCAATCACGAAGCACTAGCAATCCATAAAACCTCACAGATACACACAGAACAGACACAAAATGCTTCCGTCAAACTGCTTGACAAACGCTAACACGAAGGCACAACATTCGGTCGAGTGTCATTGTAACAACTCTTCGCTCTGCTTACAATTAGTTTTTGTATTAGTATTTCTGTAATCACTCCAATCAACCACGAAGCACTAGCAATCCATAAAACCTCACAGATACACACAGAACAGACACAAAATGCTTCCGTCAAACTGCTTGACAAACGCTAACACGAAGGCACAACATTCGGTCGAGTGTCATTGTAACAACTCTTCGCTCTGCTTACAATTAGTTTTTGTATTAGTATTTCTGTAATCACTCCAATCAACCACGAAGCACTAGCAATCCATAAAACCTCACAGATACACACAGAACAGACACAAAATGCTTCCGTCAAACTGCTTGACAAACGCTACCACGAAGGCACAACATTCGGTCGAGTGTCAATGTAACAACTCTTCGCTCTGCTTACAATTAGTTTTTGTATTAGTATTTCTGTAATCACTCCAATCAATCACGAAGCACTAGCAATCCATAAAACCTCACAGATACACACAGAACAGACACAAAATGCTTCCGTCAAACTGCTTGACAAACGCTGCCAAGTAGGCACAACATTCGGTCGAGTGTCAATGTAACAACTCTTCGCTCTGCTTACAATTAGTTTTTGTATTAGTATTTCTGTAATCACTCCAATCAATCACGAAGCACTAGCAATCCATAAAACCTCACAGATACACACAGAACAGACACAAAATGCTTCCGTCAAACTGCTTGACAAACGCTAACACGAAGGCACAACATTCGGTCGAGTGTCATTGTAACAACTCTTCGCTCTGCTTACAATTAGTTTTTGTATTAGTATTTCTGTAATCACTCCAATCAACCACGAAGCACTAGCAATCCATAAAACCTCACAGATACACACAGAACAGACACAAAATGCTTCCGTCAAACTGCTTGACAAACGCTAACACGAAGGCACAACATTCGGTCGAGTGTCATTGTAACAACTCTTCGCTCTGCTTACAATTAGTTTTTGTATTAGTATTTCTGTAATCACTCCAATCAACCACGAAGCACTAGCAATCCATAAAACCTCACAGATACACACAGAACAGACACAAAATGCTTCCGTCAAACTGCTTGACAAACGCTACCACGAAGGCACAACATTCGGTCGAGTGTCAATGTAACAACTCTTCGCTCTGCTTACAATTAGTTTTTGTATTAGTATTTCTGTAATCACTCCAATCAATCACGAAGCACTAGCAATCCATAAAACCTCACAGATACACACAGAACAGACACAAAATGCTTCCGTCAAACTGCTTGACAAACGCTGCCAAGTAGGCACAACATTCGGTCGAGTGTCAATGTAACAACTCTTCGCTCTGCTTACAATTAGTTTTTGTATTAGTATTTCTGTAATCACTCCAATCAACCACGAGGCACTAGCAATGCATAAAGCCTCACAGAATAGACACAAAATGCTTCCGTCAAACTGCTTGACAAACGCTGCCAAGTAGGCACAACATTCGGTCGAGTGTCAATGTAACAACTCTTCGCTCTGCTTACAATTAGTTTTTGTATTAGTATTTCTGTAATCACTCCAATCAACCACGAGGCACTAGCAATGCATAAAGCCTCACAGAATAGACACAAAATGCTTCCGTCAAACTGCTTGACAAACGCTGCCAAGTAGGCACAACATTCGGTCGAGTGTCAATGTAACAACTCTTCGCTCTGCTTACAATTAGTTTTTGTATTAGTATTTCTGTAATCACTCCAATCAACCACGAGGCACTAGCAATGCATAAAGCCTCACAGAATAGACACAAAATGCTTCCGTCAAACTGCTTGACAAACGCTGCCAAGTAGGCACAACATTCGGTCGAGTGTCAATGTAACAACTCTTCGCTCTGCTTACAATTAGTTTTTGTATTAGTATTTCTGTAATCACTCCAATCAACCACGAGGCACTAGCAATGCATAAAGCCTCACAGAATAGACACAAAATGCTTCCGTCAAACTGCTTGACAAACGCTGCCAAGTAGGCACAACATTCGGTCGAGTGTCAACGTAACAACTCTGATGAAGTTGTCTATCGTTAGCGCAACGAGTGAAACACCTCAACCGTGTTTGCTGTTTAATTTGAAGGAAATGAAGTGCTTTTAGAGACCTCGAATTCCATTAGTAATTACTTCTCAAGGTGTATTTAGATGACAATTGTACTTCGTTAATAGAGTTTGCATTTAATTGTTGTTTTAAACACTTGAGACATATTTTTCTAAAAATTAAGGATAGGGTAGTGCGATTTATTTTACATTTTAAGCGTTGTTACAATTCAACACAATGTCTTGCGACTCTCTTCCCCATTTCAAAATAGAGTGTCTATATACAAAATGGCAAAATATTAGCTTAAAACGCTCCAATTATTATTTACATTGTTGTGAGACAATACTGCTAATGATCATAGCAAATATTGGCAAGTGTCACGACAAAAAATATCGAAGCTGGTGACACGTGTGTTTAACATAACATATAATAAAATTATATGCTTTATGTAACCGCAAGGGCTGAGCGGGATTGGAGGCGTAGAAACAACTGTTCTGGAAGACGGTCGCTTCTAGTCTGCTACGACTAAGCATTCTGATATAGATGAAATATCGACCTCGCATCTGTCTAATCACCTCCAACGAACGAAACAATATATTCCATCTCATATACGCACTTACTTTCTGTTTCCCTTTTGGATTCCCTAGCAGCAACTTTACGCCCTGGCAAAGGTTCGAGTTCCAGACCCACACACATGGAATAATGCATTCTATGAAGCACTATACATAGAAAAAAAATTCTTATGAAGCACCACAGGTGGAAAACCGCAACCTATGAGCACCAGACATGAAAAAAGATTCCTAAGAACCACCATTGATGAGAAAATTCCCATAAACCACCACAGTAGAAAAACACAACCTATGAAGCACCAGACATGAAAAAAGATTCCTATGAAGCACCATAGATGAAAAGAGATTCCCATAAAGCACCACAGTAGAAAAAACTCATTCTATGAAGCACCAGACATGAAAAAGATTCCTATGAAGCAACATACATGAAAAAAGATTTCTATGAAGCACTCACCATAGATGAAAAAAAATTACCATAAAGCACCACAAATGGAAAAACTCATCCTATGTACACCACACGTGGAAAAACCTAATCTTATGAAGCACCATGCATGGAAAAATCAATCCTACGAAGCACCATGCATGAAAAATGATTCCTGAAAAGCACCACAAATTGATAAACGCATCCTATGAAGCACTACACGTGGAAAACCACATCTTATGAAATAACATCCATTGGAACCCAATCTTAGGCAGCACCACACGTGGACAAACCAATCCTATGAAGGACTACACATGAAAAAACGAATCCTATGAAGCACCACACATGAAAAAACGAATCCTATGAAGCTTGACACATGAAAAAACTAATCCTATGAAGCACGACAACATGGAGAAACAAATCCTACGAAGGACCACACATGGAAAATTTTTATGAAAGATACTTTATATCATTACTAAACATATTCAAAGAAAACATTATGTCCAACATGCAATCTAAGGTACGTTTTTAGCTTCATAAAGTAAAAAAAATTTCCATAAAATTATTGCTGCAATAAAATATTACATAAGATCAGTACATATTTATGCAAAAAGTACAATAATAAATCTGATTTGGTTATTCAACATGACTAAATTAATATTATTCCATAATTTTAAAACTAAAGTGCCTAAAGTCCGCACACACTTCCACACCTACTCACACGCACACCCATATTAGCATATATAAATAAATAAATAAATAAATATATATATATATATATATATATATATATATATATATATATATATATATATATATATACATAGGGAGAGACAGATATAAAAAAGGAAGAACATGCCTGTGAGAAAGAGAATGTTTAGACTAACGCTTTTTTAAATATTTAAAATGTTCGTAGTACATTATAAAAATTTAGTTTGTGTCAAGTTCACGAAAAATAAAATGCAAACTGTAACGGCTGCTCTAGATTCTGTTACTACTTTTATAAAACAAAGATGGCAGGCCTGATTAAAGTTAAAACGCAATGATAGATTAAATTACATCTCGAATCCGGGAAGAAGGTTATCTTTCAGGCAAGAATGATGGCTAAACAAAGTTAATGCTACACTTAAATCATGCCTTTAAAATTATCTCTTGGATACGGGATCCCAGGGGATGTATTATTTCCTACGTTACTTTTTTCTTCATAACAAACATGGAAAATTGATTCCACCTCACTGAAATAAAAATTCGAATACGCGTTTTAGGATTTAGGTGGAAAACGCGCATGCCTTCTATTAGGAATTCAGACTGCAAAATTAAATGAACAGTTTTTTAAATCAAACCCAATTTAATTTACCAAAATAATATGTTACCCTAGATTTGTTTAATCCTCAGGTTAAAACGTTAAATAAATAAACAAAGACAGAATATAATAAAACAAAAGAAAATTTACACAGTGCCAGCTTACAGGATAAAAAAACATTCATGGTGAAAACAAAAATAGAGAATATAGTAGAGTTTAAAATGTTTGGTGTTACTGCGATTGTACTGAAAAGTTTGGAAAGAATAAGAAATTTTGTTAAGGTATTTCATCAGTCACGTATCGACTCTTGCTAAATAAAATGCTTTCCAGGAATAATACCAAATTACTGCAGTATTAAAATTAATTTTGTAATAATCTGTAAAACGTGTATTCAAGGATATATGTATATATTTCGGCATATATGTATACTTAGGTATATGTGTGTGTATTTAGTGATATATGTGTATATTTAAGTATGTATTGGGTGTATTTAAATACATATGTGTATATTTAGTTATATATAGGTATATTTAGCTATATATGTGAATATTTAGTTATACATTTATATATTTAGTTACATATGGTTATATTTAGTTATATACGTGTATATTTAGTTAGATTTGTATATTTAGTTATATATTGGTATATTTAGTTATATACGGGCACATTAAGTTATATATGTGGATATTTTGGTATACATGTGTATATGTAGTTATAAATGGGTATATTTAGTTATATATGGGTATATTTAGTTATATACGTGTATATTTAGTTATAGATTTGTATATTTAGTTATATATGTATATTTAACCATATATGTGGATATTTAGGAATATATTGTAAAGTTAGTGGATATTTATATGGCTATATTCATATGTGGATATATAGGTAGGCTATATATGGCTATATTTAGTTATATATGGGTATATTTGGTTATAAAAGTGTATATTTAGTTATAAATTTGTGTATTTAGTTATATATGGGTATATGTAGTTATATATGTGGATATTTATTTTCATATGGGTATATTTAGTTATATATATATATATATATATATATATATATATATATATATCAATATTTCGTTATATAGTTGTATATTTAGTTATATATGTGTATATTTATTGATATATGTAGATATTTAGGTATATATGTGTATATTTATTGATATATGTAGGTATTTAGGTATATATGTGTATATTTAGTTATATGTGGGTATATGTAGTTATATATGTGTATATTTAGTGTTATATGTGGATATTTCTGTATATATGTGTATATTTATTGATATATGTGGATATTTAGGTATATATGTGTATATTTAGTTATATATGAGTATATTTAACCATATATTGAGATATTTAGGTATACATATGTACATTTAACCATATATGTGGATATTTAGGAATATAATGTAAAATTAGTAGCACATGTGGATATTTAGGTATACATGTGTATTTTCAGGGGTATAACTGTGGAAAGTAAATTTTTATAATTTAAATACTTATATTTACAAAAAATTACTTTGTATACTTGGCTAAGAAAGAGGATCAACATCTTTACGACTGTGATATCGTGTAAGCTACTAAAAACATATCGATACACCAAAACAGCTTGAAAAATGGTTTTTACGGGTGCTTCATCGAGTAACAAAACTAATGGCATTGTCTGTTATGAAAGTTTGCTCTGAACAAGCTATTTGTGAATTCATTTTCAAGAGATCTGAGTAGTTTTACATAACGCTCTATGGTATGGAGCCAAGATTGCTCCGACTGTTTCTTTCAATTTTCCGACTATTTTATCAGAGATTTCTTTCCATAATCGTCATTCCCCCCTCTCTCTCCTTGTCCAACCAAGCATTACTTCGTTGGTGTCACGTTTTAGGTCCATACTAGTAAATCACTATTATTTAAAGACATCTGTCAGATTTGTTTTTCAAAAAGCGGTTCAATTCATGTTTCGAGATAAACATTGAATAAATGATAAAACTGTTGAACAGTAGTACAACGTTTCGGCAACTGTTTTGTTGCCCTTTTCCAGCTTGTTGTGCTACAAAAAACAAAGTACTTACATTTAGAGTAATGTTAAGGGACAGAACATCAAACCCTCTACACTTCACCAAACACTTTCTGTGAGCTATAGCTCTACTAACTTTTCTCCCCGCATTCAAAGCGTGAAGCTGTATAACGAAATGTCACTAGTAGTGTGTAAAAATAAATTTAAATATCGGGTCAACTCGTGGTTTTAATAGGGCAAATGAATTGAGAAGAAATCCATTGTAACAACTTACTGAACTAGAAATCCTTGAAAACATAACCTCAATAGACTCATTTTCTAATAAACTTATGAACCCCACATTTTTCTATCGACCCACAGCTTTACTTCCAAAACGAACATGCAGACAAAACGTTGCAAGTCACATGTACAGAGTAGCTTGTTTACGCATGGGACCGACCACGTGAGTCGTAACACTTACTAAATGAGGTCGTCTTTGTATCAGTTAACAATTTTAATTATAGAGTGTCTGTGTTTTAACTACATACTTGGTCTATACCTCGATTACAAGTGAAAAGCAAGTTGATACGGTTACAGGTTTATGTAACTAGGACAAAGTATAGCCTTTTCTTTCTACATCTACTATTCTACAATCTTTATTATAATTATGAATACTGTCTATAATATGATTAGCATATGTAGATATAAGATCCTTGCACTTATCGTTTGTTTATGACACGTATCTACGATCATGGATATAACTTAGTTAAAGTGTGAAGATGGGCAATCTAATTAAGGGGAGGTCGGGTGGTATCGGCCACATTAGCTTTTTTCCATATAACGTTTTATTTATGAACTTAGAATAATTGACTTATTAGCCATTCTAACCTTATTCCTTTACCCAAGTACTATTAAATAATCTTGCTTCAAAATATAAAAGAAATATTTATTTCTCGCAAATTTGGAAACCTTTGCATTTATGGTAAGGAGGATGGCATCGGACAGTCATGTGCTGAATAAAAAGACTTATAATTTATTCTATTTCTATATTCATCCATAAAATACTTATAAAAAATTAATATGTTTTTAAAAACCAAGTATAAAACCAAATTTTATTTCATATTAAAATTTTTAGTTACGTTTTTGAGAAGTAGAAAATTTAAAAATATTTTAGATTAGAATGAACATAAAAACTCTTGGTCCGTTTTTATATTTTAGGTTTTTCGTACGAAGGCACTAGTAATAAAGACCACTGCCTTCTAAGTTGGAACAACTTTCGTGAGCCTAATACTTGGACATCAGCACTGTATTCAGTCTTCTTCAAAACTCTCGCCACAAAAGATGCAGTGGGTCACATAGTTAGCCTCGTTTGGGATAATTTCGTTGTTAATATTTAAAGCTTTCCTCGTGAGCCTAATACTTGGACACTCGACACTGTATCCAGCCTTCTTCAAAACTCTCGCCACAAAAGATGCAGTGGGTCACATAGTTAGCCTCGTTTGGGATAATTTCGTTGTTAATATTTAAAGCTTTCCTCGTGAGCCTAATACTTGGACACTCGACACTGTATCCAGCCTTCTTCAAAACTCTCGCCACAAAAGATGCAGTGGGTCACATAGTTAGCCTCGTTTGGGATAATTTCGTTATTAATATTTAAAGCTTTCCTCGTGAGCCTAATACGTGGACACTCGGCACTGTATCCAGCTTCTTCAAAACTCTCGCCACAAAAGATGCAGTGGGTCACATAGTTAACCTCGTTTGGACTAATTTCGTTGTTAATAATTAAAGCTTTCCTCGTGAGCCTAATACTTGGACACTCGGCACTGTATCTAGTCTTCTTCAAAACTCTCGCCACAAACGATGCAGTGGGTCACATAGTTAGCCTCGTTTGGGATAATTTCGTTATTAATAATTAAAGCGTTCCTCGTGAGCCTAATACTTGGACACTCGGCACTGTATCCAGCCTTCTTCAAAACTCTCGCCACAAAAGATGCAGTGGGTCACATAGTTAGCCTCGTTTGGGATAATTTCGTTGTTAATAATTAAAGCTTTCCTCGTGAGCCTAATACTTGGACACTCGGCACTGTATCTAGTCTTCTTCAAAACTCTCGCCACAAACGATGCAGTGGGTCACATAGTTAGCCTCGTTTGGGATAATTTCGTTATTAATAATTAAAGCTTTCCTCGTGAGCCTAATACTTGGACACTCGGCACTGTATCCAGCCTTCTTCAAAACTCTCGCCACAAACGATGCAGTGGGTCACATAGTTAGCCTCGTTTGGGATAATTTCGTTATTAATAATTAAAGCTTTCCTCGTGAGCCTAATACTTGGACACTCGGCACTGTATCCAGCCTTCTTCAAAACTCTCGCCACAAAAGATGCAGTGGGTCACATAGTTAGCCTCGTTTGGGATAATTTCGTTGTTAATAATTAAAGCTTTCCTCGTGAGCCTAATACTTGGACACTCGGCACTGTATCTAGTCTTCTTCAAAACTCTCGCCACAAACGATGCAGTGGGTCACATAGTTAGCCTCGTTTGGGATAATTTCGTTATTAATAATTAAAGCTTTCCTCGTGAGCCTAATACTTGGACACTCGGCACTGTATCCAGCCTTCTTCAAAACTCTCGCCACAAACGATGCAGTGGGTCACATAGTTAGCCTCGTTTGGGATAATTTCGTTATTAATAATTAAAGCTTTCCTCGTGAGCCTAATACTTGGAGACTAGGCACTGTATCCAGCCTTCTTCAAAACTCTCGCCACAAACGATGCAGTGGGTCACATAGTTAGCCTCGTTTGGGATAATTTCGTTATTAATAATTAAAGCTTTCCTCGTGAGCCTAATACTTGGAGACTAGGCACTGTATCCAGCCTTCTTCAAAACTCTCGCCACAAACGATGCAGTGGGTCACATAGTTAGCCTCGTTTGGGATAATTTCTTTGTTAATAATTAAAGCTTTCCTCGTGAGCCTAATACTTGGAGACTAGGCACTGTATCCAGCCTTCTTCAAAACTCTCGCCACAAACGATGCAGTGGGTCACATAGTTAGCCTCGTTTGGGATAATTTCGTTGTTAATATTTAAAGCTTTCCTAAATTTGTACTTTTGTAATATTTCCTCAGTTTGTTTTCCACAACTTTAATTTTCACTGAGTGTTCCACAACATCCTATTAGATATAACTCTGAGTCTGTTCCCTAAGGGGCTTCTTGGAACACTGTATTTTTCACTTGCTTCCCTTATTGTCATTTTTTCGCAAAACTTGTTCTAATGCTCTGTTCATACACTCTTCACTCAATTTCCCTCTTATCTTTTCCATTTCTCACTGGAAAAAATCCTTTGATTACAGTTGTAACTGTAAAGATTTTCAGATTCCTTTTTGTCCAATACCATCCGAAAGTATTTTATCCGATACCACCCGAACGGCAATTGAGATGGATTCAGGTTTAGAGAAGTTATAAGTTTGTTACTTATTACACTTTTGCTATTACTTGCGACCAGTCTTTTTGTTACTTAAAGGTTGTGAAATTGTTAACTTACACTTGGAGGAAACGTATTCGTCTTCGTCCTACGAGGCTGAAGAAGTCGTAAGACGAAAACGAAAAAGTGTAATAAGTAATTAACAACCAGCTCGACATGATCAGCAACAAGATTTCGATATTAGTTTGTGTAGGTGTTCATTTAACCTATAACTTATAGAGGCACATAGTACGTTTATGATGGTAAACAAAATACATTTAAATACTCAAATTTACTGAAGATATAATCTCCCAAACCTAACTTTCTACTGTACGAAACACGAATACACAACAAAACATAACCCTACATCTAAACGACGCAGAGTTATCGTCCAAATATGGTGACAACAATATTGCACTTATCGTTTCTTTATGACACGTATATACGATCATGGACAGAACTTAGTTAAAGTGTGAAGATGGGAAATATAATTATGCCAATATTATAGAAACTAATCATATCTTTAGAAAAGATTTTAGTACTTTTTATGTGGAAAGAAAAGGCTATAAATTTGATTCATTAGAAACATAAGAAATAAATAGGTATAAAAAATCATGTTTCATTAAATAAATAATTAGATTTATATTAGACATCGTTATTGAATATATGTTTCAAATAATTATAAGGATTTTGTATTGTAGTCTATTGACATTGTAAATAATCGATGTTATTACATTGATACGGAGGCATTGATATTGGCTTATTACATAAGGTATATATGTATACGATTATGTAAACCTTTCATACCAAAACCACTTGACTTTTATTTTATCAACTTTTGTACGTATTAGTCAACACTAATACGATCTGATAAAAGCACGGTGTCATTTCTTTAAAATAAAAGTGATTTAGTGAAAATTAGAAATATTATTTTATTTTATAATCATACAATGAATTTTCACCGAGTAAAGGCCTTAAATATTTAATTTTGTATATTTGGAAAAAATGTGTATGAAATTTGAAAAAGAAGATGTAACAAGTGTATGTTTCAGTAATAGTTCTTAAAATGTTAAATACCAAACGTTTTATTGCCCAAATTATTTTCAAAACAATTTATTCTGAAATAAAATATAGCTTGAGTAACTAAAATACCTAAAATGAAAACTTTATAAACTTAGGCGGAAGGAGTTGCGTCTTTTCTAAACAGAACCTGACGTTCTTACAGAACCATCATTGAAAAAAAAATTTAGTTGTAGAAAAATGAGATTGAAGTTTGAGTTTGCAATGGACAGAGAATTCTACAATTTAATAGGTGAGGTAAATAAGATCTCACTGGCAAGCTCTCTGTCGATAAAATGGAGTTCATCCAGATTTGGTTACATATTGTGGTC
>JBAIZL010000005.1:198139918-198379918 GCA_036971475.1 Prosapia bicincta
CACCGTAATTAGTCTTTGAAAGTTAACTCGCATATATAACAAGTAAGATTCTTGTTTAAGTACATTATAGTATAGGTGATATATATACATATACATATATATATATATATATATATATATATATATATATATATATATATACATATATATCCAGTATATCAGTTTATATCAAACAGTAAAATAACACCTAATTATTCAAACCACCCGTACAATCAAAAAATTGCATGCTTCTATAATTTATTATACAGAATGAACCGAATTCCATTAAACCCGATAAATAAATTGAAAGAACTAAACATTATTCAACAAATAGCAATACAAAATGGATATAAAAAAGAAACCATTAATAGATTGAATAATAAAATCCTTAAAAGAATGGATAATAATATAAATAAAAATTATTATTCAAATACTAAAGAAATTATTTGGTCCAAATTCTTATTTACCGGTTATGAAATCAAACCAATTATAAAATTATTTAAAGACACTAATGTCAAAATAGCTTATTACACTAATAACACAATTAATAATATAATAAATACAAACATTAAAGTAAATAAAATTAATATAAACGGTATATATAGTATTAACTGCACAACATGTCAAAAATGTTATATAAGACAAACAAAAAAGAAAATAAAAGATCGCTACAAAGAACATTTAAATGCATTTAAAAAGCCACACATTTATAAATCTAATCTTGCCACACATTGTATAGAAAGAAATCATGATTTTCCCGAGATTAGTAATATGAAGTTGGTTAAACACGTACAAAAAGGCTTATAAATGAATATAATAGAAAACTTAGAGATATATAAAAATAAAATTAAGAACACACTAATAGAGGAACAAGTTCAGATTAAATCAAAACATAATACTATCTTTAGCATATCTGATGACATTTTTAAAATAAAAAATTAGGACAAATGGAAATATTAAAGTATATTTATCTAACAGATAAGATAACTGATACCAGGTTTACTGAGCATAGTACAATTATATTCAACAGTCTTACTCTAGTCACATAACTGGACAGTGATTTATAAATTTTGAAAATGCTAATAATGTAAATTAGCGAAAAGCTTCAATCAACAATAAAATGAAGTAATACTCGTATATTCTTGTTTATGAAAATTATTTTATTTCACCATATATATATATATATATATATATATATATATATATATATATATATATATATATATATATATTTATTTATTTATATTTATATGTCTATATACATATATTTATTAAAATAGTATCTTTTAAATTTAAAATAGTAATTTGTTTTCCTTAACATTATTTGTAAGGTATTTAATACACGTGAAGTCATGTTGAACTTTTATTACCCTTTGCTTGGTTACAAAACTGTTTGTAACCAAATCAGTCCACATAGGTTTCTTGCAACAGTCAGAAGGATTCAACGTGTCCACTAATAAGATTCGAAGAATTCGAATTACGTTAGGGAATAATGTAGAGGAGTAGTTGGAGGGAATGAGTTAGGAGTGACGACGACGCGACGGAGGGAAGCATAATGCGTTAACTAGAAGAGCGGACACAAGGGTACTTGAGCTATGAACTTATATAGATATTAAATAATCTATAAAAACAAAGAATTTCATAAAAACAGACTCGATCTACCCCATGGGAAGTGACCATGTGCACGCGACGCCTTAATGTTATCTTATGTCTGGTACCAGGTAATTATGTTCTTTCTTTAGTCCTATTTAATTCAATTTGCTCTACGACATAGGTCTTCCTTCATGCGTGATTATTATGTAGACATTCCTGGCAGAGTAGGTTTACTTCAGTTGTTCAAACTGAGCTTACTAAGTAGCTCAAACTATAGCACAATAGCAATTATGTATTATCGACGACACTGACTTCTTTACTATTTCCTTATTTAACCATTAACCATAAACACTTGGAAAAACAGTCCTTCAGCGATTATTACATGGAAAATATTCTATTCTTTCATTATTATTGTCCAATTTAACTTCTATTAAAGTACGAGAAGTAATTATGAACAGCAATTATCTAAAGCTAAACTACTGTAGTAAGTTTGCACAAATATTCCCTTACTGTTTGCCTATAATTAGAAACGGGACGCCTTTTAAAGTTTTTAATAACGCAAAGTAGCTTCGGCGCAACAGAGAACACGGAATTAAGTGATAGGAATAAAGACATTGAGAGCTGTAAGGTGTGTCGTCACACTTCGCCCCTTTTTGCTAAATCCCTTTCCAAACATACTTCTCCAACAACAAACGCCCAGCGTGAAACTTCTGTTTTACAATAAAGTAGAAGATACTTTAGGAAAAGGGTTCAAGCATTACTGATAGAAATGTGCAGAATAAAAGTTTTAACACTAAACTTTTCGGCTATAATAATTTCGTCTTTGCTACAATTTAAAACTGATCTATTTTTAACAAGTATAGCAATCATAATAAACCTGGTGGTCAGTTTTATTACTACTATTCTCAAGACACTAGAGCTTAATTGCCATGCAAAACAGGTGTATAGATTTAATTTCTTATTTAACAGAAGATGTTTTAGTCTTACACTTTGTAATATATTTACTGTAGGAAACACATAAAACAAGTTGTATTAAACTGAAAACATAACCATGTACAGCTGCCAGACCTATGTAGTAACAGATGCGGCAAAGAGAACAAATTTTTTAGAATAAGTGTAACCGGTACATTTCTTTTAAATTAAAAATACAAACAAAAATGGATATTAGGAAGTGATAGGTAAAACTCAAAAAGAAATGTTTCGGAAAAACATAGGTATTATAAATGTAAACAGCGTTCCCACTGCACGCGTCAAAAATATAAAATGAAAGGTTGGTAAGAATAGAAGAAATATTGGCGTAAAACAAATTTTTGATTGAATTAATTAAAAAACGAACCAGCGTATTTTAAATAAACGTATAAAACACTTGTATTTTATTCTATTAATATAATTGTAATTTATTATTTTTATTATTATTATTATTATTACTATTGTTGTTATTACTATTACAACCCTTATTACGTCTATTATTATTATTATTATTATACTAGTATAGTTATAATTCCTTCTATTATTAATTACAATTTAATAGAACCAGTAAATTAAGAAAGTCGTTTAAAGAGTTAAAAAGCTAATAAGTAATTGTGGTAGTCAGAGATCATGCCATTTCGTGTTTTTATGTTTGTTTTGTTCTTATTTTTGTTTATTTTTATTATTTAAATTTTTTGTTTTTGTTTTTATTCACGTGCTTTGTTTTTATTTTCCTTCCAGGTTACACATTTACATTTTTTTTAAAATTAAATGTTGACATTTCAACCTTATTATAAAGTACTTTAAATTCGGGTCAAGGGTAGTTAGTGTAATGTATCTTAGCATAATGTGTGATAAGATGTACTCAAAGGCTAACTGCAAGGAATATGCTGAACACAAGATGTTATAACTGAAAAGGTTTTATTGAACCAGTTTGTATTAACCATTTCTGCAATTTATAACGGGAAAACAGAACCTTTATTGTAATTAATTTTTGCACAAAGACTAAACGTTGATTCATATAAATGAGAAGAACGATGCCAGTTTGAGAATAAATTTTCACATAAGTTTTTTTTTTAAGGAATAGTCACATAACAACAATTATAACAAATTCTCAAGTATAAATTTGGAAATGTGTTCTATTTGTTACAAGTTAAATTTAGTCCCACAGGGCCAACTCTTCTCTGTTTGTTCCTCGAGGTAGTGAAGGAAATAAATCGGTTGTTTATGAGTGAATACTACACCAAAATTCTTCAATATGTACTTGTTCTAGACGTAACTGTCTGCGAGATTCTCAGTGACAGGAAGATAAATTATTAGTTCAGTTTAACGGTCTAATCTCCAACGAGCGAGTATCACGACATATATATTCTCACTCTGAATATTGATCGATTGAAAAAGAAGATTATTTAGCTAAAATGTTATTAGCAAATGTCAGAGCTCAACGTTACATTGCAACTATTCTGCTTAAAGTGTGATTATGGTTGTTTCTTATTTAAGGCATGTAGCCTTTCATAAAAATAATAGTATTTTTAGAATTGGATTAGTATTATTTAAATATTGGTACTGGATAAGTATTAAATAAATGACAGTTTTTTAAAATGTACGGTTTTTACTAATGTAGTCATAATTAATTCAACTATAAAATAATTATTCAAAATATTCACAAGGCAGATTCGATGTTTTCCCGTGTAGCCTACTGGTCGCGAGTTTATGACGTTGCCGGGGAGGACTTTTGTGCCACACTACAAAAACGCTCTTATAATTACGTCACTGGTTAACTACACTATAAAGCATGACCCAAACACAAGTAAAGCCTACCTTTGCCGTGGAGTTGCTGCCTGTTGGAGTCCGCCTTCAGGTTCTCTGCAGTGTGCACCAGCTCGTCCAGCTGTGGCTTCTTCTGCTCCAACTCCCGCAGTACGTTCTGAAATTGTAAATAGGAATCTATATATACAGAGAACAATATTTTGTTAACGTTTTAAAATACAACATTGCACTACAATGCACAAGAAATTAAACAAAATAGTTGATAACCAAAATGTCTGACAATTCTTTAAAGAAAATTCCGATTGTTCTCATATTTTACTATTATGTTTCACTTATTACAGTAATTAAATATTAACTATTAAAAACACAATTATTTATATTTTGTCCTATAAACAGTTATTTAATCAACTATTGAACATTTGATGTACTTAATCACTTTAACTTTAACAACTTGAAGCAACTGTAGCGTAAATGTTTATATTAAATAAAAACAACCTCTTACCACAAATTCAACAATTTTTATTTTAACCTAATGTACGTTTCGATTACAAAGTAATCATCTTCAGAGGTATTTTACAAATGACTGTCATTGTAAAAGTCACTGTAGTCATTTGTAGAATACCTCTGAAGATGATTACTTTGTAATCGAAATGTACATTAGGTTAAAATTGTTGAATTAGTGGTAAGAGGTTGTTTTTATTTAATATAAATACTTTAACTTTAATTTATGACTATCCTAACTTTAAATTTTGTAAATTTGTAAAAACGTACTATGACAGAACGTTTACAAAATTTCCCACCTCAAAAAATAAATTAAGGCAATCATATTTTGGCATTAAAAACATTTTTTTGCAGTCAAAGGTACAACATGAGTTTGCACATTTGACCAGGGGTGTTCTTGCTGGCACTTGCATGTGGCATGCCTTATCGAGAGGCCAAAGGGTAGGGTGAAGGTGCTCGCAAGTTCGGATAGTCATAAACTAGTTAATGTTGTAAGTTAGAGTTTGTAGTAGTAACACTCACTGATGATGATGACTTTGTCATTGAAACGCGTATGAGTACATAAATGATTAATTTGTGAGTTTTGTGCATGTTTTAATTTGTTTTAACATAACCTCACAAGCTAAGCTCAAAGAATAGTTGTGTATTTGTAAAAATACCTCTGAAGATGATTACTTTGTAGTCGAAATGTACATAAGGTTAAATTAAAATTTGTTGAATTTGTGGTGAGAGGTTGTTTTAATTAATATAAACATTTACGCCACAGTTGCTTTAAGTTGTTTTGTAGTTAAAGTGATTATTTATGTTTCACCGAACGTAATGGACTACAAAATTCAAGAATTTACTGTACATTGTAGTATACATGTTAAGATCTTTTTATCTTATAACGAAACTTTAAAAAATTAATTACACAATTTACATAGCTTATACTGTATTATAAATATTTATAACACTAAATTATATTATTACTAATATATATATATATATATATATATATATATATATATATATATGTATATATATATATATATATATATATATATATATATATATATATATAATTATATGTGTGGAAATTCAGAAACCGTATTTCCGTAATTTAGAAATCCCTATTTAGGATTATTTATTACACCATCCGTTTTATATATTCCGTATCATACATTCGGTATTAAGAAAAATGGATTGTTTGAAAAACACTGAGAAACTATTTGGCGGGATAAATAATGGTTTATGGTTATTAATACGTATTTAACCAAAAACATATAAATTAATAATACTGTACGAGTAGTTTATGTTAAGATTTAAAATAAATAAAACGATAGAAAAATATAAAAACTCAAGTTGATACATGTGAAGAAACTCAATGTAAACGTAATGGCGTTTATATTCTACGTTTCGATTGTAAACAGATGCCCATTCAGGGGCTAAAAATGTATTTATGTTATCAGTCAAAGAGCACAATATACAAAAGAACAACACACACGATTACAAAATACACCGATATTGCACAACCTGAAACCAATTAACACAAAATTCTACGCAAAAAAGTATAGAGTTAAAAGTATTTTTAAACTCGGCGTGAAAAATAGTCCTTGAAATGTCTTTTGTTTTAAAAATGAATGTATATATATATATATATATTTATATTTATATATATACATATATATATATATATATATATATATATATATATATATATATATATATATTGTAATCCTTAGATGAATTATTTTTTCTTGTTGAATATGTGTGGTGAAATAAAATAATTTTCATAAACAAGAATATACGAGTATTACTTCATTTTATTGTTGATTGAAGCTTTTCGCTAATTTACATTATTAGCATTTTCAAAATTTATAAATCACTGTCCAGTTAAGTGAGTCTTACTCTAGTCACTTAACTGGACAGTGATTTATAAATTTTGAAAATGCTAATAATGTAAATTAGCGAAAAGCTTCAATCAACAATAAAATTAAGTAATACTCGTATATTCTTGTTTATGAAAATTATTTTATTTCACCATATATATATATATATATATATATATATATATATATATATATATATATATATATATATAATTTTTCAGAAATTAAATACACACCCTCAAACTATATGCCAAAAAATGTGTTATCCATTTATCTCTACCATTTTTACAATATCAATTAAAATCCAACGACTATTTCACTTCATTTTTCATTATCGTCTAAATTTCACTACAAAATTTATATATTTTTATACGCTTGAAGATACTTTTCTAATTTTATTCACTTATATGTTAACAGCGATATTTATGATTAATGTTTTACTATCAATTTATTTTGAAAACATTAGTTTATTTTTAAAAAAATACTATATCAATAACAACCTTTGTTTTAACTGAAATAATAATATTACTTTCGCAAAAATGTTAAAATATTTTTTCCTACAAATCGTACTTATATTTAAAGATTTGTTTAAAGTTTAAAATGAAATGGTGACTATTTTAATTGCAATGTACTGAACACATAAAGCAATCCGTAATTTTGTATAGGCTTATAATCTATCCTTAAAAAGTAGTTAAATGTGGAAATAATTACGGAGAACATAGAGATATTAATCTAAGTTAATGCACTTGTAAATTTACCGCCTCCAACCCACCCGCTTCCTTACACCGGGCAACTATAAGAAATATTCGTCCTTGGACAAATGCATTTGTTTAAATAAATTTATATATTTCTATATCTACGTCTATCTAACAACTACCAATCGGAACTCTATAAATATAATTACGGACGATCCAAACTACGTCTGATGGAATTGTATACAAATAAAAAGCAACATGTTGAAAATATTGTTAAAATCAATTAGAATTTAAGTTTAAACGACTTCAATTTAATTAACAAAATAAGTAAGTGGACGTCTACTAACCAAAACACGGGAAAAACGTAAATGTATCTAACTCTACAAATATAGAAACAGATGAATTAAGCTACGAATCAAGAGCTATAGCTTGTCATAGGATGTCGAAAATAGTGTATATGTTCCAAGTTTTTCATATAAGCTCTCCACACTTGCGCAAACAAACGGAGAGAATGTGAGAGTCGCACTTATTGCAGACTTCTTCATTTATATTAAATTCAAATGATTACTGTAGTTGTAATCTATTGCATATGCATCTCCACTTACAAATTGAAAGCCAAAGCCCTCATATAATAAGCAACAAAGTTAGTTACACACACTGCTGGAGCACTCTCAGGCTTAGTTTAAATCAGAGGTTTAATTTCAACATTTCTATGTAAATTTGTATGAAAGATGCGTACAGGCGTGAGCCCATGTGTTACACTTTAATGGGAAAGGGAGGGCGAGCAGTGAGCAGCCCCCGGATGGTAGAAGAGTAGCGAAATTACCGCAATAGCCAACCCCTTCCCGCTTCTCTGCCGTACGTCTACCTGTTATACGAAGGCCTCCTCGGGGCGCGTTTAAACGTTTACACGCTTTGCAATACGCTCTTTTACTTTTAGTTTGAATCTAAGCGAACAATTTCCACTTTTAAATTATCTCTCTTTGAATAATAAGCACTCGAATCCAAAAGTTTGGGTTGCAATAACAATTATCTGACAAAATGGACCTTTTACGTTATCTTAATATCTCCTTTATTCGCTTCAGCCACAAGACGAGAATGTAAAGCTCTTTTTATGAAAAATACGATTACATTCAAGTTTAATTTAATTAAATCGAATCACTTATAGGTTTTTGTTTACACAACACATTAAACAAAATTGAAAAGTAGTTGATTAAACATTTTCAAAACCTTATAAATCACATAATTTTACTATTTAAAAACAATTTATAAACGAGATAATTTTACAATTTATCTTTTTTATAAATGTTTCTTTCAAAATTAGTGGTATATTTTTACCAGATTTAAAATTACGTTTTATTTTCAAAACAACAAAATTAATAATTACGAAAAAATCGGTATTTGTTCCATTTTAAAACAATGTACAATAAAGTAAATAACCAAATCTATCCATAATAAGTATGAAACCATAGAATGCCACATAATTTAATCAAATAGGGATATTTCTGATTATAAATCCATTAGCATAAGAAAGTTATTTTAAAATAGTCTCGAAGAGAAGATAAAATCAGCTGTTACAGTAAACCGCCGCCATGTTTGACTTTTGTAAATCATCGGGGCGATTCGTTCATCTCACTTAACTCCTGCTATACTCCAAAACGTAGTAAAAAAGTACTGAAAAAAGTGCATACCGATCTCCATTTTTAAAATAATAACATGAGAGTCTGTAGAAATGATTTTCATCAGGGTCCAGATGCAATGAAACAAATACACCGACCTATATTATATACTGGAGAATAAGTAATATAAATGTCTAGGTCTGCAATGTAACTGTGATGATTTGTTATTTTAACCTTACCTTAATCTATTAATAATAAAAAAACATAATATTATATAGCAATATGAAAATTTAATACATACATATTATATAAAAACATATATTGTGCATATAAATGTGTGTTGCTGTGAAAATACAAACGCATCCAACAAGCATGGGCAATCTTCCCTTTCTGCCAATAGCGTAATGTAATTAGCCCCTCCATTGGCTACCAAAACATCCCCGTGAGCCTAACATTCCATTTTGGTTAGTTAAACTTAGACGACCACGAGTGCTGAAACTTCTGCATCTCCAGGGCACTAACTATTATAGAACAAAATGTCTCTCATCGATTCACAAACTTTCATTACATAAATTGGTTTTATGGTGTTTGTCAAATGCTTACAATCGTAATGGATTTTTTCTTTAACGTTCAATTAGACAATTTATGGCTTGTGTCAGACAATTTATAATATTTGACAATTAGAAAAATAATATGTGTCAAAAAGACCATGGTATTTGCGTCAATTGGGCAATTTAAGGTATCTAAGAATTTGGCAATTTATTATATCTTTCGATTAGACCATTTCTGGTATTCACAAAAGCCAAAAATGGTCTAAGCGAAAGATACCATAAATTGCCAAATTCACATATAAAAGAAATGGTCTAATCGGAAGATACCATACATTTCCAAATTCACACATACCAAAAATGGTCTAATCGAAAAATAGCATATATTTAATCTTTTGGTCAACAGCTAAGCAATTACAAAAAAACGACAACACACCTAGTAGGAGCCACTGAAAGGATTTCCCGAAAATTACTTCTACACCTTAATCTTTTGTCAAGAGGCTAAACAACTACAAACATATGACAACACACCTAGTAGAAGGCACTGAAAGGTTTTCCCGAAAATTACTTCTACACCTTAATCTTTTGTCAAGAGGCTAAACAACTACAAACATATGACAACACACCTAGTAGAAGGCACTGAAAGGTTTTCCCGAAAATTACTTCTACACCTTAATCTTTTGTCAAGAGGCTAAACAACTACAAACATATGACAACACACCTAGTAGAAGGCACTGAAAGGTTTTCCCGAAAATTACTTCTACAACTTAATCCTTTGGTAAGCGGTTAAAGAACTACAAACAAATGACAACACACCTAGTAGAAGCCACTGAAAGGTTTTCCCGAAAATTACTTCTACACCTTAATCTTTTGTCAAGCGGCTAAACAACTACAAACATATGACAACACACCTAGTAGAAGCCACTGAAAGGTTTTTCCGAAAATTACTTCTACACCTTAATCCTTTGGTAAGCGGCTAAACAACTAAAAACAAATGACAACACACCTAGTAGAAGCCACTGAAAGGTTTTCCCGAAAATTACTTCTACACCTTAATCCTTTGGTAAGCGGCTAAACAACTACAAACAAATGACAACACACCTAATAGAAGCCACTGAACGGTTTTCCCGAAAATTACTTCTACACCTTAATCCTTTGGTAAGCGGCTAAACAACTACAAACAAATGACAACACACCTAGTAGAAGCCACTGCAAGGTTTTCCCGAAAATTACTTCTACACCTTAATCCTTTGGTAATCGGCTAAACAACTACAAACAAATGACAACACACCTAGTAGAAGCCACTGAAAGGTTTTCCCGAAAATTACTTCTACACCTTAATCCTTTGGTAAGCGGCTAAACAACTACAAACAAATGACAACACACCTAGTAGAAGCCACTGAAAGGTTTTCCCGAAAATTACTTCTACACCTTAATCTTTTGTCAAGCGGCTAAACAACTACAAACATATGACAACACACCTAGTAGAAGGCACTGAAAGGTTTTCCCGAAAATTACTTCTACACCTTAATCCTTTGGTAAGCGGCTAAACAACTACAAACAAATGACAACACACCTAGTAGAAGCCACTGAAAGGTTTTCCCGAAAATTACTTCTACACCTTAATCTTTTGTCAAGCGGCTAAACAACTACAAACATATGACAACACACCTAGTAGAAGGCACTGAAAGGTTTTCCCGAAAATTACTTCTACACCTTAATCCTTTGGTAAGCGGCTAAACAACTAAAAACAAATGACAACACACCTAATAGAAGCCACTGAAAGGTTTTCCCGAAAATTACTTCTACACCTTAATCCTTTGGTAATCGGCTAAACAACTACAAACAAATGACAACACACCTAGTAGAAGCCACTGAAAGGTTTTCCCGAAAATTACTTCTACACCTTAATCCTTTGGTAAGCGGCTAAACAACTAAAAACAAATGACAACACACCTAGTAGAAGCCACTGAAAGGTTTTCCCGAAAATTACTTCTACACCTTAATCCTTTGGTATGCGGCTAAACAACTAAAAACAAATGACAACACACCTAATAGAAGCCACTGAAAGGTTTTCCCGAAAATTACTTCTACACCTTAATCCTTTGGTAAGCGGCTAAACAACTACAAACAAATGACAACACACCTAGTAGAAGCCACTGAAAGGTTTTCCTGAAAATTACTTCTACACCTTAATCCTTTGGTAAGCGGCTAAACAACTACAAACAAATGACAACACACCTAGTAGAAGCCACTGAAAGGTTTTCCCGAAAATTACTTCTACACCTTAATCCTTTGGTATGCGGCTAAACAACTACAAACAAATGGCAACACACCTAGTAGAAGCCACTGAAAGGTTTTCCCGAAAATTACTTCTACACCTTAATCCTTTGGTATGCGGCTAAACAACTACAAACAAATGGCAACACACCTAGTAGAAGCCACTGAAAGGTTTTCCCGAAAATTACTTCTACACCTTAATCGTTTGGTCAACGCCTAAACAACTACAAACAAATGCCAACACACCTAGTAGAAGCCACTGTAGGGGTTTCCCGAAAATTACTTCTACACCTTAATCCTTTGGTATGCGGCTAAACAACTACAAACAAATGGCAACACACCTAGTAGAAGCCACTGAAAGGTTTTCCCGAAAATTACTTCTACACCTTAATCGTTTGGTCAACGCCTAAACAACTACAAACAAATGCCAACACACCTAGTAGAAGCCACTGTAGGGGTTTCCCGAAAATTGCCTTGAATATTAAATCACAGACAGAAATTTAATTCAGATGAAAAGTCAAAGAGAATAAGAACGAGCATGAAATGTTTTTGTCTGAAAGGACTTTAAAAGTACAAATATTTGCCCCTTCTCTTTGCAAGAGACATAAAGGGTGAAATTCAAGCTCTGGGGCATCAACACAGTGGCGAAGGTTTCAAAAAGTTTTATTCATTACTCCAAGTTGTGTCAAGTTAAACCTTTTTAAGGTATTCATATAGATATCTCAATTTTAAAAATATACACGAGACAGGGCACCTCAAAGACTACTTTAACACAGAAAATGTCAAGAAATAAAATATGTAAATAAACAGACAAGTTGAAGAACTTGAAACATATATGTTAAAGACTATGAAAAAACTTTTTTAAATTTTGTTATAATAAAAAATTCCCTTCGAAGTGTACTAACGGTACATAAAATTAAAAAGTTTTTGTCATTACACTATACCATACTTAATTTTATACGGTATCTACTATTTTATACGTTTTAATAGAACTAACAAATACAGGTGAAAATAAAGTGAAAATTTACTCCATTTAACAGGTTGAAAGAAAATATTAAAAATTATAAATGAAAAGCTTGATTTATCGAATGAAATAAACTTTGTTCCTGATGAATATCAGATGTGGCCAAATAACAAGGTTTTCACTTTTGGAACAGAAATATTTCATTAATTATAAATACAATGAATTAATTAAAGTAGGCAAAACTGTACGAGTATATTTAAATGGATTCGTAAATTAATATTTATATCCTGTACAGTAATTTATCTTACTGATGTCTTTACTCTATGGATAAAAGTCTGTATTTCTTACTCGTACGATTTTTATATTCCAAACGTTTGGAGGTAGTATTATAACTTTCAAAGTAAAATTTATAAATATAATTAATTGTAAAATATAAATATGTTAAGTTACAGAACGAAAGTTTAAAAAAAATTTCAAACAACCATTTTTCTACTAACAAGAAAATCATAAAGGAAATGGCTTGTTTAAATGACTGTATTATCATAACCTTAATATGGGCCTATACTTATTATTTTTACTACACGATGTTCTCACTTCCAGGTTTTTGTCTGATGTGGTTCAATCGAAAAAAAAGTTTTGCGGAAAAGGATTTAAGGGTTATTACCTGAAGTAACCTTTGAGCAGTGTTAAGTTAAACCTGGTCTTTATCGGGTGTCAAAGAAAGATGTATAACCACTACTTGGTCTGTTATTGTAAAAGGCGGAACGTTTAAAGGCAAATGGATGGACTTCTGTCTTTATAAATACCAACAATAATATTGCCTAAACGAAAGTTAATTTAAAATTACAAAAAGCAGCAAAAACAATAATATTGCCTAAACGAAAGTTCAATTTAAAATTACAAAAAGCAGCAAAAACAATAATATTGCCTAAACGAAAGTTAATTTAAAATTACAAAAAACAGCAAAAACAATAATATTGCCTAAACGAAAGTTCAATTTAAAATTACAAAAAGCAGCAAAAACAATAATATTGCCTAAACGAAGAGTTCAATTTAAAATTACAAAAAGCAGCAAAAACAATAATATTGCCTAAACGAAAGTTCAATTTAAAATTACAAAAAGCAGCAAAAACAATAATATTGCCTAAACGAAAGTTCAATTTAAAATTACAAAAAGTAGCAAAAACAATAATATTGCCTAAACGAAAGTTCAATTTAAAATTACAAAAAGCAGCAAAAACAATAATATTGCCTAAACGAAAGTTCAATTTAAAATTACAAAAAGCAGCAAAAACAATAATATTGCCTAAACGAAAGTTCAATTTAAAATTACAAAAAACAGCAAAAACAATAATATTGCCTAAACGAAAGTTAATTTAAAATTACAAAAAACAGCAAAAACAATAATATTGCCTAAACGAAAGTTCAATTTAAAATTACAAAAAGTAGCAAAAACAATAATATTGCCTAAACGAAAGTTCAATTTAAAATTACAAAAAGCAGCAAAAACAATAATATTGCCTAAACGAAAGTTCAATTTAAAATTACAAAAAGCAGCAAAAACAATAATATTGCCTAAACGAAAGTTCAATTTAAAATTACAAAAAGCAGCAAAAACAATAATATTGCCTAAACGAAAGTTCAATTTAAAATTACAAAAAGCAGCAAAAACAATAATATTGCCTAAACGAAAGTTCAATTTAAATTACAAAAAGCAGCAAAAACAATAATATTGCCTAAACGAAAGTTCAATTTAAAATTACAAAAAGCAGCAAAAACAATAATATTGCCTAAACGAAAGTTCAATTTAAAATTACAAAAAGTAGCAAAAACAATAATATTGCCTAAACGAAAGTTCAATTTAAAATTACAAAAAGCAGCAAAAACAATAATATTGCCTAAACGAAAGTTCAATTTAAAATTACAAAAAGCAGCAAAAACAATAATATTGCCTAAACGAAAGTTCAATTTAAAATTACAAAAAGTAGCAAAAACAATAATATTGCCTAAACGAAAGTTCAATTTAAAATTACAAAAAGCAGCAAAAACAATAATATTGCCTAAACGAAAGTTCAATTTAAAATTACAAAAAGCAGCAAAAACAATAATATTGCCTAAACGAAAGTTCAATTTAAAATTACAAAAAGTAGCAAAAACAATAATATTGCCTAAACGAAAGTTCAATTTAAAATTACAAAAAGCAGCAAAAACAATAATATTGCCTAAACGAAAGTTCAATTTAAAATTACAAAAAGCAGCAAAAACAATAATATTGCCTAAACGAAAGTTCAATTTAAAATTACAAAAAGTAGCAAAAACAATAATATTGCCTAAACGAAAGTTCAATTTAAAATTACAAAAAGTAGCAAAAACAATAATATTGCCTAAACGAAAGTTCAATTTAAAATTACAAAAAGCAGCAAAAACAATAATATTGCCTAAACGAAAGTTAATTTAAAATTACAAAAAACAGCAAAAACAATAATATTGCCTAAACGAAAGTTCAATTTAAAATTACAAAAAGTAGCAAAAACAATAATATTGCCTAAACGAAAGTTCAATTTAAAATTACAAAAAGCAGCAAAAACAATAATATTGCCTAAACGAAAGTTCAATTTAAAATTACAAAAAGCAGCAAAAACAATAATATTGCCTAAACGAAAGTTCAATTTAAAATTACAAAAAACAGCAAAAACGATAAAAATTGGTCTCTAAATATGTTATCTTACAAAGTAAAGTAATAATAACTCGGTAAATACTGTAAGGCCTTAAAAGGTATCTTATTAAGAGTATATACCCAGATGCACGCCTACTTTGGAAAAGAAATATTTATTAAAACAACCAAACCTTGTTTCAAGGACGAAGACAATTGGATTTTTAATATGGAAAGGAATAGATTTTCAGATATTTTAGAGACGAAGTTGTTGATATGAATGTAGCTCCAAGGGGGCGCCAAATCAAGTTGCATCCACCATTGTACAAGCTTCTTGATTCGGCCAGACTATTTCCAGAGCCGAAGACTACTACCCCTGTCCTCCCTGCGGTGCGCCTGATCATCTGGCCATATGCTCGATACTAGATAACTCCTATGACGATGTTACATTGCAGAGACGGTTAGTGCTAGTAGTACAATCACAGAGCTGTGACGAACGGGCGTCAGCTGACTAAACTAAATAATCAGTTGCCTTTATCTTAGGCTTTAAGAAACTAGCGTTTTTTGCGAATAATTGTTTCTGCTTATTTCACCCAACACCTAAAAGTGACTTGTATTGTAATTTTATAATATCTGAAAACATAAGAAAGTAAAAATTAAGAAATCTTAACTGTATCTACGGTACTGGGATGTAATCAATGAGTAGGGGTTGGGAAAGAAATAGCCAGACATACAAATGAACACAACTTCGCTAGGCCTGTAATTTGTCCATTGAAGTGAATTATCACGGCGACGCTGAACGTAATTGGAGAGGTGTGGCCCCGCCCTTCCCACCTCACCCCATCTCCAAAGTGTCTGTAGAAACTCCAGAAAATTATTTCACAATTATATCCAACCTAATGAAACGTCTGGAGCTCTACTTACACATTTGTTAAGGGCCTAACGCAACAAGGAAAACACTACAAAGCAGGTGAAAAGGTTGATATTATATAAATATTTACGTATGTTCTAGTATAAAACCGTTCAAAAGGTATGGCATTCTATGGTCGAATTGGATGTTCAATAAGAAAACCAATAACTATTTTTATTTTAAAAATACTTTAGATACGGATTCAGTGATCTACTCAATTTGATAAACATAAATAAATCAAATTTAATGGCTTTTAATCAATTGTTATGATTGGTCATTTTCATAAACATAAATATTAAAAATACATATAACTAGACAAATTACATAGATTTATATTTCCCCCTCAATATTTTACACATTTAGTTGACATGGGAAACTAAATTCACTAACGTGAAATCTTTTACGTTGGCGTAAAAGATATCCTCCATAAATCTTTTACTTTAGTGTATTTAGTAACAAAAAAAACAATAAATAGTTTTCAGTCCATTCATTATTTATTATTAATTTTGCGCCCCCAACGAACTAAAATTCTTCACTATTTTGATCCATCTGCTCTTGCCATGCTAGTCTCCATAGCATAGTAGTCTTTATTTTGTTACATTCGACCTAACCTTGACTTTGATTCTACGTTATCTATTCCTTATGTTAACAAGCTTCGTCAACTCGCAGCACCGAAATTCCGTTATTCGAGCACGTATTTTGTTTTAACCTTTGTCAGTAATATTTTTTTACCGTAAGTACAGTGCGTGAGGTATATCGTCGTTCTGCTCTAGCATTGGACTACCAGCCTAACTGAAAAAATTATACAATACATATGTTGTCGCTTTCTTTGCAGAAGCATAGCAACACATTTAAAGAAAATGTCTACATCAAACTATTACAGTATTATCATTTAGTTAATTAGAGCTGTGTAAACTTCAAATACGACACTGATGTTTTCTGAAGTGTTGAGTTTTGACCCCGCACTGCAGCCCAGTCCAACCTAGCGATCTCAAGGTCAAAGACACGGTTAAGCCTCACGCACTGTAACTACACTTCGTATATTGTATTATAAATCTTACGTTCGATATTTTTTAATGTACTGTTATTTCAAAAGACTGGATTTAAATTTCTTATACTTATTATTAAAATTTTATTTTCTAAATTTCAGCTTACTGCAAATTTACCACACGCTTCTAGTAGAATATAAACTTTATCTCTTATTTTATTACACGCTTGCATTATTTGAAGCAGAACAGATTGGTTCACTTGTATAAGAGCGTAGGGTGGAGTTAAGTATTTTCTGATCTAAAGCTGAAGTTAATCATACGTAAAATTCATTTCTGTAAGAAGAAAAAAAGGTTGGTAGTACTGATCCTGAAACTTTTTCTAAATCGTGTGAATATATAAAGACTTGAATTTGCTGTTTGCAACTTATATCTACCCCCAAAAAGTGTTCCTAATATTTGTTGTTGTGCTCATCAACTTTTGTTGTGTAGTCAGATCGATTAAAATATCAAATTTCTAAACTCCAAAAGAGAATTTAGAATTTATCACGACGTATTTCGCAGTAGTTTAATGTTTTTGGGAGACGAACATTCTGAAGTATTGAACAGAAAAGCACTTAGTCTTGTCAATTAAAAATTAAACTGAAAACCCTGTTTACAAATCCACGCGTAAATTAGGCTAGTGTCAGATGCAGGCTATAATCAGTTTCCATATAATGGCTAATGTAGACTGTGATTCCATTCAAACATAATTTGGTAGAAAATACATGAAATAACTCAGGACGGAAATGTGAGTTTAGTGTTTAGGAAATTAAAAGGGTATTGCAAAACGTTAACAGGATAAAATCTTGCAAAACAATTAATTTACGTAAGAAATTAGACACATACACTGAAAAGTATGATATTACTAGGATCGACATTAGTGATAATAGCACCGAAGTAGAAAAGATGTATGAGAATATCTGAAACTAGTACACAAAGTTTATACATTCTGGGTTTTACCAGAATTTAACGAATACAACTATTACATCTCGTATTTTCTTGTTTGTCTGTTTAATGTAATTCAAAGGGACGTTAGTTGAACATAAAAAGAATTTCTGCTAGACTCAAAATATTTCCCCCTTTTTTCAGATTTATTCAGTACCAAAAAAACTCGTAGCCCTTGTTTAATCCTTCTTACAATTCACCCAAACCTTTCCACACTCTTATATATCAAGCGCTAATAGTATATAAACAAATTCATAGAGTTTACTTTACTTTCATTGGTTCCTAATGAAAATAAATCTGGGCAAGACAACCCTTATATTGTGGATAATATCCCCAATCAAGATATTATTCCTGCAATATTTCTTTTGTGAAAATATGGACCGCTAATATTAATAACCATCAATTATAACTTGTCAGGGTTGATTCAAAACAAATTTTTAACAATAATCTACAGAATTCCATTGTACATCATCAACAGTGCGTGCGGCCTAAATATGAAACTGAATTGGACCACTCAGGCCTAGTAATTTTGTAATCAATATGACTTAATAAGATTTGACTGAAATTATGCTTAGTCAATGTAAAGTGTTTAGGCGGAACATACACACAACGCGCGCGCGCGCGCGCGCGCGCGGATAAGCAAAAATTCGAGACTTATAATTTGTTTGAACAAAAATACTACTGATAAACAATCGAGTTAATTCAATACATTTGATTGTTTAAGAAAAGAAAGTGTTTACATTTAACAAACAAATGCTGGACTTGAATGGAAGGACGGTTTCTTATTATCAAAACGATTTCATACTTGGCAAGGAAAATAAATAAGTTGCTAAGACGTTGATGTAATTGAAATAAATAAATTGAATTGATGTTTATCGACCGTATATCCCTTCACAAATACTTCTTATGAGTGTCTAAATAAATATAAATTGATATATTTATAATGTTTTTAATAAAGATATACGTTGGCGCAAAGCAGATTCAATTCATACGAAACGATTATTGTTACAAGTTGTTTAGTCAGCTCAGGGACTGCAACTAATTGATAACTCACTTTCAGTAATAACGACTTTATATATTAAACCCGTTAAATGGATCTGGATTATAAAATGTCGATTAAAATCCTGTAAATTATTGATATTAAATACCCAAGACGTTGTTGGTTAAGCAATTCAATACTGACGTTGGGGCGAACAGCGAACATGGTGGGGGTAGCAGGGAAGGCGAGTTTAATAAACGCAGAATGAAAATCGATTCCATTGAATATAAGAATGGATGTGTAGTGCGAAACTGGCCTTTAAATAAACCCTATAAATACCGGTACCCTCGCAAGTTGTGTCCTTTTAAATAATTGTGCAATAAATTTAATGACAATTTAATGCAATTAATATAGCCTACTGAATAATAATTTATTAGAAACGTAATGCAATTAACAGGAGGTATTTGTGATATTTGTAACTTGTTATTTTAACGTAAGAGGTAGCTCCTCTGACAATTATGCCGCTGTGCGTTATGAAAACATAGAACTATTCCGGGAAATTACGAAATAAAAGTTTTGCTAAAGGATTTTCCGGATGCATTACACAACCAACTGTTATAGAAATTTAAATTGCTTATACTGTAAAACAATCCACACTGTTTTACTGTAAATCACTAACAATTTATCTGTTAAACAGGTTAAATTATTATTATTACAGACTCTACTTGCACTTCGAGACTTAAAAGTCAGTATTAATTCAAATAACCTTTTATACATGCAATACCCGTATATCTACCGTAACGTGTTTGGAATCGTATATTAAAAAACAAACTAAATATTGCTACGTATTTCTTGTCAGTTTAGTTGAGGTTACAATGAAAATTAATAGTGTTTTGTTGTGATAGCTATTCCTTGCAAAAAGTCAAACACAACAGAACGGTTGATTAATGGAGCTATGAATTCACAACACAATGAAATGATGCAGCTATAGCGTTTGAACGGAAAACACTTTTTGACAGAAAACAAGAAATGTATTCGAATATCATCTAAGAGGTTAGGTGACATGTGCTTACACTATAACGGTGCTGAAGCGTGTGTGTCGGCTGCATCTTGGCGCACTCTGCACTTACCCTCGCCAACCCACTATACTAGCACTACAGTACTCACTACCCTCGCGCCACGCTACACACGCTGCCCCCGACGCATGCGCTTCGCCGCCCTTCCATTCAACCATGTTTACTGTTTGCACAAAACATTAATGTCTCGAGGTAAACCGAGCATAATGGATTGTGTGCAGCTAACAAGAGCGGGCCACACAATACAGGACTTAGGATTTTGTTTACATGTAGACTACTCAGCTAGGTCAATGAATATAAGAATATACGAAACACGATAGTTATGTTTACACAGTTTGATCGATAAAATTTCTCGTCATACATTTACGTAGAAGTTTAAAAACAGGAAAAGGTTTCAAACGTTATCCAAACTAGAATGTTCTGAAAATAGTAAAAGACTTCCACAGTCGTGCGCTTTAATTTTATACAGAAAATAAACTTTATAAATAGCTATAAACGTTTTATACGTGATTGTGCTCTTAAAAATGTGTTAAAAATACGGTTTTATACGACACCTCTAATTAACTGCGTCTTAATACGATGTCTTTCTCTGTGAGGTATACATATTAATGCATAATGCCTTAATACCTTCAGGTAATGCTTATTAATACCTTAACACTAATACCATCTTTATTCCATATTCCGTAATAATAGTATGAACTAACTATAATATTCCCTTAATCCAGGATTTTCATGTCCCTTGATCCTGTTTTCTATGTACAATCAAAATCGTTTATAATTGATATTAGTTAAATTTGAGTGATGCTTGTAATATCGCGTACATATTTACTTCTTATACATATAGATCCTTACCTCTCTCTCTCTCTCTCTCTCTCTATATATATATATATATATATATATATATATATATATATATATATATATATATATATAGTTTAATTGTTTTCTTGTACTCACTTAACATTTACACTATAATGTACTTAAACAAGTAAGATTCTTGTTCAAGTATTTTATAGTTTTAAGTTTTAATACGCCAACTACATCGTAAATGGAAGACAACGTGGCTGACATGTCCATGTCATATTGACGCGTTGGCCCAAGTGGTAATACTAGGCCGAAACAATCGGTTTACTCCTAGAGTGTCCTGAAAGTGTGAATACAATGTGTTTACTAAAACGTCTTCCAATATACGAGCTCTAGACAAGACAAAACTATATGTTCCTACTTGAAATTCTATTGACCAGCAAATCAGGACGAGGTTCAATGCAAATGATAAACGGACTGAGAAATGAGAAGGAAACTCCGGAGTACCGAGCTTATTTGGTTTAAATTCGCCGAGTTTTACTATTTCTAAAAGTTATAATATATTTCACCATCATTTTATATCGGAATTGAGGTAATGAATCATATTTTCATACTCGGTAAAACCGCAGATCTTGTTTGTAAAGTTTTAAGCTTTATACAAAGCATACTTTTATAAACTGTTTAAAGATTTGAAAGTGCGTACCTTCTGTGACTGAAACTTGCAGACTAATTCTACATTATAAATTTCTTTCTGGAAATCTCTTCAATTTCATTTATAAATACGCTTTAGTTAAACAGAACTATTCTTCTAGTTTTATATTAGTATGCGGCGATCTTACTATGTTCTTACTATAATTGAAGTTAACACTGTTTTACGATACGCTAATAGCTTTTGAGGTGAAAACCTCTTTAGATCTAACAGTTTTTGGGCGTAGAAAAAAACCTTTCATTTTACAACAGAACAATGTACCAGAAGGTGAGAGGTTCGTCCTAAAGGTTATCGAAAGCCAAACAAGGAGTTAATGGAGTCTATTAACTCAGCATGAGAGGTTATTTGGAGGTTATATTTAAATCATTAAATATACATATTCTATTAAACTGAGCGATAACGTATGATTTCATACATTTTTTAATTCCTCGTTGGTTATGTATTGTACATTATGAAGTTAAAATGTTAAAAATTTCTATTTAACACCTTATAAAATTTCAATTGTATACACATTTTTGAAACACAAAGATATAAAAGCTTTTAGGCCTAATACTCTAAGGAACAAGGTGAATTAGACGCATTAAATGAATGCTTATGATTACATTTTTGACCATTTATAGGAATTTATTAACTACTGTATATTTTTATTTACATGTCCAGAAGCACGATTTCATATGTCTATAATGTTTCCCAATCTTAATGACATGAACATACAACAGTTACAACTTTAGCACTTGCGTCTACTATATAGCTCTTTATATTCAGGTAACCTATATAATAGGCGAGTTGTGAGCAATGCCAAGTATTAGACTATATTGCTAATTAACATAAACCTTGCCAGTACTACCGTTGTAATATTGCACTTACATTACACATTTACATTTGTAACAATGCACTGTGCCTACGTTTTTCCAATAATGCCTAAAAGCAACACATTCTTACAAGAAAGATTCGCTATATATGTAAAGGGACATCTATAAAAAGGCCTACAAGACAACTTACAAATCATGTATTAAAGTTACGGTGCTTCCTAGCTTAAAGCTTGCTAGGTGTAAAAAACATTAAAGCTTACATCTATTTTGTCAATTTATCCCTTTAATTTCGTTGTTTGAAAAATAATTTACTTTGTTTAGTTTGTAGATTTTTTATTTACCCATTTTAAATCCGCCTAGCCAATAAATAAATAAGCGGCCAACTTAAACCCTAACGAAGATCGCATAATTTCGTGGAGAACATTTGCTTCAGTGGTTTTCATAACTTCACTTAAATCTTGAAGGCACCAATAAGTTTAGTAAATTTTGAATAACTGTTAATATTGGGCTTTTTATTCATGTAATATTATAACGTACTGATATTTTTATATAAGTTTCACTTAGATAGATCCTGAACTCAGATTAGCAGGTCTTGAAACCATTAACATGCGTTACCCACCCTCCCACTGGCTGCACATTTACACTGACGGATCCTGTGATCCTGCCACTGGCCATACAGGAGCGGGCTACCACTCCCCACTCTTTACAGGGTGCGCCGCAGTGGGTTTTCCCCTGAGCAACTATGATGGGGAAATAGCGGCTGTATATGAAGCCGCTCGAAAACTAACTTCATTGAGAGATTGCCGAAAAGCTGTGTTCTTTGTTGACTCTCAATCTGGAATCATGGCCCTCTCCACCAACACTGACACCAATTGCAAGCGAACTTTCAACTGTCGCGCTCTACTTAGTGATCTCTCTGAAAGGGGTTGGGAACTTACTCTGCAGCGGATTCCAAGCCACGTTGGAATTCCAGGGAATGAAAAGGCGGACGAATTAGCGAAATCAGGCCTATCCCTCACACAGCCAATGATGCCTCTGTCCCTGATCTTCTCCAAGACAAGGATTGATAAAGCGGGCAAGAACATCTGCCAGACACAGGTACGCCACGGAAGGGAAGAGCTGGGAATCTATCGTCAAAGACAAGCCACTTAACCGAATGCTGTCACGTCCAGTTGGTGTGGCTGCCTTTCGAACTCTAACAGGACACGATTACCTCCCTGCTCATCTGACCAGAATAGGAGTGCTCTCCTCCGCAGACTTCCCGCTCTGCACAGCCCCTGAAGCAACATCTGTTCGAATGCCAAGGACTGCGGAACGTCCGCGATGAAGCACATGGCTCCGACTTAGAGCATCTCGCCTCCCTCTACTGGACTGCGCGGCACCGAATGGCTGAAATGCCAAGAGTGGGCGTTGGATAAAGTAAGTAAGTAAAGTAAAGTTAGAAAACACAAAACCAGGTGGAACTGAATTAACATCTCCGGCATGCAAATCCGTTACAGGTTATTAGCGATACATACAGCCATTGTTCCAGTATTTATTGCTAGTCTAAACAATACTGTAGTTGTTTTACTAAAAGCAAACTCTTAGATTTTTCAACAATGTTAGGCCTCTATTCCCTTTAATTGTTCGTTGTATAAGTGCCCGCATCCATGACGCTGGTCGACGTACATCATGTGTCTGGAATACTCAAGCTGTATCCGTCTCACGGAATCCATGAACTCGATCTACTGTAATTCCAAGTACGTAACTGTGTTGACCCTATCCCACTAACAGCTGTCCCACTGATTATTAATTCCTCGATAAATACGATGTTCTGTTACCACCGTGTAATTTGTCTTTTCAACTTTCCTAGGTCCCATCCTGCCAACTGTTGATTTGCGCTTGTAGAACTTCCAGATAGCTTGCAACATCGAAGATACGTCACTCAACCTGGTGTTATTGATATTTTGTCTCTTGATTAAAATGCTTGTTGGCATATTCTTTAGGTTCAAGTTAATATCACTAAACACGACAGGGGACTCGCTGCAACCTGGCCTTCGGATATTCACCCTTTAGTTAACACACACCACCGAACTAACTTCAAAAGCACAAATTGAAAAACGAGTTTCCTGAAAACTACATTATTCTTCTGATCAATATAAATCTACTACGTAGTGTTAAACCAGATGCTACAAGAGATTTACTTTTCTAGTAAATTTATTTTATATTTAGCATTTACTGAATTTATAGCCTAGCACAGTGGTATACTAAACTATTCAACAACTACCATTCCAAAAAAGAATTTTTAAATAATTACAATAGATGTAGACAATATGTATCTGTTGAAAAACCTTTTTTTTAATGAACTTATACATATATTATGTGTTTCTAATATTTTCAAACCACATTCCAAATTCGATATAATTTTATCGTAATAAACTTAATTAGTAGCCTATACAACACCGCATTGTTCGTTAGAAATAAATAAATGGAAAACTATTTTAATCCTTTTGTCTAAATAAAGCAATTAACCAACTCGTAACAAATGTTGTTGGACTGAGAGAGGATACTCATAGAACAATAATTAAACTAGTTACAGAGAACTGTTTGTAAATGAAAACGCTCTCAAACAACTCGTGGCAGTTATAACTCGTTCATTAATGGTTTACCAGCAAGAAAAGAAAAAAATAGAATTGTAAAATTCCATAAATATGTGTGCTGCTACCTCGTGAACTTTATTAGAACTCGAGTTACGCATGATAGACGCTAGGTAGCAGGCGAGCACGGCTTTCTTGAAGTGAGGAACACGTAGGAGGAACTTTGTGATAAGATTATCGACCTTGTACGGCCTTTCATTTGTTATATCTGTTGACAGCGTTCCGAACACAGTTGATACCCATCCAGCAACCTTCCTTACCTATCACCTCATTATCGGCACGACCTTACAGCGGACTATGGTCGTCCAGTTCTCATGGCAGCGACCCGAACACTGTTGATATCCACCCAGCAAACTTATTTACTTATTACCTCATTATCGTAGACCGGCACGACCTTACATCGCCCTAGGGTCGGTCAGATCTCTTGGCAGCGTTCCGAACACGTTTGTTACCCACCCAGCAACCTTCCTTACTTATCACCTGATTATCGTAGACCGGCACGTCCTTACAGCGGACTATGGTCGGTCAGATCTCTTGGCAGCGTTCCGAACACGTTTGATACCCATCCAGCAACCTTCCTTACTTATCACCTCATTATCGTAGACCGGCACGTCCTTACAGCGGACTATGGTCGGTCAGATCTCTTGGCAGCGTTCCGAACACGTTTGATACCCATCCAGCAACCTTCCTTACTTATCACCTCATTATCGTAGACCGGCACGTCCTTACAGCGGACTATGGTCGGTCAGATCTCTTGGCAGCGTTCCGAACACGTTTGATGCCCATCCAGCAACCTTCCTTACTTATCACCTCATTATCGTAGACCGGCACGTCCTTACAGCGGACTATGGTCGGTCAGATCTCTTGGCAGCGTTCCGAACACGTTTGTTACCCATCCAGCAACCTTCCTTACTTATCACCTCACTATCGTAGACAGGCACGTTCTTACAGCGGACTATGGTCGGCCAGATCTCTTTGCAGCGTTCCGAACACGTTTGATACCAACCCAGCAACCTTCCTTATTTATCACCTCATTATGGTAGACCGGTACGTCTTTACAGCGGACTATGGTCGGTCAGGTAAAACCAATTCGTCAAATAGAAAACGATTTTTAAACAAATCTAATAGGTTTAGGCTGATTTTGGTCAGAAGAGTTGCTATTTCATGAACCCTAATGGTAATTTGAGTATACAAAATATTCTGATATTTATTTGTAATAAAACATTATGCCCCTACATTATAAACTCATTTTCCCAGGTCTTGTACGTTTAATTATTATAGTTATTTATATAAAAAAAGTAACTTTTCTCCTGTTCTGCCTGAAAAAAAGTAATTATTATTATGGACATAACGTTTTTATCTGTATTTCGTTTACTTGTATTTCTTAAAGTAATATGATTTTATTTAGATATTTACAGGAAACAAAACTGGCGTGACGAGGCTGTTACTGCAAAGGAAATACACACTTGGAGCTGTTAGAAGAATGATAGCTGAACCTATATGTGCTTTAATATTTAAATAATTATTGTTTAGCAACAACATTTCTATCAGAGTGTAATAGAAATATAAAATTCATAATGTAAACCTACCTGAATTTACCCTCAACCTTCTTCATATTATACTATTATACGGAAAAAAATACGCCTATTATTATTTATTGAATTCACAAACATCTCTGAGAAAACATTTTGCAAAACTGTTGGACCTCGTTTAGTTTAGAACTAATACGATTATAGATCCCAATATGTGTAGAAAATGTGTGGACAAATGTGCGAATATGTTTAGATAAGTAGTACAGTTTGTGGGAATACGATTAGATCCCAACATTTGTAGAAATATTGTGGACAAATATTTCTAGATAAGTAGTACAGTTTGTAGGATTAAGATTAGATCCTAACATTTGTAGAAAGATTGTGGACAAATATTTCTAGATAAGTAGTACAGTTTGTAGGAATAAGATTAGATCCTAACATTTGTAGAAAGATTGTGGACAAATATTTCTAGATAAGTAGTAGGCCTACAGTTTGTAGGAATAAGATTAGATCCTAATATTTGTAGAAAGATTGTGGACAAATATTTCTAGATAAGTAGTACAGTTTGTAGGAATAAGATTAGATCCTAACATTTGTAGAAAGATTGTGGACAAATATTTCTAGATAAGTAGTACAGTTTGTAGGAATAAGATTAGATCCTAATATTTGTAGAAAGATTGTGGACAAATATTTCTAGATAAGTAGTACAGTTTGTGGGAATAAAATTAGATCCTAACATTTGTAGAAAGATTGTGGACAAATATTTCTAGATAAGTAGTACAGTTTGTAGGAATAAGATTAGATCCTAACATTTGTAGAAAGATTGTGGACAAATATTTCTAGATAAGTAGTACAGTTTGTAGGAATAAGATTAGATCCTAATATTTGTAGACAGATTGTGGACAAATATTTCTAGATAAGTAGTACAGTTTGTGGGAATAAAATTAGATCCTAACATTTGTAGAAAGATTGTGGACAAATATTTCTAGATAAGTAGTACAGTTTGTGGGAATAAGATTAGATCCTAATATTTGTAGAAAGATTGTGGACAAATATTTCTAGATAAGTAGTACAGTTTGTGGGAATAAAATTAGATCCTAATATTTGTAGAAAGATTGTGGACAAATATTTCTAGATAAGTAGTACAGTTTGTGGGAATAAAATTAGATCCTAACATTTGTAGAAAGATTGTGGACAAATATTTCTAGATAAGTAGTACAGTTTGTAGGAATAAGATTAGATCCTAATATTTGTAGAAAGATTGTGGACAAATATTTCTAGATAAGTAGTACAGTTTGTGGGAATAAAATTAGATCCTAACATTTGTAGAAAGATTGTGGACAAATATTTCTAGATAAGTAGTACAGTTTGTAGGAATAAGATCAGATCCTAATATTTGTAGAAAGATTGTGGACAAATATTTCTAGATAAGTAGTACAGTTTGTAGGAATAAGATTAGATCCTAACATTTGTAGAAAGATTGTGGACAAATATTTCTAGATAAGTAGTACAGTTTGTAGGAATAAGGTTAGATCCCAACATTTGTAGAAAGATTGTGGACAAATATTTCTAGATAAGTAGTACAGTTTGTAGGAATAAGAAGAGATCCTAATATTTGTAGAAAGATTGTGGACAAATATTTCTAGATAAGTAGTACAGTTTGTAGGAATAAGATTAGATCCTAATATTTGTAGAAAGATTGTGGACAAATATTTCTAGATAAGTAGTACAGTTTGTAGGAATAAGATTAGATCCTAATATTTGTAGAAAGATTGTGGACAAATATTTCTAGATAAGTAGTAGAGTTTGTAGGAATAAGATTAGGTCCTAATATTTGTAAAAAGATTGTGGACAAATATTTCTAGATAAGTAGTACAGTTTGTAGGAATAAGATTAGATCCTAATATTTGTAGAAAGATTGTGGACAAATATTTCTAGATAAGTAGTACAGTTTGTGGGATTAAAATTAGATCCTAACATTTGTAGAAAGATTGTGGACAAATATTTCCAGAAAAGTAGTACAGTTTGTGGGAATAAAATTAGATCCTAACATTTGTAGAAAGATTGTGGACAAATATTTCTAGATAAGTAGTACAGTTTGTGGGAATAAAATTAGATCCTAACATTTGTAGAAAGATTGTGGACAAATATTTCTAGATAAGTAGTACAGTTTGTAGGAATAAGATTAGATCCTAATACTTGTAGAAAGATTGTGGACAAATATTTCTAGATAAGTAGTACAGTTTGTGGGAATAAAATTAGATCCTAACATTTGTAGAAAGATTGTGGACAAATATTTCTAGATAAGTAGTACAGTTTGTAGGAATAAGATTAGATCCTAATATTTGTAGAAAGATTGTGGACAAATATTTCTAGATAAGTAGTACAGTTTGTAGGAATAAGATTAGATCCTAATATTTGTAGAAAGATTGTGGACAAATATTTCTAGATAAGTAGTACAGTTTGTGGGAATAAAATTAGATCCTAACATTTGTAGAAAGATTGTGGACAAATATTTCTAGATAAGTAGTACAGTTTGTAGGAATAAGATTAGATCCTAACATTTGTAGAAAGATTGTGGACAAATATTTCTAGATAAGTAGTACAGTTTGTAGGAATAAGATTAGATCCTAATATTTGTAGAAAGATTGTGGACAAATATTTATAGGTAAGTAGTACAGTTTGTAGGAATAAGATTAGATCATAATATTTGTAGAAAGATTGTGGACAAATATTTCTAGATAAGTAGTACAGTTTGTAGGAATAAGATTAGATCCTAATATTTGTAGAAAGATTGTGGACAAATATTTCTAGATAAGTAGTACAGATTGTAGGAATAAGATTAGATCCTAATATTTGTAGAAAGATTGTGGACAAATATTTCTAGATAAGTAGTACAGTTTGTGGGAATAAAATTAGATCCTAACATTTGTAGAAAGATTGTGGACAAATATTTCTAGATAAGTAGTACAGTTTGTAGGAATAAGATTAGATCCTAATATTTGTAGAAAGATTGTGGACAAATATTTCTAGATAAGTAGTACAGTTTGTGGGAATAAAATTAGATCCTAACATTTGTAGAAAGATTGTGGACAAATATTTCTAGATAAGTAGTACAGTTTGTAGGAATAAGATCAGATCCTAATATTTGTAGAAAGATTGTGGACAAATATTTCTAGATAAGTAGTACAGTTTGTAGGAATAAGATTAGATCCTAACATTTGTAGAAAGATTGTGGACAAATATTTCTAGATAAGTAGTACAGTTTGTAGGAATAAGATTAGATCCCAACATTTGTAGAAAGATTGTGGACAAATATTTCTAGATAAGTAGTACAGTTTGTAGGAATAAGATTAGATCCTAATATTTGTAGAAAGATTGTGGACAAATATTTCTAGATAAGTAGTACAGTTTGTAGGAATAAGATTAGATCCTAATATTTGTAGAAAGATTGTGGACAAATATTTCTAGATAAGTAGTACAGTTTGTAGGAATAAGATTAGATCCTAACATTTGTAGAAAGATTGTGGACAAATATTTCTAGATAAGTAGTACAGTTTGTAGGAATAAGATTAGATCCCAACATTTGTAGAAAGATTGTGGACAAATATTTCTAGATAAGTAGTACAGTTTGTAGGAATAAGAAGAGATCCTAATATTTGTAGAAAGATTGTGGACAAATATTTCTAGATAAGTAGTACAGTTTGTAGGAATAAGATTAGATCCTAATATTTGTAGAAAGATTGTGGACAAATATTTCTAGATAAGTAGTACAGTTTGTAGGAATAAGATTAGATCCTAATATTTGTAGAAAGATTGTGGACAAATATTTCTAAATAAGTAGTACAGTTTGTAGGAATAAGATTAGATCCTAATATTTGTAAAAAGATTGTGGACAAATATTTCTAGATAAGTAGTACAGTTTGTAGGAATAAGATTAGATCCTAATATTTGTAGAAAGATTGTGGACAAATATTTCTAGATAAGTAGTACAGTTTGTGGGAATAAAATTAGATCCTAACATTTGTAGAAAGATTGTGGACAAATATTTCTAGATAAGTAGTACAGTTTGTGGGAATAAAATTAGATCCTAACACTTGTAGAAAGATTGTGGACAAATATTTCTAGATAAGTAGTACAGTTTGTGGGAATAAAATTAGATCCTAACATTTGTAGAAAGATTGTGGACAAATATTTCTAGATAAGTAGTACAGTTTGTAGGAATAAGATTAGATCCTAATATTTGTAGAAAGATTGTGGACAAATATTTCTAGATAAGTAGTACAGTTTGTGGGAATAAAATTAGATCCTAACATTTGTAGAAAGATTGTGGACAAATATTTCTAGATAAGTAGTACAGTTTGTAGGAATAAGATTAGATCCTAACATTTGTAGATAGATTGTGGACAAATATTTCTAGATAAGTAGTACAGTTTGTAGGAATAAGATTAGATCCTAACATTTGTAGAAAGATTGTGGACAAATATTTCTAGATAAGTAGTACAGTTTGTGGGAATAAAATTAGATCCTAACATTTGTAGAACGGTTGTGGACAAATATTTCTAGACAAGTAGTACAGTTTGTAGGAATAAGATTAGATCCTAACATTTGTAGAAAGATTGTGGACAAATATTTCTAGATAAGTAGTACAGTTTGTGGGAATAAAATTAGATCCTAACATTTGTAGAAAGATTGTGGACAAATATTTCTAGATAAGTAGTACAGTTTGTAGGAATAAGATTAGATCCTAATATTTGTAGAAAGATTGTGGACAAATATTTCTAGATAAGTAGTACAGTTTGTAGGAATAAGATTAGATCCTAACATTTGTAGAAAGATTGTGGACAAATATTTCTAGATAAGTAGTACAGTTTGTAGGAATAAGATTAGATCCTAATATTTGTAGAAAGATTGTGGACAAATATTTCTAGATAAGTAGTACAGTTTGTAGGAATAAGATTAGATCCTAATATTTGTAGAAAGATTGTGGACAAATATTTCTAGATAAGTAGTACAGTTTGTAGGAATAAGATTAGATCCTAACATTTGTAGAAAGATTGTAGACAAATATTTCTAGATAAGTAGTACAGTTTGTAGGAATAAGATTAGATCCTAATATTTGTAGAAAGATTGTGGACAAATATTTCTAGATAAGTAGTACAGTTTGTAGGAATAAGATTAGATCCTAATATTTGTAGAAAGATTGTGGACAAATATTTCTAGATAAGTAGTACAGTTTGTGGGAATAAAATTAGATCCTAACATTTGTAGAAAGATTGTGGACAAATATTTCTAGATAAGTAGTACAGTTTGTAGGAATAAGATTAGATCCTAATATTTGTAGAAAGATTGTGGACAAATATTTCTAGATAAGTAGTACAGTTTGTAGGAATAAGATTAGATCCTAACATTTGTAGAAAGATTGTGGACAAATATTTCTAGATAAGTAGTACAGTTTGTAGGAATAAGATTAGATCCCAACATTTGTAGAAAGATTGTGGACAAATATTTCTAGATAAGTAGTACAGTTTGTAGGAATAAGATTAGATCCTAATATTTGTAGAAAGATTGTGGACAAATATTTCTAGATAAGTAGTACAGTTTGTAGGAACAAGATTAGATCCTAATATTTGTAGAAAGATTGTGGACAAATATTTCTAGATAAGTAGTACAGTTTGTAGGAATAAGATTAGATCCTAACATTTGTAGAAAGATTGTGGACAAATATTTCTAGATAAGTAGTACAGTTTGTAGGAATAAGATTAGATCCTAACATTTGTAGAAAGATTGTGGACAAATATTTCTAGATAAGTAGTACAGTTTGTAGGAATAAGATTAGATCCCAACATTTGTAGAAAGATTGTGGACAAATATTTCTAGATAAGTAGTACAGTTTGTAGGAATAAAATTAGATCCTAATATTTGTAGAAGGATTGTGGACAAATATTTCTAGATAAGTAGTACAGTTTGTAGGAATAAGATTAGATCCTAATATTTGTAGAAAGATTGTGGACAAATATTTCTAGATAAGTAGTACAGTTTGTAGGAATAAGATTAGATCCCAACATTTGTAGAAAGATTGTGGACAAATATTTCTAGATAAGTAGTACAGTTTGTAGGAATAAGATTAGATCCTAATATTTGTAGAAAGATTGTGGACAAATATTTCTAGATAAGTAGTACAGTTTGTAGGAATAAGATTAGATCCTAATATTTGTAGAAAGATTGTGGACAAATATTTCTAGATAAGTAGTACAGTTTGTAGGAATAAGATTAGATCCTAATATTTGTAGAAAGATTGTGGACAAATATTTCTAGATAAGTAGTACAGTTTGTAGGAATAAGATTAGATCCTAATATTTGTAGAAAGATTGTGGACAAATATTTCTAGATAAGTAGTACAGTTTGTGGGAATAAAATTAGATCCTAACATTTGTAGAAAGATTGTGGACAAATATTTCTAGATAAGTAGTACAGTTTGTAGGAATAAGATTAGATCCTAATATTTGTAGAAAGATTGTGGACAAATATTTCTAGATAAGTAGTACAGTTTGTAGGAATAAGATTAGATCCTAACATTTGTAGGAAGATTGTGGACAAATATTTCTAGATAAGTAGTACAGTTTGTAGGAATAAGATTAGATCCCAACATTTGTAGGAAGATTGTGGACAAATATTTCTAGATAAGTAGTACAGTTTGTAGGAATAAGATTAGATCCCAACATTTGTAGGAAGATTGTGGACAAATATTTCTAGATAAGTAGTACAGTTTGTAGGAATAAGATTAGATCCTAATATTTGTAGAAAGATTGTGGACAAATATTTCTAGATAAGTAGTACAGTTTGTGGGAATAAAATTAGATCCTAACATTTGTAGAAAGATTGTGGACAAATATTTCTAGATAAGTAGTACAGTTTGTAGGAATAAGATTAGATCCTAATATTTGTAGAAAGATTGTGGACAAATATTTCTAGATAAGTAGTACAGTTTGTAGGAATAAGATTAGATCCTAATATTTGTAGAAAGATTGTGGACAAATATTTCTAGATAAGTAATACAGTTTGTAGGAATAAGATTAGATCCTAACATTTGTAGAAAGATTGTGAACAAATATTTCTAGATAAGTAGTACAGTTTGTGGGAATAAAATTAGATCCCAACATTTGCAGAATGTTTGTGAACAAATATGCAAATATTTTTTTTAGATAAGTAATACAGATTGTGCGATTATGATTAGATCCCAATATTTGTAGAAAGGTGGTTGATATAGACCTAATATTATACGCAAATATTTGTAGATGAATACCAGTGTTTGAGGAAATACTATTACATGCCAATATATGTAGTCATTGAGTATACTCAGTGCAAATAATATTAGTTGTCATTACAGTTATATGAGTTAGTTCAACTGAAGGCTAATTTTCTTCTTCGTGAAAAAGAAGTATTGTCTATAACTTTAGAAGATGAAGATTTATAGTTGAATAGTGGCGGGATAGCAACCATTGCAATGCCTAGCTTATTTAAAGCTTTTCTAGTTTGCATTTATTGCTATAAGACGACTCTTGACCTGATATGCAACTCTCGTATTTAAATGAGAAACAATACAAACATTAATAAGGTTTCTGTCTTTCTAAGCATAAGATTAAATATGAGAAATATTTGTGAGTCGAGATAAAATGTACAATACCGTACAGTACTTGTACTTCAACCTGTAGCATTAAAGTCGCCTTACTAACGTAAAGACAACAGGGGAGTAGAAAGGGGCATTTAAAGGGAGAGACACAACCTGGTAGGGATAATCGATCCAGTGATTTTAACAGATTGGTGATTTTAGTGACAGCGCTAGGTTGGATCAGTAACTTTTACCAGGTGACTTTAGTACCGGTGACAAGGGATACTGCGACTGCTCTGTATGTGCCAATATTAAGCAGGCATACCACACTGGTAAAATGATTCCTCATCTCGCTTTTGACTTTTTTGGAAGGCTTGTTTTATTATAAATAAACTAAGGAAATTAAGAACAAATTACCGAGTGCGAATTAGCATCTACTGTACATAACACTGTCACTATCTTGAAGCTTGACACGAATCGACACACAACGTAAATGAGAAGAATGAAGCTGTCGTTGGTAACAGCGACAAATCAACCAATGACAGCAGTGTTAAAATATCAGTATCTTTTTAGTTGCGACAACGACATCACAGTTTGCCCAATTACAACATAGATACCTCCCCCTCCCCTCTTCTCTTCACTCAACGACACTGCACGTGACCAGAGCGGTGATAGCTGAGCCAGTGACAGCGACAAATCAACCAATGGCAGCCTTTTCAACCAGTGACAGCGACAAATCAACCAATGACTGCCGTATCATCCAGTGATAGCGACAAATCTACCAATGACAGCCGTATCATCCAGAGACCGCGACCTTTTCCTTAATCACAATTCCCCCTCTCCTCTTCACTCAACGACACTGCACCGCGACCATCAACGGTGATAGGCACCGTGACCAGAGCGGTGATAGCTGAGCCAGTGACAGCGACAAATCAACCAATGACAGCCGTATCATCCAGAGACCGCGACCTTTTCCTTAATCACAACTCCCCCTCTCCTCTTCACTCAACGACACTGCACCGCGACCATCAACGGTGATAGGCACCGTGACCAGAGCGGTGATAGCTGAGCCAGTGACAGCGACAAATCAACCAATGACATCCAATCACCGTATCATCCAGAGACCGCGACTTTTTGCGCAATCACAACACAGACAAATTCCGATCGATCTGGAACTATAATTGGCATTTTCCATATTTTGTCACTAATACCACTAGCGACAAACGAATATCGGTGACAAGTCACCATGACAGAAAATATCAACCATCTCTACAACCTGAGAATTAAGGACTCTTGGGAAAATGTTGAGAACTTCTTCCGAAAATTACTTTTCATGTAATACTGCCCTTTAAAATCACAAAAATCTTTGTAAGCTGTAGGTTATAACTAAACAATATCTGCGTTACTGTGTTAAACACCGACCCAATATAGTGATGTAACTATCAATAACATAAGTATTTCTGTCAGAGAGTGAAAGGCAATGTTTTAACTTCCATTTGAGTAGGCCTACTAAAATAAGTAAATCTAAAGTACCCTTATTACTAATTAGGAGTAGTTACGCTTCATGAGAGCAATAGTTATTTCTACTTAGTAAATTGTTATTATGGGTTAATATTTGTGTTACATAGTTCATAGGTTTGGAGCATCCTTCTAATCCATAAGATGCATTCCTGGTAGATATTATAATCAGTTATTAATATCAAACTAACCCGTTTTACACTAATTTTATGACTAAAATTTCGTAAACCAATTTTCAAGTTAGGTTTGTATCACAAACATTAAGTAATGCTGTGAACTAGTGCAAGAAGTGTCAGTACGTTTTAACAAAAAAAACCTGAATATAAACCCCATATGTCTACGTTTCGAGTCACTTTTGAAAAGGTAGCTAAAAGAAATCAGACATCGAAATTCATACTAAAAGTAAAATTCATCACCAGGGACCAACGAAGGTTCTGTTATTCGAACGATGCTCTTTATGTGAAGGCTACTCTTTCACAAAATAAAATAATATTTTTTTCTACTGTAATTATTATTAGATATTTTCCCGTCTAAAATTAACTACATAATTGAAAGTTTCAGAAATTATCTATAATTATCCATATTCGAGGCTTTGGCTTACCTTTTGTTTGTCAAGCACCTGGTGGATATCGTCCACATCCCCCACAACGACTGCCTGTTGCCGCAGCATCTCTTCCTCTAGAGTCAGCCAGTCGCGAATCTACACATAAACACATAACAATATTATCCCTTAAGTCTGAAGGAAAGATATTTTCGATAGTGTAAAATCAACAGAATTTAACTTCATCCTTATGACAGTGTATTTGTGTATATAGCAGCCTAACGCAAGCTTCGGATGTTCCAAACGCTCAGACGGTTTTACGAATGTATAGGTTTGCTCAGGAAATCCACAACCCACAAACAAGAAAAAAGCAATAAAACCAAAAATCATGAATCAACCTTCGGAAGAGTAAGTAACATAAACATTTCTGGTATCTAAAGCATAATAATGGATTTAAAAAACCACATTAAATCGGCAATTTTATAAATTAAAAAAGGGTTTGGTTTGCGAGCCAAGTATATATTTTATTAATACTATTGAAGACGTTTCGGAAATAGGTTTATTCCCATTATCAGGTAGGTTTTTCTATGCAGATCTTCTCAAGTTGCTTATCAACTGTGTCAATACTCCATTTCCCCTACATCTACTAAGAATTTTCCCTTAGATATCACCTTGTTATGTTTTCGTTGTAGATAGACATAATGTTTCATAACATTGCAGCATATGCGTCCATATGCACTTGCAATGTATTTAAGCCTTGCTTGATAGTCAGACATGGAATGATCTGTCAGCTTTATAAAATGAAGCACTGTAAGCTTTTACCAACACGAGCCTCGCACACTGTCGCACACAGCTAAAGCAAACTTAATCTCTTATTTAACATATATATATATATATATATATATATATATATATATATATATATATATATATATATATATGTAGAATATCAAATATGTTTTCCTGTTAGAATTATTTTTAAGATTAAATAATATACACTAATTACAGGAATAATTTATTGAATAATACTAAGAATCAGTATTGAATCAGGAATTTCTTAGTATTGTAATTCCTGATGATGTTGGTAATATCAACCAACGAGAGGCTTAGAGTGTATTATTCAATAAATTATTCCTGTAATTAGTGTATATTATTTAATCTTAAAAAAAAAAAAAAATATATATATATATATATATATATATATATATATAATGACAAACATATGTTGCATGTAGTATAAATTTAGTTAGTATTCAAAATAATAATATTCAGTAGAAATAATAAGAAAGAAGTGACCGAGGGTAGCTTACTAAAGTACCAACAAAGAAAGCCTAACCATTGTTATATTTCGGTTGTAGTCATAAACCAATCGTGGGAAAGGTATTAACAAAAGAAGGATCCAAAGTATTTTAAGATTTAGTATTTCGGTAAAACCAAGAATAGCATGGGAAAGTATCACTGTTACCGTTTGGGAACAGATTATAAAGATGCGTGAGAAACACTGAAATACATGAGGAGAGATATTATCCCTGTTCTTAAAAACTTAAATCATCGGGCAAAGGGACTAAGTTTTGTGGAGCTTCGAGGAGTGCAGACGTATTGGGGGACAAAAAGTTGTAAGTCATGTTTCAAAAAGGTAAATTTCTTTAAAAGAGTTAAGAGGATTGGTATAGGAATTGTTAGTTATTTATGTGTCGAAATTTAAAACTGAGACGAGAAATGAATTAGACAGATAGTAAGGAAAGTAAGGAGGTAAGTTAATTATTATGTAAAGGTGCAGTAAAGCAGTTAACCGGAAAACGGTTTCATTGAAAGCAACAATAAGTACAATTTGTCTTATAATAATAGATTCAGCCGACAGAGATTTATAAATTAGAAAATTCAGAACCAATTTAAACTCATTGTATTTATAAATATAAATGTAGTTCTTTTCACCACTTTCTTCTTTGTAGAAGATCCCATACTAACAATCGGAGAGGAAGAGCAAACTAACACTGTATTTGAACTTTATTGTATAGAAAAAACCTAAAACTTCAAGAGTCCATCTATTTAGTAATTGTAGTATTAGTTAAGCAATTAATCATTGCCACAGAATTGTATTAATGTAGTTTAGTATAATTTGTAATAATTGGATGTCAGATGAATAAATGTTGGTGATGCTGAATTTATACGATTGTTTAATTATTTAGAAACCTGAAGATGTGACTATAGTAAGGTAAGGTAATTATAATCTAAAGGTTAAAACATTTAAATAAATGTTAGGTTATAATATATATATATATATATATATATATATATATATATATATATATATCGGTGTTTATATAATAATATGAATACCGAATGTTTACTCATTCGAGTAAAGGAATAGATGAAAAAATAAATCTCTTCATTTAAGAACAAAATAAAGTAGAGAATATATTTAAATACCGACCTAAATATAAAAACAACAAAATACTAATCTAAATATTTTAGTGGAAACGCGGGTTGGGTTGAATGATTTTTCAAAATGCCAGTGTAACAGCAATCAAAAGGTAAATCCTATTACGTTAAGAAGCACAGGAGGTGGGTGCCGGTGCAGCTCGCTGAAGAGCAAATCTGGTTACTTTAAGCACAGTAAATATTTTGTTTTTCATCTTTTATTTTTTTAAATTTTTATCAAGAATACAATGTTTATGTAAATCTGAGAATAAGGTTTCTATTTTTAAGCAACATTACACAAGTTAACTTGCAGAATAAAACCGCAGTGAAACATACAAGCTAATCTGACATAAAAGGTAAATTGAAGAAAAAACCCTCAGTGAAACACACACGCTAATCTGACATAAAAAGTAGCTTGAAGAATACAATCGCAGTGAAACACACACGCTAATCTGACATAAACGGTAACTTGAAAAATAAAATCGCAGTGAAACAGACAAGCTAATCTGACATAAAAGGTAAATTGAAGAAAAAACCCTCAGTGAAACACACACGCTAATCTGACATAAAAAGTGGCTTGAAGAATACAATCGCAGTGAAACACACAAGCTAATCTGACATAAAAGGTAATTTAAAGAATAAAATGGCAGTGAAACATACAAGCTAATCAGATATAAACGGTAACTTGAAGAATGAAATGGCAGTGAAACACAAGAGCTAATCAGACATTAAAGGCAACTTGAAGAATAAAATCGCAGTGAAACACACAAGCTAATCTGACATAAACGGTAACGTAAAGAATAAAATGGCAGTGAAACACACAAGCTAATCTGACATAAACGGTAACTTGAACAATAAAATGACAGTAAAACACACACGCTAATCTGACATAAAAAGTAGCTTGAAGAATACAATCGCAGTGAAACACACACGCTAATCTGACATAAACGGTAACTTGAAAAATAAAATCGCAGTGAAACAGACAAGCTAATCTGACATAAAAGGTAAATTGAAGAAAAAACCCTCAGTGAAACACACACGCTAATCTGACATAAACGGTAACTTGAAGAATAAAATCGCAGTGAAACAGACAAGCTAATCTGACATAAAAGGTAATTTAAAGAATAAAATGGCAGTGAAACATACAAGCTAATCAGATATAAACGGTAACTTGAAGAATGAAATGGCAGTGAAACACAAGAGCTAATCAGACATTAAAGGCAACTTGAAGAATAAAATCGCAGTGAAACACACAAGCTAATCTGACATAAACGGTAACGTAAAGAATAAAATGGCAGTGAAACACACAAGCTAATCTGACATAAACGGTAACTTGAAGAATAAAATGACAGTAAAACACACAAGCTAATCAGACATAAACGGTAACTTGAAGAATAAAATGACAGTAAAACACACAAGCTAATCAGACATAAACGGTAACTTGAAGAATGAAATGGCAGTGAAACACACAAGCTAATCAGACATAAACTGTAACTTGAAGAATGAAATGGCAGTGAAACACACAAGCTAATCAGACATAAACGGTAACTTGAAGAATGAAATGGCAGTGAAACACACAAGCTAATCAGACATAAACGGTAACGTAAAGAATGAAATGGCAGTGAAACACACAAGCTAATCAGACATAAACGGTAACTTGAAGAATAAAATGACAGTAAAACACACAAGCTAATCAGACATAAACGGTAACTTGAAGAATAAAATGACAGTAAAACACACAAGCTAATCAGACATAAACGGTAACTTGAAGAATGAAATGGCAGTGAAACACACAAGCTAATCAGACATAAACTGTAACTTGAAGAATGAAATGGCAGTGAAACACACAAGCTAATCAGACATAAACGGTAACTTGAAGAATGAAATGGCAGTGAAACACACAAGCTAATCAGACATTAAAGGCAACTTGAAGAATAAAATCGCAGTGAAACACACAAGCTAATCTGACATAAACGGTAACGTAAAGAATAAAATGGCAGTGAAACACAAAAGCTAATCTGACATAAACGGTAACTTGAAGAATGAAATGGCAGTGAAACACACAAGCTAATCAGACATAAACGGTAACTTGAAGAATAAAATGACAGTAAAACACACAAGCTAATCAGACATAAACGGTAACTTGAAGAATGAAATGGCAGTGAAACACACAAGCTAATCAGACATAAACGGTAACTTGAAGAATAAAATGGCAGTAAAACACACAAGCTAATCAGACATAAACGGTAACTTGAAGAATAAAATGGCAGTAAAACACACAAGCTAATCAGACATAAACGGTAACTTGAAGAATGAAATGGCAGTGAAACACACAAGCTAATCAGACATAAACGGTAACTTGAAGAATGAAATGGCAGTGAAACACACAACCTAATCAGACATAAACGGTAACTTGAAGAATAAAATGGCAGTAAAACACACAAGCTAATCAGACATAAACGGTAACTTGAAGAATAAAATGGCAGTAAAACACACAAGCTAATCAGACATAAACTGTAACTTGAAGAATAAAATGGCAGTGAAACACACAAGCTAATCAGACATAAACGGTAACTTGAAGAATGAAATGGCAGTGAAACACACAAGCTAATCAGACATAAACGGTAACTTGAAGAATAAAATGGCAGTAAAACACACAAGCTAATCAGACATAAACGGTAACTTGAAGAATGAAATGGCAGTGAAACACACAAGCTAATCAGACATAAACGGTAACTTGAAGAATGAAATGGCAGTGAAACACACAAGCTAATCAGACATAAACTGTAACTTGAAGAATGAAATGGCAGTGAAACACACAAGCTAATCAGACATAAACGGTAACTTGAAGAATGAAATGGCAGTGAAACACACAAGCTAATCAGACATTAAAGGCAACTTGAAGAATAAAATCGCAGTGAAACACACAAGCTAATCTGACATAAACGGTAACGTAAAGAATAAAATGGCAGTGAAACACAAAAGCTAATCTGACATAAACGGTAACTTGAAGAATGAAATGGCAGTGAAACACACAAGCTAATCAGACATAAACGGTAACTTGAAGAATAAAATGACAGTAAAACACACAAGCTAATCAGACATAAACGGTAACTTGAAGAATGAAATGGCAGTGAAACACACAAGCTAATCAGACATAAACGGTAACTTGAAGAATAAAATGGCAGTAAAACACACAAGCTAATCAGACATAAACGGTAACTTGAAGAATAAAATGGCAGTAAAACACACAAGCTAATCAGACATAAACGGTAACTTGAAGAATGAAATGGCAGTGAAACACACAAGCTAATCAGACATAAACGGTAACTTGAAGAATGAAATGGCAGTGAAACACACAACCTAATCAGACATAAACGGTAACTTGAAGAATAAAATGGCAGTAAAACACACAAGCTAATCAGACATAAACGGTAACTTGAAGAATAAAATGGCAGTAAAACACACAAGCTAATCAGACATAAACTGTAACTTGAAGAATAAAATGGCAGTGAAACACACAAGCTAATCAGACATAAACGGTAACTTGAAGAATGAAATGGCAGTGAAACACACAAGCTAATCAGACATAAACGGTAACTTGAAGAATAAAATGGCAGTAAAACACACAAGCTAATCAGACATAAACGGTAACTTGAAGAATGAAATGGCAGTGAAACACACAAGCTAATCAGACATAAACGGTAACTTGAAGAATGAAATGGCAGTGAAACACACAAGCTAATCAGACATAAACGGTAACTTGAAGAATAAAATGGCAGTAAAACACACAAGCTAATCAGACATAAACGGTAACTTGAAGAATAAAATGGCAGTAAAACACACAAGCTAATCAGACATAAACGGTAACTTGAAGAATGAAATGGCAGTGAAACACACAAGCTAATCAGACATAAACGGTAACTTGAAGAATGAAATGGCAGTGAAACACACAAGCTAATCAGACATAAACGGTAACTTGAAGAATGAAATGGCAGTGAAACACACAAGCTAATCAGACATAAACGGTAACTTGAAGAATAAAATGGCAGTAAAACACACAAGCTAATCAGACATAAACGGTAACTTGAAGAATGAAATGGCAGTGAAACACACAAGCTAATCAGACATAAACGGTAACTTGAAGAATAAAATGGCAGTAAAACACACAAGCTAATCAGACATAAACGGTAACTTGAAGAATAAAATGGCAGTAAAACACACAAGCTAATCTGACATAAACGGTAACGTAAAGAATAAAATGGCAGTGAAACACACAAGCTAATCTGACATAAACGGTAACTTGAAGAATGAAATGGCAGTGAAACACACAAGCTAATCAGACATAAACGGTAACTTGAAGAATAAAATGACAGTAAAACACACAAGCTAATCAGACATAAACGGTAACTTGAAGAATGAAATGGCAGAGAAACACACAAGCTAATCAGACATAAACGGTAACTTGAAGAATAAAATGACAGTAAAACACACAAGCTAATCAGACATAAACGGTAACTTGAAGAATGAAATGGCAGTGAAACACACAAGCTAATCAGACATAGACGGTAACTTGAAGAATAAAATGGCAGTAAAACACACAAGCTAATCAGACATAAACTGTAACTTGAAGAATGAAATGGCAGTGAAACACACAAGCTAATCAGACATAAACGTTAACTTAAAGAATAAAATGGCAGTAAAACACACAAGCTAATCATACATAAACGGTAACTTGAAGAATGAAATGACAGTGAAACACACAAGCTAATCAGACATAAACGGTAACTTGAAGAATAAAATGGCATTAAAACACACAAGCTAATCAGACATAAACTGTAACTTGAAGAATGAAATGGCAGTGAAACACACAAGCTAATCAGACATAAACGTTAACTTAAAGAATAAAATGGCAGTAAAACACACAAGCTAATCAGACAGAAACGGTAACTTGAAGAATAAAATGGCAGTAAAACACACAAGCTAATCAGACATAAACGGTAACTTGAAGAATGAAATGGCAGTGAAACACACAAGCTAATCAGACATAAACGGTAACTTGAAGAATGAAATGGCAGTGAAACACACAAGCTAATCTGACAAACGGTAACTTGAAGAATGAAATGGCAGTGAAACACACAAGCTAATCTGACATAAAAGGTAGCTTGAAGAATGAAATGGCAGTGAAACACACAAGGTAATCTGATATAAACGGTACCTTGAAGAATAAAATGGCAGTAAAACACACAAGCTAATCTGACATAAACGGTAACTTGAAGAATGAAATGGCAGTGAAACACACAAGGTAATCTGATATAAACGGTAACTTGAACGGTAACTTGAAGAATGAAATGGCAGTGAAACACACAAGGTAATCTGATATAAACGGTAACTTGAAGAATAAAAAGGCAGTAAAACACACAAACTAATCTGACATAAACGGTAACTTGAAGAATGAAATGGCAGTGAAACACACAAGGTAATCTGATATAAACGGTAACTTGAAGAATAAAATGGCAGTAAAACACACAAGCTAATCTGACATAAACGGTAACTTGAAGATTGAAATATCAGTGAAACACACAAGGTAATCTGACATAAACGGTAACTTGAAGAATGAAATGGCAGTGAAACACACAAGGTAGTCTGACATAAACGGTAACTTGAAGAATGAAATGGCAATGAAACACACAAGGTAATCTGATATAAACGGTAACTTGAAGAATAAAATGGCAGTAAAACACACAAGCTAATCAGACATAAACGGTAACTTGAAGAATGAAATGGCAGTAAAACACACAAGCTAATCTGACATAAACGGTAACTTGAAGAATGAAATGGCAGTGAAACACACAAGGTAATCTGACATAAACGGTAACTTGAAGAATGAAATGGCAGTGAAACACACAAGCTAATCTGACATAAACGGTAACTTGAAGAATGAAATGGCAGTGAAACACACAAGCTAATCAGACATAAACGGTAACTTGAAGAATAAAATGGCAGTAAAACACACAAGCTAATCAGACATAAACGGTAACTTGAAGAATAAAATGGCAGTAAAACACACAAGCTAATCAGACATAAACGGTAACTTGAAGAATAAAATCGCAGTGAAACACACAAGCTAATCTGACATAAACGGTAACGTAAAGAATAAAATGGCAGTGAAACACACAAGCTATCTGACATAAACGGTAACGTGAAGAATGAAATGGCAGTGAAACACACAAGCTAATCAGACATAAACGGTAACTTGAAGAATAAAATGACAGTAAAACACACAAGCTAATCAGACATAAACGGTAACTTGAAGAATGAAATGGCAGTGAAACACACAAGCTAATCAGACATAAACGGTAACTTGAAGAATAAAATGACAGTAAAACACACAAGCTAATCAGACATAAACGGTAACTTGAAGAATGAAATGGCAGTGAAACACACAAGCTAATCAGACATAGACGGTAACTTGAAGAATAAAATGGCAGTAAAACACACAAGCTAATCAGACATAAACTGTAACTTGAAGAATGAAATGGCAGTGAAACACACAAGCTAATCAGACATAAACGTTAACTTAAAGAATAAAATGGCAGTAAAACACACAAGCTAATCATACATAAACGGTAACTTGAAGAATGAAATGACAGTGAAACACACAAGCTAATCAGACATAAACGGTAACTTGAAGAATAAAATGGCATTAAAACACACAAGCTAATCAGACATAAACTGTAACTTGAAGAATGAAATGGCAGTGAAACACACAAGCTAATCAGACATAAACGTTAACTTAAAGAATAAAATGGCAGTAAAACACACAAGCTAATCAGACATAAACGGTAACTTGAAGAATAAAATGGCAGTAAAACACACAAGCTAATCAGACATAAACGGTAACTTGAAGAATGAAATGGCAGTGAAACACACAAGCTAATCAGACATAAACGGTAACTTGAAGAATGAAATGGCAGTGAAACACACAAGCTAATCTGACAAACGGTAACTTGAAGAATAAAATGGCAGTGAAACACACAAGGTAATCTGATATAAACGGTAACTTGAAGAATAAAATGGCAGTAAAACACACAAGCTAATCTGACATAAACGGTAACTTGAAGAATGAAATGGCAGTGAAACACACAAGGTAATCTGATATAAACGGTAACTTGAACGGTAACTTGAAGAATGAAATGGCAGTGAAACACACAAGGTAATCTGATATAAACGGTAACTTGAAGAATAAAATGGCAGTAAAACACACAAGCTAATCAGACAGAAACGGTAACTTGAAGAATAAAATGGCAGTAAAACACACAAGCTAATCAGACATAAACGGTAACTTGAAGAATGAAATGGCAGTGAAACACACAAGCTAATCAGACATAAACGGTAACTTGAAGAATGAAATGGCAGTGAAACACACAAGCTAATCTGACAAACGGTAACTTGAAGAATGAAATGGCAGTGAAACACACAAGCTAATCTGACATAAAAGGTAGCTTGAAGAATGAAATGGCAGTGAAACACACAAGGTAATCTGATATAAACGGTACCTTGAAGAATAAAATGGCAGTAAAACACACAAGCTAATCTGACATAAACGGTAACTTGAAGAATGAAATGGCAGTGAAACACACAAGGTAATCTGATATAAACGGTAACTTGAACGGTAACTTGAAGAATGAAATGGCAGTGAAACACACAAGGTAATCTGATATAAACGGTAACTTGAAGAATAAAAAGGCAGTAAAACACACAAACTAATCTGACATAAACGGTAACTTGAAGAATGAAATGGCAGTGAAACACACAAGGTAATCTGATATAAACGGTAACTTGAAGAATAAAATGGCAGTAAAACACACAAGCTAATCTGACATAAACGGTAACTTGAAGATTGAAATATCAGTGAAACACACAAGGTAATCTGACATAAACGGTAACTTGAAGAATGAAATGGCAGTGAAACACACAAGGTAGTCTGACATAAACGGTAACTTGAAGAATGAAATGGCAATGAAACACACAAGGTAATCTGATATAAACGGTAACTTGAAGAATAAAATGGCAGTAAAACACACAAGCTAATCAGACATAAACGGTAACTTGAAGAATGAAATGGCAGTAAAACACACAAGCTAATCTGACATAAACGGTAACTTGAAGAATGAAATGGCAGTGAAACACACAAGGTAATCTGACATAAACGGTAACTTGAAGAATGAAATGGCAGTGAAACACACAAGCTAATCTGACATAAACGGTAACTTGAAGAATGAAATGGCAGTGAAACACACAAGCTAATCAGACATAAACGGTAACTTGAAGAATAAAATGGCAGTAAAACACACAAGCTAATCAGACATAAACGGTAACTTGAAGAATAAAATGGCAGTAAAACACACAAGCTAATCAGACATAAACGGTAACTTGAAGAATAAAATCGCAGTGAAACACACAAGCTAATCTGACATAAACGGTAACGTAAAGAATAAAATGGCAGTGAAACACACAAGCTATCTGACATAAACGGTAACGTGAAGAATGAAATGGCAGTGAAACACACAAGCTAATCAGACATAAACGGTAACTTGAAGAATAAAATGACAGTAAAACACACAAGCTAATCAGACATAAACGGTAACTTGAAGAATGAAATGGCAGTGAAACACACAAGCTAATCAGACATAAACGGTAACTTGAAGAATAAAATGACAGTAAAACACACAAGCTAATCAGACATAAACGGTAACTTGAAGAATGAAATGGCAGTGAAACACACAAGCTAATCAGACATAGACGGTAACTTGAAGAATAAAATGGCAGTAAAACACACAAGCTAATCAGACATAAACTGTAACTTGAAGAATGAAATGGCAGTGAAACACACAAGCTAATCAGACATAAACGTTAACTTAAAGAATAAAATGGCAGTAAAACACACAAGCTAATCATACATAAACGGTAACTTGAAGAATGAAATGACAGTGAAACACACAAGCTAATCAGACATAAACGGTAACTTGAAGAATAAAATGGCATTAAAACACACAAGCTAATCAGACATAAACTGTAACTTGAAGAATGAAATGGCAGTGAAACACACAAGCTAATCAGACATAAACGTTAACTTAAAGAATAAAATGGCAGTAAAACACACAAGCTAATCAGACATAAACGGTAACTTGAAGAATAAAATGGCAGTAAAACACACAAGCTAATCAGACATAAACGGTAACTTGAAGAATGAAATGGCAGTGAAACACACAAGCTAATCAGACATAAACGGTAACTTGAAGAATGAAATGGCAGTGAAACACACAAGCTAATCTGACAAACGGTAACTTGAAGAATAAAATGGCAGTGAAACACACAAGGTAATCTGATATAAACGGTAACTTGAAGAATAAAATGGCAGTAAAACACACAAGCTAATCTGACATAAACGGTAACTTGAAGAATGAAATGGCAGTGAAACACACAAGGTAATCTGATATAAACGGTAACTTGAACGGTAACTTGAAGAATGAAATGGCAGTGAAACACACAAGGTAATCTGATATAAACGGTAACTTGAAGAATAAAATGGCAGTAAAACACACAAGCTAATCTGACATAAACGGTAACTTGAAGATTGAAATGGCAGTGAAACACACAAGGTAATCTGACATAAACGGTAACTTGAAGAATGAAATGGCAGTGAAACACACAAGGTAATCTGACATAAACGGTAACTTGAAGAATGAAATGGCAATGAAACACACAAGGTAATCTGATATAAACGGTAACTTGAAGAATAAAATGGCAGTAAAACACACAAGCTAATCAGACATAAACGGTAACTTGAAGAATGAAATGGCAGTAAAACACACAAGCTAATCTGACATAAACGGTAACTTGAAGAATGAAATGGCAGTGAAACACACAAGGTAATCTGATATAAACGGTAACTTGAAGAATGAAATGGCAGTGAAACACACAAGCTAATCTGACATAAACGGTAACTTGAAGAATGAAATGGCAGTGAAACACACAAGCTAATCTGACATAAAAGGTAGCTTGAAGAAAAAACCCTCAGTGAAACACACAAGCTAATCTGACATAAACGGTAACTTGAAGAATGAAATGGCAGTGAAACACACAAGCTAATCTGACATAAACGGTAACTTGAAGAATGAAATGGCAGTAAAACACACAAGCTAATCTGACATAAAAGGTAGCTTGAAGAATAAAATCGCAGTGAAACACACAAGCTAATCTGACATAAACGGTAACTTGAAGAATGAAATGGCAGTGAAACACACAAGCTAATCTGACATAAAAGGTAGCTTGAAGAAAAAACCCTCAGTGAAACACACAAGCTAATCTGACATAAACGGTAACTTGAAGAATGAAATGGCAGTGAAACACACAAGCTAATCTGACATAAACGGTAACTTGAAGAATGAAATGGCAGTGAAACACACAAGCTAATCTGACATAAAAGGTAGCTTGAAGAAAAAACCCTCAGTGAAACACACAAGCTAATCTGACATAAACGGTAACTTGAAGAATGAAATGGCAGTGAAACACACAAGCTAATCTGACATAAACGGTAACTTGAAGAATGAAATGGCAGTGAAACACACAAGCTAATCTGACATAAAAGGTAGCTTGAAGAAAAAACCCTCAGTGAAACACACAAGCTAATCTGACATAAACGGTAACTTGAAGAATGAAATGGCAGTGAAACACACAAGCTAATCTGACATAAACGGTAACTTGAAGAATGAAATGGCAGTGAAACACACAAGCTAATCTGACATAAACGGTAACTTGAAGAATGAAATGGCAGTGAAACACACAAGGTAATCTGATATAAACGGTAACTTGAAGAATGAAATGGCAGTGAAACACACAAGGTAATCTGATATAAACGGTAACTTGAAGAATGAAATGGCAGTGAAACACACAAGCTAATCAGACATAAACGGTAACTTGAAGAATGAAATGGCAGTGAAACACACAAGCTAATCTGACATAAAAGGTAGCTTGAAGAAAAAACCCTCAGTGAAACACACAAGCTAATCTGATATAAAAAGTAGCTTGAAGGATACAATCGCAGTCAAACACACAAGCTAATCTGACATAAACGGTAACTTGAAGAATAAAATCGCAGTGAAACAGACAAGCTAATCTGATATAAAAAGTAGCTTGAAGGATACAATCGCAGTCAAACACACAAGCTAATCTGACATAACAAGGAAACAGGGAATTGAAAAAAATAATAAAATCACATTGTGAAGCAGATCAAGGTTATTTTCCTGCGGCACTGACAACAAATAACGTGTTACTTTAAGTTCATATAAAACAAATTCGACTTTGACGTCATTGTTACTTTAACTGTAACATTGTCTTATTGTTCTTAGAAATAAACCTTTATGTAGGCATAGATTACACTAGAGCACTAAAATGTTAAAGATAATCTGATTTATAACGTGAAACACATCTTAAAAACTGTTGGTTTAAAATTCAACATAAGCCAATTTCTGAACCTACCCATTTACTTACAACATTATAATTTTTTTACCAAATTTCAAGACAGCGATGAGCTAATCAAGTTTTTGTAATAAAATTATGTAATATTTGTATTTACTATAACATTAGGATTATAAACAGTCTTAAAGTACCTTTAAACTACAATAAAAACTGTAATAGATGTAGCTTAGAGTATATTATTGAGCTTTTTGTCGTAGAATGTCTTTTTTAAATGAATGGTTAAAAGTTTATAAAATGACATCTCAGTAATCTTAATTGAATTTAAACTTGGTTACGTTCTTTAGAAAGGTCAAAATACAGCGTCACAAACAATGAGGACCAAGTGAAAGTTTGTCCTCGGGGCGCCGCACCGCATCGTATAAAGCTGAGTAATTCTATTCTGCATGAGTTTGCTTTTGACTTAGACAAAGGGAACACTAAATTACCCCCCAGATCCTTTGCGCAGTATTTGGTTTTGCTTTATAATAGCCCAGGAAGAAAAAACCTGCAGCCAAAGTGATTAATGGGTTCCCGAAACGATTGCCATCTCCGAACGGTTACGTAGAAACCATAACTTCTGGCAAACATCTATTTCTAAGACCAAGCTTAGCTAGATCAGTTGCAACATGATACCATCTTTCTATCTACGAGAATGATTAATGTTTTCCTGAAAGTCTTTATAAACACATTTCAAACGCTTTTCTGGTCCTAGTAATTACGTTTATGTCCCGTCCATCACACATTCAAAGCATTAACAACTTTTACTTTACGCAAGATTTAGCAACCCTTACTTTACCCAAGTTGTCTCACTTCATCCAAACTTTAACAACCCTTACTTTACGCAAGCTTTAACAACCTTCACTTCATCCAAGCTTTAGCAAACCTTACTTCACCCAAGCTTCAACAAACCTCACTTCACCCAAGCTTTAACAACCCTTACTTTAGTTGAGCTTTAACAACCCTTAATTTACCCAAGCATTAACAACCCTCACTTCACCCAAGCTTCAACAAACCTCACTTCACCCAAGCTTTAACAACCCTTACTTTAGTTGAGCTTTAACAACCCTTAATTTACCCAAGCATTAACAACCCTCACTTCACCCAAGCTTTAACAACCTTCACTTCATCCAAGCTTTAGCAAACCTTACTTCACCCAAGCTTCAACAAACCTCACTTCACCCAAGCTTTAACAACCCTTACTTTAGTTGAGCTTTAACAACCCTTAATTTACCCAAGCATTAACAACCCTCACTTCACCCAAGCTTTAACAACCCTTACTTTAGTTGAGCTTTAACAACCCTTAATTTACACAAGCATTAACAACCCTCACTTCACCCAAGCTTTAACAACCCTTACTTTACTTGAGCTTTAACAACCCTTAATTTACCCAAGCATTAACAACCCTCACTTCACCCAAGCTTTAACAACTCTTACTTTTCCCAAGTTGTCTCACTTTACCCAATCTTCAACAACCCTTACTTATCCAAGTATTAACAACCCTCACTCCACCCAAACTCTAACAACCTCTACTTTACTTAAGCTTTAACAACCCTTACGATATTTGAGAATCTAAATCATTTATTCTGAAACATTCTCCATTTGTCCGCTGTCAAAATATGAATCTACAAATGGTGTTAAGCCAAAACATTTTATGGTATTATCAAAAACACGAAGTATATGTATATGAAAAGGTAAAGGGTGTGGTCTAACCAGTCTTGTAGACTCGGGTAGGTACGGACGTGCCTATCACTTGCAGCTGCCTACAGCGGTTTCCTTATTGAGTCACATAGTGTAAGTTAATTTTCTTACTATAATAATAATGTCCAAATTTTTATAAAATATTTTAAAAGTACAAAAAAATATAAACAGAACGATACTTAATACAAAAAATGTGTTAAACACATTAATAACATAGGCATAGCCTGTTTATAAGGGTTAGCAATAATAATTTCATAAATTTTATTTTAAAAATAAATCATGTTTGGCATTATTCTTTTTATAATTTTGGGTAACTTTTCCAAGTATCGATACAAATTTGGAAAATATGATTACGTTAAGAATGTTAATTAACGTGGGGGTACCTCATTAAAGAAACAGCTGCGAGAAGCTGCTCGTGAAAAGGCACTTCCGGGCCAGCCCAAGTCCAAAAGTTAAATCATTCACTTAATATATAAAATTGTATAATTTTTATACCGACATAGTATAAATATTTGCATACATTGTAAAAGTATGTCAGTACTTTCATATATAAAATATGTTATTTACTTTTTTAATAAAAACAATGACCGTTTGAAATATTACAAATATCAGTACAACATTCAAATACATAAACTCTGTTTAGATAATTAGATCTTAGCTAGTTAGAACTATTCACAAAGGTAAAAGTCAAAATAGTGAACTCAGAATCTCACCAAAAATTAGTTTTTAATAAACAAACAACAACAAACTAGTTTCGGCGACGATGTCGCCTTCCACAGTGCTTGGTTACTACTAACATCTCTTAAGCACTGCGGAAGGCGACATCGTCACCGAAACTAGCTTGTTGTGGATTTGTTTATTAAAAACTAATTTTTGGTGTGAGATTTTGAGTTCACTATTTTGTATTTTACATAAATTCTGCTATAACTTTGTACAGAATTTAATCCTTTGAATTATATATTTTAAATGTTAAATATGTTTTCAAGTGTTAAATCTCTCTCAGCCAGAGTTTTATATTTTTAACAAAATAAGCACACCGCACGCCATTCTTTTGGAACGGAAATCAATACGTGCATATATAAAGAACACGAATCAAGAGGTATGATTAAAAAGGACGATTACTATGCACATAGGGATATACAATGGTTTCAATACAGAAATCTCAATACAAAGCTTTCTTCTTATACCACTCTATAAATTGAAGTGAGAGATGCTTTGGAATGTTCGATACTTGAAGGTTCTCTATTTATGTCCACATTTGTTCTATACAAGTGTTAATTCACAGTCCTGTAAATGTATAATTGAAAATAAAGGTGTTTAGATAAAGCATATGAAATCACGTGATTTCTGTCCAGGTATTTAAAACGATTTAGTACTACTAATTACACAAACTTTATATTATAAGTTATCTTTTATTTAAAAATCTTCCCCCAGCAAAGACACGTAAGCATTATTTTGCCATTGTAGCCGTTTTTGTTTTAGCATAATTTTGTTTCAAATCCGCTCCTACCTTTTTTTAAATTTTGGATTTACCTCGAGTTCGATTTGACGGTTGTTCATCAAACATTTTTTTAAATCTTTTTCAAATTGAATAAATTGTCATGCTAATTTTATGTCCTGATAATGCGTCATTACTCAACGTAACTAATGCTTTATTATTAGTTTCGTAATGAACGTTATTAATATTGCTTTATTAATAACTTAATGGTCAATGCTTAGTACAGAATGGCGATTGTAATGCTTAACGTTACTAAAATACAGATAATACAGTCGCTTTTCCTAGGATATCAAAATGTTAGTTACATTATAGGTATGCATTATTTGATATAAGGTTCTGTTGACATATTCAACAGATACGTGACCTACGTTTGTAGTCTACAGAGAATATTTCAATCTGTGTGTAGATTGTATTCAAAACAAACACTTACGGCCAACAATGCTCAAACAATATTATTTACTCTCTACTGGTTCTTTAAGAGGTGTCTACCAGTTGCATGCGCTTGTAACAAGGACAAGGAGCTTTATGTGCAATTAGGAAAATATATATCGCCCAATTTTACTGTCTTTGCACAGACAGTTTACTTTAATTAACTATTAGTTTGTGTGGATAGAAGTGTCTACAGATATTCGGATAAATGTTAATGAGTTTAACTGTGGTGAAACGTATTAAGAAAAGCTCAAAGACATTTCAATTATTTATATAAAGCGTTTTCACTTATATATACTGTGTATATATATTGTAATATTATTTACACGTAATGTTACATATTAAATACAGATTTAGAAAACAAACGTGACAAAAAAAATATTAAAATGTAAAGTAGTATAAAAAAAATTGTAAATTATAAATTAAAGTCCATGGTTAAGCCTGACATTTATGATTAGAAACTGGAATGACAAAATGCGCAGCATGGGTGCGCGGAAGTTAAGATACTCGTGTGATAGCGTCGTAACCACCTCTTTCGTCTCCGATATGTAAAGCAGGATGGACCTTATTGAGGGCGAAGAGCAAGGAACGCCTTTTGTTTTCCATGTAGTGTATTTTATTTAAAATTCGCCTTTTTTGTTAGAAGAAATGTTGCTGCCTTGAGACATACCGCCTGGGCGAGATTCCGAATACCGAGAGGACTTATACAACACGCAGAATGGCGAGAGGACTTATACAACACGCAGAATGCCGAGAGGACTTATACAACACGCAGAATGGCGAGAGGACTTATACAACACGCAGAATGCCGAGAGGACTTATACAACACGCAGAATACCGAGAGGACTTATACAACACGCAGAATACCGAGAGGACTTATACAACACGCAGAATGCCGAGAGGACTTATACAACACGCAGAATGCCGAGAGGACTTATACAACACGCAGAATGGCGAGAGGACTTATACAACACGCAGAATGGCGAGAGGACTTATACAACACGCAGAATGGCGAGAGGACTTATACAACACGCAGAATGGCGAGAAGACTTATACAACACGCAGAATGGCGAGAGGACTTATACAACACGCAGAATGGCGAGAGGACTTATACAACACGCAGAACGGCGAGAGGACTTATACAACACGCAGAATGGCGAGAGGACTTATACAACACGCAGAATACCGAGAGGACTTATACAACACGCAGAATGGCGAGAGGACTTATACAACACGCAGAATGGCGAGAGGACTTATACAACACGCAGAATACCGAGAAGACTTATACAACACGCAGAACGGCGAGAGGACTTATACAACACGCAGAATGGCGAGAGGACTTATACAACACGCAGAATACCGAGAAGACTTATACAACACGCAGAATGGCGAGAGGACTTATACAACACGCAGAACGGCGAGAGGACTTATACAACACGCAAAATGGCGAGAGGACTTATACAACACGCAGAATACCGAGAGGACTTATACAACACGCAGAATGGCGAGAGGACTTATACAACACGCAGAATACCGAGAGGACTTATACAACACGCAGAATACCGAGAGGACTTATACAACACGCAGAATGCTGAGAGGACTTATACAACACGCAGAATGGCGAGAGGACTTATACAACACGCAGAATACCGAGAAGACTTATACAACACGCAGAACGGCGAGAGGACTTATACAACACGCAGAACGGCGAGAGGACTTATACAACACGCAGAATACTGAGAGGACTTATACAACACGCAGAATGCCGAGAGGACTTATACAACACGCAGAATGGCGAGAGGACTTATACAATACGCAGAATACCGAGAAGACTTATACAACACGCAGAATACCGAGAAGACTTATACAACACGCAGAATACCGAGAAGACTTATACAACACGCAGAACGGCGAGAGGACTTATACAACACGCAGAATGGCGAGAGGACTTATACAACACGCAGAATGGCGAGAGGACTTATACAACACGCAGAATGCCGAGAGGACTTATACAACACGCAGAATACCGAGAAGACTTATACAACACGCAGAACGGCGAGAGGACTTATACAACACGCAGAATGGCGAGAGGACTTATACAACACGCAGAATGGCGAGAGGACTTATACAACACGCAGAACGGCGATAGGACTTATACAACACGCAGAATGGCGAGAGGACTTATACAACACGCAGAATACCGAGAAGACTTATACAACACGCAGAATACCGAGAAGACTTATACAACACGCAGAATGGCGAGAGGACTTATATAACACGCAGAATGGCGAGAGGACTTATACAACACGCAGAATGGCGAGAGGACTTATACAACACGCAGAATGCCGAGAGGACTTATACAACACGCAGAATACCGAGAAGACTTATACAACACGCAGAACGGCGAGAGGACTTATACAACACGCAGAATGGCGAGAGGACTTATACAACACGCAGAATGGCGAGAGGACTTATACAACACGCAGAACGGCGATAGGACTTATACAACACGCAGAATGGCGAGAGGACTTATACAACACGCAGAATACCGAGAAGACTTATACAACACGCAGAATACCGAGAAGACTTATACAACACGCAGAACGGCGAGAGGACTTATACAACACGCAGAATGGCGAGAGGACTTATACAACACGCAGAATACCGAGAGGACTTATACAACACGCAGAATACCGAGAGGACTTATACAACACGCAGAATACCGAGAAGACTTATACAACACGCAGAATACCGAGAAGACTTATACAACACGCAGAACGGCGAGAGGACTTATACAACACGCAGAATGGCGAGAGGACTTATACAACACGCAGAATACCGAGAGGACTTATACAACACGCAGAATGGCGAGAGGACTTATACAACACGCAGAATGCCGAGAGGACTTATACAACACGCAGAATGGCGAGAGGACTTATACAACACGCAGAATGGCGAGAGGACTTATACAACACGCAGAATGCCGAGAGGACTTATACAACACGCAGAATGGCGAGAGGACTTATACAACACGCAGAATGCCGAGAGGACTTATACAACACGCAGAATGCCGAGAGGACTTATACAACACGCAGAATGGCGAGAGGACTTATACAACACGCAGAATACCGAGAGGACTTATACAACACGCAGAATGCCGAGAGGACTTATACAACACGCAGAATGGCGAGAGGACTTATACAACACGCAGAATGGCGAGAGGACTTATACAACACGCAGAATACCGAGAGGACTTATACAACACGCAGAATGGCGAGAGGACTTATACAACACGCAGAATGGCGAGAGGACTTATACAACACGCAGAATGGCGAGAGGACTTATACAACACGCAGAATACCGAGAGGACTTATACAACACGTAGAATGGCGAGAGGACTTATACAACACGCAGAATGGCGAGAGGACTTATACAACACGCAGAATGGCGAGAGGACTTATACAACACGCAGAATGGCGAGAGGACTTATACAACACGCAGAATGGCGAGAGGACTTATACAACACGCAGAATGGCGAGAGGACTTATACAACACGCAGAATGGCGAGAGGACTTATACAACACGCAGAATACCGAGAAGACTTATACAACACGCAGAACGGCGAGAGGACTTATACAACACGCAGAATGGCGAGAGGACTTATACAACACGCAGAATGGCGAGAGGACTTATACAACACGCAGAATACCGAGAGGACTTATACAACACGCAGAATGCCGAGAGGACTTATACAACACGCAGAACGGCGAGAGGACTTATACAACACGCAGAATATCGAGAGGACTTATACAACACGCAGAATGGCGAGATCAGTACCGGGACGATGTTTGCTACTTCAGCTTGGGTAAAATACAGCTAAGTCGTAATTTTAAAGCATAATGTGATAAAAGGGATAACGTTTAATATTAACTTTAATCGCTTGCGGCAAGACAATGCCAGTTTTTCAGTTTAACGTGTGGAAAGTGTAAATTCTAGTCGAAAAGACAAATTAAATGTATTCTAAATATGCATAGAAATTTCAAATGGATATCAGGTGCTCTGAGATTTTTTTTACGTATAAAGGTCTGATAAGTTAATTCTGTCAACTTTGTAAAATCTGCAAGTAATGTAACATTTCAAGCGCAAAATTCATTTGTATTTTCATGTTTCTTTGTTGAAATAAAATTTGATTTATGTAACTCAATGTTTGTAGTTTAATTATGTAACTATAACTGCAATATCAAACATCATCATTAATTCCTTAAGAATTAATGTTACAAAAATAATACGTTACAATATATATATATATATATATATATATATATATATATATATATATATATATATATATATATATATATATATATATATATATATATATAATAACAACGTTACAAGATTCAGAGGTAGAATCAAAAACTTGTATATATAGCCTGAGGCTATATAGTCTTTAAAAAAAACATACAGTTTCTAAAAATAGGAAAAAATATTCTGTTGAAAATTTCTATTTCAGTTTAACAGATTAATCTCGAAGAATACAGGAACTTATATTTCTGTTGTATTAAAAGGAAGATCTTTTCAGTAAACCAAAAGTGTTGTAGAAAAATGTACATCAACTGTAAAAAACCACGCGAATAATAATGCAAGAAAGCGCACTTGTTCGCCATACACATGTTGAAAGAAACCGAGTACAATCTTAAATTGCATCAACGAACATAATCTCTTTCCCAAAGATAAGCACCTCTCTCGCTGAGACTAAATAAAAAGAAGAAACGGAAGTCAGGCTTTCGGCTCTAAGTGCTGTGCAAGATGTCGGTGATCGACCTCACCTTCTCAGTGTTTCTAAACAATTTCACGAAATACTAAACCTGGCAGCCGCTTACGCTTGGACACGTGTGTTGTTATTACACCTAATTTGAGTATTTTGTAAAAGTAAGCCTAGGATGTAAGTAAGCACCTGTAATACTGTAAGTAGGGCTACTTGCAGTTCTATCACAATTCATTTTAAATATTAGTATAAATTAATTAACCTCATTCTTTATAGGGAAATACAAAAAATCAATATTTTTAAAAATATTATTCATCAAGTTATAAAAATTATAGTATTATTGAAATAAACGAAAAATTCACTCAAATAAAAAAAAACATCGTAATACGATGTCAAAATACATGTCAAAATAATAATACAACAAACAATATAAATTCAGATAATAAAGACAGTGAGTTAACCAGCAAAACACAGCTGTTTTGAACACAAATGACCTCTCTGGGCACAGATGGAATATTGGTTTGAAATCTCTATGCAAAGCTCGCTTATTATGTAGTGACGAAGATTAGACAATCGAGGGCATTTTGTGAGTGCAAACTTTTACGTTTTGGTTTATTAGCTTCCTTTTTATTACTTTATACAGACTTCAATTTATTTGTTAGTTTTTTAATTTGCATTAAATTTAAAAGCAATATAACTTTGTGGTTCTGTTTAGAGCTAAGTGTCAACGTAACACAATACAATAGCGTAATCGTGCGTGCATATTTCCCACTAATATGATTTACCCACTGGAAAATTCAAGCATTGCTTTCAATTCCATAAATAAATTTTGAGGACACATTAAATTTCTTACAGTTTTTAATCAACTTGATACATTTTAACAAAAACCTAATTTTTAAGTTCAACTGTTACTCGTGGGACATTAACACGATTTCTTCTAGGCCGCGACATTCTGGGTGGGGGCAAGTAGTTCGGTTATAAATAAGGGAACTGTGAAGAGTTACCAAACTGAGGTCTTTGCTGACTCTCTGGAGCTGCAGTTCTCTCCTCATCCGGGAATCGAAAATCGCTCTCACTCCGTCCAGGTGGACGAATATCTCCAAGGTTACTTTGGCCAAAAGCCGGAGCCTGGGGATCTTCGGTTCACCAGGCTGGACATCATCGACGCCATCCAGAAGCTGAAACCTAAGAAGGCACCCGGCCTTGACTCCATTAACTCCACCGCCCTAAAACACTCCCCGCCTCTCCTCATCTCTTACCTTCACTACATCTTCAATTCTTCCATTCGTCTTCATCACTTCCCCTCCTGTTGGAAAACAGCGAAGGTCATCCTCATCCTAAAACCACGTAAACCTCGACACAATCCTGACAGCTTCCGACCTATCTCCCTTCTCCCGATCATATCCAAGCTCTTCGAAAGACTTCTCCACCACCACATCTTTCCTATTCTGGACGGCGTCATTCGACAGGAGCAATTCGGCTTCCGGAGAGAGCACTCCACTACTCAGCAGTTGTTGCGAGTCACAAATGCGGTAGTGGATGCCTTCAACAAGAGACAATCCACCACTGCGGTCTTCCTCGACGTCAGTAAGGCCTTCGACCGTGTCTGGCATCCCGGACTCCTTCACAAATTGGCTACCAGCCCCTTTCCTCCTCCCATCGTATTCCTCCTCAGGTCCTACCTTTCCGACAGAAACTTTACGGTTTCTGTCGAAGGCCACCTTTCCTCCTCCAGGCCGATCTCTGCCGGCGTGCCGCAGGGTTCTGTACTGGGTCCCCTCCTTTACCTCCTGTTCACAAACGATATTCCTCTCCTACCTGGCGTATCCCTGTCATTGTATGCGGATGACGCCATGTTCTTTTGCAGCTCCTGGAGCGTACCTAAAACCTGCAGGACCATCCAAATGCAACTGGACGCCCTATCGCTATGGCTCCGTAAATGGAGAACAGTGGTCAACGCAGCAAAATCTGAAGCCATTTGCTTCACCAGGAAAAAGCGGCCACAGACCGGAGCCATCACCCTCGATGGGGAGTCCATTGCATGGAGGTCCTTAGTCAAGTACCTCGGCGTTGTCCTCGACAAGCGACTCTCCTTCACCCATCATGTAAAATCCGTCCTACCCAAAGGGATAGCAATCCGCTATAAACTATCCCCCCTCCTGTCCCGCCAGAGTCCTCTACCTCTCAAAGTCAAATACCTCATCTACCTCATGCTCATCCGCCCTGTCATAACCTACGCCGCACCAGTCTGGTGGCCTCTTTGCACCAAAACTTCCAGGCAACGTCTTGAAGCCTTCCAGGCACGATCGCTGAGGTTCATCTCCAACTCCCCCTTCTTTCTCACAAATCTAAATATCCGTCACTCCTTTCACGCTCCCTCCCTTTCAGATTTCGTCCGTTCCCTCTCCTCAAAGCTCTTCGGCACTGCCGAAAGTTCCAGCTACCCCCATATCCGGAACATCAGCGATATGTCTGGACCCCCTCCCATCTTCCGCCCCCGTCCCAGAATCCTTCTAGACCCTCCATAACAACAATCCTAAACGCACTATCACCTCCACCTAACTCAACTTCTTTATGTTAAATATTACACATTACTACACTATATGTCACAACACCTTCTCTACACACATGTAAATACATGTGCAAAAAATTATTGTCATGTAAAAAAAAAAAAAAAAAAAAAAAAAAAAAAAAAAAAAAAAAAAAAAGTCAGTCAGGCCAGTCCCACATAAATAATAAACGTTGTCCCCCAGCATTAAAACCTGATCCGTCCCACCCACTATAACGTCCTGCCTTTCAGAAACCTCTCCTCAGATCCAGCCCGAAAAAAAAGCCCTGTTCCCACATTCCTACCCGCAGCCATTGTCGCGTGACAGACGCTGCATAACCTCGGGGCCACCAAACCCCCTCCTTCTCTGACTGACTGACTGACTGACTGACTGAGTTACCAAACTCCCTCTTTCTCTGACTGAATCCCCTCCTACTTTCTGCCAGCGTTCCAAAGTCCTTGTCGATTCTCCATAACACCTCAACAACTCGCACTTACTCTCCCAGCCGTCTACCTCTTGCCTCCTAGAATAGGCTACCAGTTTCTAAGTTTTACTCTTAATATGCTTAAATTGTAAAAACAGTGTTTAACCTCCCAATTTATATTAAACACCGTAAACCCTGTTTGTTTATTCCATTAATCTCATCTTATTATGTATCTGTTAGGTAAAGTTTTATCATTAATATGCAAGTTGAATTAGAAGGTTAGTATAGTCTTATGCTCACTTGCACTATGTTGTGTTTCCTGAAATTTCTGTGAAGTAAAGTTGAAACAAATAAGAGACTCACATACAACTCACAAATTAATCATTTATTGACTCATACGCGTTTCAATTTCAATTTATTGCAACCCCACGGTATAAATATAGAAGTATAAACTTACTTTTACATTAGTTGTAAGTTAGAGTTTGTAGTAGCAACACTTACTTATGATGATAACTATGTCATTGAAATGCGTATGTGTCAATAAATGATTAATTAGTGAGTTTTGTGTACGTTTTTTATTTTTACATAACCTCACAAGCTAAGCTCAAAGAATAGTTGTGTAAGTTAAGTTAGTTTAAGATTATCCATCACCATTTTGTTATTCCATTCTAGCTCTAAGTTTTATTACACATTTTTACACTACTTATGTCCCACAAACAACCTTACTACACACCATTAATACATACAAAACAAAATATCTGTCACCCATAAAAAAAAACACTAAATATAATAAAATAAAAAAAAGACGGAGTCAGTTAGCCAGTCCAAATATTTAAAATAAACGTAGTCCCCCAGAATAAAATCCTTTTTACCGTCCCACCCAGAAAGCATCCTGACTTGCAGATAGATGCTCTTCCTAGATTCAGCCCTGTTCCCAAATTCCTACACACAGCCATTGTCGGTGACAGAAGCTGTATAACTTCGGAGGCCACCAACTCTGAGTGACTTAGTCACGTCTCTGAGGATGGTTACTTTGTAACCGAAATGTACATACGACCGGAATAAATATTTTTGTGGCTGGAGGTTGTGAGTATTACTTATTAATATTAAATCACAGTATATTATTTCAAGAAATTAGAGATCAATATGGCTTCTTGGTCTAGGAATATAATTTCAAAAGTTAAACCTAAAATTAGGTTTTTGTTGGGGGATATCAAGTTTCTTTAAAAGTGTAAGAAGTTTAATGTGTTTGCCTCAAGACGCAACACTGGAAGCAAGCAATACAAGTGTCAATGAACGGGATTGTCTGTTTTTCTCTTCGTTTCAAGCATATAATGTCTTTAGATATAAATTATTTAAAAGAGTAAAAATAAAATTATGTATAAGGGATTCCACTGCTGTTCCACTGAATGTAATTATAATAAATGTGGAAGCTTTCGAGTTCTACAATGACGAGGAACAGTAGTAAGCCTATAGAGTTTAAGAACTCTGAACTGATTTCGTGAAAGCACAGACTATAAAGGAAATTGAAAACCTGTGCATTTTAACATATTTGCATCGTGAAGTTAATACTTTTGAAATTACAAAACATCTGAAATTTATTCGGTCCGTGCAAATTTATTAAATAGTTACATAGACTATTTACTAGTTTGTAAACTTTTTTATTTTAAAATACAAGTACTTCTAACTTTCCAAAAGAGCCAGATTAAGTAAGAAGATAATGATGGTATTTATAATAATTATTTACGTTTGTCTAAAGGTAGACTCTAGTTGAATATTCAAGCGGAAGGTTTTCATCTGCAGTGTTTTCATTACAACTTTGCGTTTAAACTTGGGAAATCTGCGCACAAAGCTTTCCAACGTCAACGGATCTGCTCAAAGGATTATAAAGACAGGCGCCCAGAATTAGACTGCCTTTTATACTGTTTTCAGTTAAAATTATTTGTGGAAATGTCTATTTAAAGCACAAGTGAAACAATTTGCCTCTATCTCATTACAACTGCATCTGGGCTCGATTCAAGAAAACAACGAACCAAAGTGGACGATTAGGAATATATTTAATTTAATTTTGGAAATAATAATTTATTAATAATTAATCATTTTAAAAATTTTAAATATTCTACACATATTGGTTCATCTTAATTGAAATACTAGTTAATCCTATATTAAAAGCCTGGAATGGACTTTGAAACTTAGACAAAAATTAAAATTGTAGTAGTTTTACGTTTTTCATTATAACAACACTTTTTCAATCATCGAGTTTAGAAGATTGTCACACAAAAAAATAAGAAGAAATCGCAAAGCAAAGACCTTCTAATATAAGAATTGTTATTTTCTTAAAATATCTTGTAACTTACATATTACATATTTGCAAAAAAAACTATTAAAAAGTTTTCGTTAAATAGACACAAAATTTCAGAAAAGAAATTATTTACAACAGAAACTATGAGTAAAACAGTAATAGGCACAAAGTAGATCGGTTGAGGAAAAGGATTATTGGAAATCAAAGCAGTGATGAAAATCCTTTAGTATGATACCAAATATTGTACAAGTTGGTTTTTATAATAAATTAGGGTAGCCATTTTATTAGGTTAAACATGAAAGTTCTGCCTATTGTCATGGACTAGAATATCCAGAGAACAAGAATTCTCCTGACATGAGTAATGGGACGAAGGACGATTTTTGGAAATGATTTCCGCAGTAGGGATGGTCGATCCAGTGACTTTAATGGATCGGTTATTTTAGTGATAGCGCCAGACTTGGAACAGTGACTTTTACCGGGGACAAGGGATACTGAGACTGCTCTGTATGTGGCAATAACAGGCAGCCATACCACACTGGTGGCGTAAGACAGTGCCGGTGACAAGGGATACTGAGACTGCTCTGGATGTCGCAATAACAGGCAGCCATACCACACTGGTGACGAAAGACAGTGCCGGAGACAAGGGATACTGAGACTGCTCTGTATGTGGCAATAACAGGCAGCCATACCACACTGGTGACGAAAGACAGTGCCGGCGACAAGGGATACTGAGACTGCTCTGTATGTGGCAATAACAGGCAGCCATACCACACTGGTGACGAAAGACAGTGCCGGTGACAAGGGATACTGAGACTGCTCTGTATGTGGCAATAACAGGCAGCCATACCACACTGGTGCGAAAGACAGTGCCGGTGACAAGGGATACTGAGACTGCTCTGTATGTGGCAAAAACAGGCAGCCATACCACACTGGTGACGAAAGACAGTGCCGGTGACAAGGGATACTGAGACTGCTCTGTATGTGGCAAAAACAGGCAGCCATACCACACTGGTGACGAAAGACAGTGCCGGTGACAAGGGATACTGAGACTGCTCTGTATGTGGTAATAACAGGCAGCCATACCACACTGGTGCGAAAGACAGTGCCGGTGACAAGGGATACTGAGACTGCTCTGTATGTGGCAATAACAGGCAGCCATACCACACTGGTGGCGTAAGACAGTGCCGGTGACAAGGGATACTGAGACTGCTCTGTATGTGGCAATAACAGGCAGCCATACCACACTGGTGACGAAAGACAGTGCCGGTGACAAGGGATACTGAGACTGCTCTGTATGTGGCAATAACAGGCAGCCATACCACACTGGTGACGAAAGACAGTGCCGGCGACAAGGGATACTGAGACTGCTCTGTATGTGGCAATAACAGGCAGCCATACCACACTGGTGACGAAAGACAGTGCCGGTGACAAGGGATACTGAGACTGCTCTGTATGTGGCAATAACAGGCAGCCATACCACACTGGTGCGAAAGACAGTGCCGGTGACAAGGGATACTGAGACTGCTCTGTATGTGGCAATAACAGGCAGCCATACCACACTGGTGACGAAAGACAGTATCGGTGACAAGGGATACTGAGACTGCTCTGTATGTGGCAATAACAGGCAGCCATACCACACTGGTGCGAAAGACAGTGCCGGTGACAAGGGATACTGAGACTGCTCTGTATGTGGCAATAACAGGCAGCCATACCACACTGGTGACGAAAGACAGTGCCGGTGACAAGGGATACTGAGACTGCTCTGTATGTGGCAATAACAGGCAGCCATACCACACTGGTGACGAAAGACAGTGCCGGCGACAAGGGATACTGAGACTGCTCTGTATGTGGCAATAACAGGCAGCCATACCACACTGGTGACGAAAGACAGTGCCGGTGACAAGGGATACTGAGACTGCTCTGTATGTGGCAATAACAGGCAGCCATACCACACTGGTGACGAAAGACAGTGCCGGTGACAAGGGATACTGAGACTGCTCTGGATGTCGCAATAACAGGCAGCCATACCACACTGGTGACGAAAGACAGTGCCGGAGACAAGGGATACTGAGACGGCTCTGTATGTGGCAATAACAGGCAGCCATACCACACTGGTGACGAAAGACAGTGCCGGAGACAAGGGATACTGAGACGGCTCTGTATGTGGCAATAACAGGCAGCCATACCACACTGGTGACGAAAGACAGTGCCGGAGACAAGGGATACTGAGACTGCTCTGTATGTGGCAATAACAGGCAGCCATACCACACTGGTGACGAAAGACGGTGCCGGTGACAAGGGATACTGAGACTGCTCTGTATGTGGCAATAACAGGCAGCCATACCACACTGGTGACGAAAGACAGTGCCGGAGACAAGGGATACTGAGACTGCTCTGTATGTGGCAATAACAGGCAGCCATACCACACTGGTGGCGTAAGACAGTGCCGGTGACAAGGGATACTGAGACTGCTCTGGATGTCGCAATAACAGGCAGCCATACCACACTGGTGACGAAAGACAGTGCCGGAGACAAGGGATACTGAGACGGCTCTGTATGTGGCAATTACAGGCAGCCATACCACACTGGTGACGTAAGACAGTGCCGGTGACAAGGGATTTGAGACTGCTTTGTATGTGGCAAAAACAGGCAGCCTTACCACACTGGTGACGAAAGACAGTGCCGGTGACAAGGGATACTGAGACTGCTCTGTATGTGGCAAAAACAGGCAGCCATACCACACTGGTGACGAAAGACAGTGCCGGTGACAAGGGATACTGAGACTGCTCTGTATGTGGTAATAACAGGCAGCCATACCACACTGGTGCGAAAGACAGTGCCGGTGACAAGGGATACTGAGACTGCTCTGTATGTGGCAATAACAGGCAGCCATACCACACTGGTGACGAAAGACAGTGCCGGTGACAAGGAATCTGAGACTGCTCTGTATGTGGCAATAACAGGCAGCCATACCACACTGGTGACGAAAGACAGTGCCGGTGACAAGGAATCTGAGACTGCTCTGTATGTGGCAATAACAGGCAGCCATACCACACTGGTGGCGTAAGACAGTGCCGGTGACAAGGGATACTGAGACTGCTCTGTATGTGGCAATAACAGGCAGCCATACCACACTGGTGACGAAAGACAGTATCGGTGACAAGGGATACTGAGACTGCTCTGTATGTGCCAATAACAGGCAGCCATACCACACTGGTGGCGTAAGACAGTGCCGGTGACAAGGGATACTGAGACTGCTCTGTATGTGGCAATAACAGGCAGCCATACCACACTGGTGACGTAAGACAGTGCCGGTGACAAGGGATACTGAGACTGCTCTGTATGTGGCAATAACAGGCAGCCATACCACACTGGTGGCGTAAGACAGTGCCGGTGACAAGGGATACTGAGACTGCTCTGTATGTGGCAATAACAGGCAGCCATACCACACTGGTGACGAAAGACAGTATCGGTGACAAGGGATACTGAGACTGCTCTGTATGTGCCAATAACAGGCAGCCATACCACACTGGTGGCGTAAGACAGTGCCGGTGACAAGGGATACTGAGACTGCTCTGTATGTGGCAATAGCAGGCAGCCATACCACACTGGTGCGAAAGACAGTGCCGGTGACAAGGGATACTGAGACTGCTCTGTATGTGGCAATAACAGGCAGCCATACCACACTGGTGCGAAAGACAGTGCCGGTGACAAGGGATACTGAGACTGCTCTGTATGTGGCAATAACAGGCTGCCATACCAGACTGGTGACGAAAGACAGTGCCGGTGACAAGGGATACTGAGACTGCTCTGTATGTGGCAATAACAGGCAGCCATACCACACTGGTGGCGTAAGACAGTGCCGGTGACAAGGGATACTGAGACTGCTCTGTATGTGGCAATAACAGGCAGCCATACCACACTGGTGCGAAAGACAGTGCCGGTGACAAGGGATACTGAGACTGCTCTGTATGTGGCAATAACAGGCAGCCATACCACACTGGTGCGAAAGACAGTGCCGGTGACAAGGGATACTGAGACTACTCTGTATGTGGCAATAACAGGCAGCCATACCACACTGGTGCGAAAGACAGTGCCGGTGACAAGGGATACTGAGACTGCTCTGTATGTGGCAATAACAGGCAGCCATACCACACTGGTGACGAAAGACAGTATCGGTGACAAGGGATACTGAGACTGTTCTGTATGTGGCAATAACAGGCAGCCATACCACACTGGTGCGAAAGACAGTGCCGGTGACAAGGGATACTGAGACTGCTCTGTATGTGGCAATAACAGGCAGCCATACCACACTGGTGACGAAAGACAGTGCCGGTGACAAGGGATACTGAGACTGCTCTGTATGTGGCAATAACAGGCAGCCATACCACACTGGTGACGAAAGACAGTATCGGTGACAAGGGATACTGAGACTGCTCTGTATGTGGCAATAACAGGCAGCCATAACACACTGGTGACGAAAGACAGTATCGGTGACAAGGGATACTGAGACTGCTCTGTATGTGGCAATAACAGGCAGCCATACCACACTGGTGACGAAAGACAGTGCCGGTGACAAGGGATACTGAGACTGCACTGTATGTGGCAATAACAGGCAGCCATACCACACTGGTGACGAAAGTCAGTATCGGTGACAAGGGATACTGAGACTGCTCTGTATGTGGCAATAACAGGCAGCCATACCACACTGGTGCGAAAGACAGTGCCGGTGACAAGGGATACTGAGACTGCTCTGTATGTGGCAATAACAGGCAGCCATACCACACTGGTGACGAAAGACAGTGCCGGTGACAAGGGATACTGAGACTGCTCTGTATGTGGCAATAACAGGCAGCCATACCACACTGGTGACGAAAGACAGTATCGGTGACAAGGGATACTGAGACTGCTCTGTATGTGGCAATAACAGGCAGCCATACCACACTGGTGACGAAAGACAGTATTAGTGACAAGGGATACTGAGACTGCTCTGTATGTGGCAATAACAGGCAGCCATACCACACTGGTGCGAAAGACAGTGCCGGTGACAAGGGATACTGAGACTGCTCTGTATGTGGCAATAACAGGCAGCCATACCACACTGGTGCGAAAGACAGTGCCGGTGACAAGGGATACTGAGACTGCTCTGTATGTGGCAATAACAGGCAGCCATACCACACTGGTGCGAAAGACAGTGCCGGTGACAAGGGATACTGAGACTGCTCTGTATGTGGCAATAACAGGCAGCCATACCACACTGGTGCGAAAGACAGTGCCGGTGACAAGGGATACTGAGACTGCTCTGTATGTGGCAATAACAGGCTGCCATACCAGACTGGTGACGAAAGACAGTGCCGGTGACAAGGGATACTGAGACTGCTCTGTATGTGGCAATAACAGGCTGCCATACCAGACTGGTGACGAAAGACAGTGCCGGTGACAAGGGATACTGAGACTGCTCTGTATGTGGCAATAACAGGCTGCCATACCAGACTGGTGACGAAAGACAGTACAGGTGACAAGGGATACTGAGACTACTCTGTATGTGGCAATAACAGGCAGCCATACCACACTGGTGGCGTAAGACAGTGCCGGTGACAAGGGATACTGAGACTGCTCTGTATGTGGCAATAACAGGCAGCCATACCACACTGGTGACGAAAGACAGTGCCGGTGACAAGGGATACTGAGACTGCTCTGTATGTGGCAATAACAGGCAGCCATACCACACTGGTGCGAAAGACAGTGCCGGTGACAAGGGATACTGAGACAGCTCTGTATGTGGCAATAACAGGCTGCCATACCACACTGGTGCGAAAGACGGTGCCGGTGACAAGGGATACTGAGACTGCTCTGTATGTGGCAATAACAGGCAGCCATACCACACTGGTGACGAAAGACAGTGCCGGTGACAAGGGATACTGAGACTGCTCTGTATGTGGCAATAACAGGCAGCCACACCACACTGGTGACGTAAGACAGTGCCGGCGACAAGGGATACTGAGACTGCTCTGTATGTGGCAATAACAGGCAGCCATACCACACTGGTGACGAAAGACAGTGCCGGTGACAAGGGATACTGAGACTGCTCTGTATGTGGCAATAACAGGCAGCCATACCACACTGGTGACGAAAGACAGTGCCGGTGACATTATTAGTATTAGAAAGTTACTGCAACACATACAGTGGGGTAATAAATTATATAATCCTATATGAAACTACAAAACAACGGTATATTTACACAAAGGGTTTAATTAAAAAATACAGTTTATTTACAGTATTGGAGGTTTGTATTAACAAAAAGGATTTTTCTGACCTTATCAAGACTTAACATTCTGTCATTTAAAATGTAACCTTCCTTAGAGTATAGTCGCTCGCAAGATAAAATAAAAGTACTAATTTAGGCTGACAAAAGTGTGTACCTTTAACAATCATCTTAGTTCATTTACAGTGTAATTTTATCATTTCACAATCAATTTTGCAAGTTTTCAATTATTTCAAAACAAATTACTAGTTTAGCATTAAAATCTGTACTGTAAAAGCTTAGGTTATAACGAAGAAGATTCTCAGAATTCGGTATTGGATTATGCAAATTTGATGGCGAAGGTAAAATGTTTGTAGTTGGTTGCTTCACTAACGGGCGTTTTCTCACCATGTGTTTCTTACATGATAGTGTTTTAAATTCCTGATATTTGTTTTATACGATAATTTTGCTTGACACATATCACACTTCGAAAATTCACCATCAATAGAGGTGAAATGATTCTACACCTCGTTTTTTTCATTTTCGGAATCCTCATTTTATTTCAAAATAAACTCATAAGGAATTAAGAAGAAACTATAGCAACTAGGCACACAACACTGTCGCTGTCCGGAAATCTGACTCAAATCGCCCACTCCACACGACGTCAATGTGTAAAACCAGTGACTGCGACAAATCAACCAATGACAACCTCGGTAAAATATGAATAACTATACATTCAGTAACGGCGACATTTTGCCCAATCACAACAGAGAAAACCCCTCCCCTTCCAGTCTACGATACTCCACGATGATCGGTGCCGTGAGCCGAGCGGTGAAGATATCCAGTGACAACTACAAATAAACCAATGACAGCCGTAGTAATATATCAGTAGCTTTCAAGCCAATGGCGACGACGTTTTGCCTCCGAACGATCCGTTGTATCAGGAACTGTCATTTTCCATATTTTATCACTGGTACCACCAGCGACAAACGAATATCAGTGACAAAGTCAACGAGACAGAAATATCGAATCCCTATCCCGGAGGAGACACTGGCACCTGTTCCACTCTGATTTACAAAGGAAAACTGCGATCCATAAACTTTGGAAAGGAAATCATGTGTCCCGATGGGAAGACAATAGTGTCTTAGTTATTTGGTTCATCGGACAGCGGGTTGCAATCAATCAAGGAGCTACATGTGCAATCCCCTGCTTAGTTCAATGAAATAAACTGCAGTATTATTAAGGAAAAAGATAGACACAACTGTTTTTTTTTTTAATACAGGCTTGTCAAAGATACGATTGCACAACTGATTGTACGTTGTTGACTGCAGTTGCGCAAGAAAGTCTTTCTGTACTCAGAATCAAAGTTGCAATTGTAAATTTGTCGATAAAAGAATCCTTGAATAGATGTAGAATTTTGTATGTGGTGGACAAGTCCAAGAATCTCGGCGTGAATGTATGGGTGGCTTATCCAGGTAATAGTTTTACGTTACACTGCTACCTCAATATTAAATTAAATAGCGTTGTGAAAACTAGTGAACAATAAATAAATAACAAACAATAAATGAACAAGTAATAAAAAAAATTAAGTCAATTCCTACTGAGGTCGTCAAAGAAAAATTTAGTTACTTTTTATTTTAAAACTACAAATAATATAAATATGTATATACCTGTGATAGAATCACAATATTAAGTGTCAAAAAAGAAAACGAATTTCCTTGTAATTTTTCATGCTCCTCTCTATACAGAATATGGTGTTGGACTATTATTTTTCTTTGTTACTATTTATTCGTTTCCTTTTTTTTCGTTTCTAATTTATTAACCTTATGTTGGTCTATATCTTGTGTTGTTTCATTATTGTAAGGAACCTTTCTCTTATAATTTCATATATATATCTGTAACTAAAAATTTCTAGCTATGAAAAAAGTTATCTCAGTGCGAAAGTGATGGATCCCAAACTTGTAGTTAATCAAATCTGACCAAGACATTAACTTTTTTAAATTTAATTATGAATAAATATTTGAAAAACTGTATTAAAATCAATTGTCATCAAGTACAGGTTAAAAAAAATATATTTGAGCTTGATTGAATGAATAAAAATTATTTTTATTACCGACTGAAAATTTTCACAAGAACAATTTAGGGAGAGTGTAAGCTAATATGAGGAATTAAATAAATTTTGCCAGTTGTAAAATATAGTAACACATATTGTTACTATCTAAAAACATACATAGACTGCTACAATATCTGTAAGTAACCTAGTTATCAGAGGTAAAATGAAATTATCCACAAAAATGTATCTACAGCAATATTGTACATCTAGGTTTAAAATAATCTTTTAGGTAATGGCATGGAAAGTGAAAAAAAAAGAAAAAGTAATTAAGAAATACTAGGCTATTTGTCTAACAAGAGATATTTATAACTCCCATAATTTGTCTAGTTACAACGCCATTATTTTTTAAGTACGGACATTAAGGGAAAGGGGAACTACCCGCCACTTCCGTATACGACAGATCGATAATTTCCTATCGATATAAAATCAGAAGTGTGACAATTATGTATTAGAAATTTAAATTCGTATTTTATAACAATGAGTGGATCGATTTGGAAATGATAGCTTCATTTCAGTAACAACCGGAACGTAATGCACTGACGTCCAATAAGCTGCATTCTTTATAAACCACCCTTAATGTCGCTATTCGCTGATAGAAGTGAACTTGTTTTTACGCAGCGTTGGTAATTTTTCAGTTTTTGAATTCGCCCTTTTAAATTTAATTACCTGTCGCACAACTGGAGTTCAGATCGCACATTGATCCATTGAACGACTGGGTTGGAAACGGATATGCTGATCTTGTGCTCATGTCAAAAAGCAAATGACAACTACAGATTTAGATTTCCTCTTCCCCTAACAAGCAACGCACACCATGCATACGCGGCTATATGGCAGATTCTATCAATTAAAATCGCAAGTTGAACGAATAAAACGTACTATAGAACCTGAAATAATGCCAATAGCTCCAATAGAATGCATTATACTAGTCATTCTTTCCCTAGTAAATATTTGATTAATTTTATTTCATATCTGACAATAAAATTTGAAAGTAAATCTAATCCTGAATATTTCTCTTTCATGTACTTTATTTTAAAAGGTATTCTAAATAACTAAAAAGTTATAGATACGGCAATTCTAAATAGTGGTGAATATTTGAAAATATTTTAACATAAACTCGTCACACAAACACACAACTGGATAAAGTAAATGTTTCTTCATATTATAGAGCACTAGTATACACTGAAATGAAATATAACTCTAACATGGTCTAGTTAGTGTCCGGTAGGCTGGGTATGGTTATAAAGTAAAACTTTACTAACATTGTGCATGGCAAATGGTTGAGCTTAACGAGATACACGTGTTACGTCAAAATGCATTCCAAGCAGCAAAAGTGATGCTAAGAATCGAAAAAAAAATTTAATTGGAAATAGCACACACATAACCATCAATTACCAACATACTTGATTCTTTAGTACAATGTAGCAATCTGTTAGACGTTATATAACATCGATAGCCTTTTATCGCGCTTAACGTGTATTCTTTTAGTAACATTTGTAAAAACGAAAAAAACAGCAGTTGATCCAGTCTTTATTAAATGTTACCAATTTGTAACTACAAGTCAGTAAAAACAAGGTTTTATACAGAAGAATTACAAGTTTGAGGAAATGAAGTTGTTCATACTCATAGTTTTAGACTTCAGAGAAAACGTTCGGCTTTGAGTCACTGAATAATAAAATTTCGAGAAACGCGTTTCTTACAAGTTTTCATTTAAAAACTTCATAACTTTAAACACAAGGACCTAACGATTTGCTTTGTAATTATTTTCGTAAACCTATATTACTATAAACTGACCATTTAAGGATCACCAACATAAAAAAATAAATATAGTCCTTAAATATAAATTCTGTTTTTTTTAAAATATATGTTGTAGACCTCGACACAACTGATCATTACCCGATCAAATACATACGCAAAAAACTCCTACACAATACTTGCTATACGCATATCAGCCTATACGTATATGCTGATACGTATTCCTTCACGGATGGAAAATATGATGAATAGTAATTATCCAGTCTATCCGTTCATTCTGTGCACTGCAAAATGAACGGAAGTACTCCGGATATTAACTATTCATCACCATCATCATCATATATATATATATATATATATATATATATATATAGTAAACTCCCGATTATCCGTGGAATAGGGTGGCTCGGCAACGCCGGATAACGAATTCCCCGGATAATCCGTTATGAACAAAGATTACGCTAAACTATCGATAATCGATTATTATACCATAAGTTACACAAATAATGAAGCCGGTTAATGTAATTCACAAATAATCTTCAGAGGACTAAATAAATACAGAAAATAATTTAAAATGTCGATGTATTTGACGGATTATAACATGTTCATTTATATGTCTAACTATTTACAATACGTACATAAGTATATGACAAAAGTAAGTATGTATGTACATATGTAATTTCCTTTACACATAATACTTTCGGTCACTTTCGTCTGTTTTTTTGTGAGCATTGATTTAGCTTTAATGTGCGATCTAAGTTCCTTGAGAACCATTTTGTCGCACAGTGTCTACTTGTGTCACAAAGCCATAAAGATCGATAATGTATATGACAGACATGGATAATTCATATGTCACGTCCTAGACTATTTATAGCCGAGATTAGCTGACATTTCTTTACAATCTTATGATACACATTAGGTTTTCGGGCGTCCTAGCATTTTGTCATTGTCCCTTATATACTGTAGTCTGCTCGCCCCTTTTATTTCGCTGGCCCGCGTCGGGATGCTTCCCTTTCAATGTAAAAATTAGTACGTACATATTTACATATCTATTTCCTTCATCTTAACTTCTATTAAGCCTTATATGTATTTACGTCGTAATTCACTGTTTGGAAATTTAAACACAAGAATCTGATTGGAATAAAAATTGGATATTTGTAAAACAATTGCAGACCGCGGATAATCCGCCCACGGATAATCGGGAGTTTACTGTATATATATATATATATATATATATATATATATATATATATATATATATATATATATATATATATATATTGAAAGAGAGAGATTAAAAATGTAAGTAGATATGACGTTCAAGAAAACACAGTCTCACTGTAGCCCTATACTGTTTAAGCATCCACTACAACTTATTAAATACCTTTATAGTGTATATAATCAAAAGGCACGAGAAAATATAAGTACAAGAAAATTGTATTGAATTTCAAAGTTTGCCGTTAGCAGTACCAACATCGTCAAGAACGATAAAAAATAGCATATAAGCAATAGGAATATTGTAGATAAATATGCATATATGAATAAATCTCAGGCGGGACACCTTTAACTTGCAGATTAATCCATAATGAATTCTGTACCTGTTGATCTCCATATTGCATTTCATGTTCAGCCCAGACGTTATACTGCTGCAGAATGCTAATTACCTCTTCCAGCCAAGTTTCAGGAGAGGATATTACTGAGCGGTCGCTGTGTCCGCGGAGACATCTTCGCACTACCCTCTAAAGTGAATCTATTTATGAAATACTTCAAACCCAATTATTATTTAACACACAAAAATATGTGATACTGAATAATTTTGTTGACAATTTCCCTAAAGTTCATTTTGAAAACTTGATTTGTTTATTGTAATTATAAGCCTAGAATCCAATTTATTACAATAAACATTTTATCTGACGATATAGAAATTCCTTAGAAATTCGAAACAAAAAGTAAATTTGGCGTTGCATAAACCAAAAATTTTAAACGTTTTCAAAAATAAACTAACTTTATAAACACAAGAGGCTAAGTAAAATCAAGGTTACGCCTTCGTTTTTCCGATTTGAAATCACGTAAAGTATTTTAGGAGGTATATCAAACACTATTAGACGGTGAAACCCCCAAAATACAAGTATTGCAATCACATTATTTATGACTAACCCTTTAAACAACTTACATTGTGCCCCTTACTCTTTCTATTTACAGAGTAATCAATTAGTTTTACTTATTTAGTGTTTAGTGAAATATTTATTACTTATCAATGGCTTTAGGATGCCAACAATTACAGATTTTTATTATGTAGTATTTTTGGGTTTTTGCATGTGACCCAGTATAGGTGTTGATACGTAAGGTGGCACTTTGACCTGGGACGGTATTATAGGGGGGGGGATGGATTGGAGATTAGGCAAAGACCGTTCTGCAAACATTTTCGCAAATGTAGATATACATAACTTATAGAAGTTATAGCGTTTCGTATTTCAACTACTGGAGCGCCTTCACGAGGATCGCGAGGACAATGACGCAACCGGCATGACAGCAACATGTTTCTTTTTATCTAAGCTAGTACAGACTATCAGTCAAGTGCCATCTTACGTGTAAACAACTATACTATTGTTTCGGATTTTATAAATATTTTCATATCTATTAATACTCATCCACAATGAAGAGTAACAATGTTAAAAGACATAGACCTATTACGTGCAATTTTAACGTCTGTTCACGATTCACTTGACGTTATTCGGCATTTTTAAAAATTAAAATCAACAAAACCCTAATTGAATTGTTAGTGGTTATGATTTCTGAAACAGGTTAAAGTTGTTTTCTTAATTTCTTGTAAAAATAAAAAACCTAAAATAAGTAAAACCCCTCTGTTACTACACTTCATCTCGTACCGTAATGGCAATTTTTAAAATGAAACATAAGTTGTGGCATAAGTGACAAAAAGAATTTCAGAAACGTATTATTACCGAGCCCAAGATTGGAATCGGATACTGCAAGCGCCCTCTTCAGTGTTACACAGTACTGCATTCCCTAGTTTTAAACAAACGTTTCAAATCCGACTTCTCAGACACACTGTAACATGTATTTTTGTATAAAGGGAAAAAAACAAACTACTAACAATTGGCAATATAATTTATATTCATGAAGAGGCTAAACAAGAAACCTGCTGTCTACACATCTTGACTTCCATACACTTAGTAAAATATAGCAGTTGAGGGACAGAGCGAAAAGTGTGAAAACGTAAAAATATTTTATAGAAATCAATTCAACTTGGTTTCAAATACCTAAATATCAAACGTGTGTAAAGACATCATAAGAAATATAGCATCTAAAGAAATATGAATCAATATGTTTGCAAACCGATAAATAATAATAATCCTAACTTGATATTGTAGCGCCCATGAAGAAAGTAACAACCTGTGAGTAATAACAAAATACAGTATGTGTGGTATGATTCATTATCACTTGAGTTGGTCAATAATAGGACATTTCTGAATATATAAGAAGTTACATTAAAAAATTATCTATACACAACCTCTAAATAACATCTAAGTGAAAATAAAATTATCTATCAGCAGTAACCGACTACATTATAGCGCAGTGTTTGCTTTCGGCAATATTGGGAACAACCCGACCATCTTCGGAAACATTGTTCTTCTGGCGCGAAGTAGATGCGTCTTCTAGTTGCCGAAAAGTGTTTAGTTTTTTCTTCAAACATTTAACGATAGTATCACATATGTAAAATGTTATTACAGGTACTTCAATTCCGCTAAACTATTAAATATGTTCCTAAATAAAATTATCTATCAGCAGTAGCCGACTACATTATAGCGCAGTGTTTGCTTTCGGCAATATTGGGAACAACCCGACCATCTTCGGAAACATTGTTCTTCTGGCGCGAAGTAGATGCGTCTTCTAGTTGCCGAAAAGTGTTTAGTTTTTTCTTCAAACATTTAACGATAGTATCACATATGTAAAATGTTATTACAGGTACTTCAATTCCGCTAAACTATTAAATATGTTCCTAAATAAAATTATCTATCAGCAGTAGCCGACTACATTATAGCGCAGTGTTTGCTTTCGGCAATATTGGGAACAACCCGATCATCTTCGGAAACATCGTTCTTCTGGCGCGAAGTAGATGCGTCTTCTAGTTGCCGAAAAGTGTCTAGTTTTTTCTTCAAACATTTAACGATAGTATCACATATGTAAAATGTTATTACAGGTACTTCCATTCCGCTAAACTATTAAATATGTTCCTAAATAAAATTATCTATCAGCAGTAACCGACTACATTATAGCGCAGTGTTTGCTTTCGGCAATATTGGGAACAACCCGATCATCTTCGGAAACATCGTTCTTCTGGCGCGAAGTAGATGCGTCTTCTAGTTGCCGAAAAGTGTTTAGTTTTTTCTTCAAACATTTAACGATAGTATCACATATGTAAAATGTTATTACAGGTACTTCAATTCCGCTAAACTATTAAATATGTTCCTAAATAAAATTATCTATCAACAGTAACCGACTACATTATACTATTAAATATGTTCCTAAATAAAATTAAGTAACAGTTCTGTGGATTTAAAAAATCATTCCAACTTAAAATTAAAATTTAAAACGTATTGTAATTAAAAAATTGTGCATTAAGGCATTTTAGGTCTGGAAACCCAAAGTCACAATAATCTGTTTTTTTTTCATATTTTCTAGGGGTATTATTAATTACCGTTTGCCTGGACAGTTATTTATAATTAAAGTGGACAACTGTTTGACCCGGATCACATAACCTCAAAACGTAGCGAATGTTTCGAGTTAACGGATTTACGACCAGTAAAGTATAGTATTAGCTATAAAATGGCCGATTGTCTGTTGAAGTAATTCCTTTATATAAGACGTGATAACTATAAAACAGACCTATAACTACGTAATAACAGTTATGTGGACATAAATGGTGAATTGAATCTGTAAAGGTATAAAAGTAATCTCGGCCCATTAGCTAAACGTTTGGACCTAATATCCTGTAGGGTAATCAGGAGCAAAGGGCGGAAGCGACGGAAATTAGACATGGAGACATCAACATATTCCCAAGGGGCAGAACTAAAATATGCGCATTTGTGAGTCAGCAGCCTGCTCTGAGCACATCCGTAGTATTTTAATCCGCGACTTTTTATTTTTCACTTAAACTTATACCCATTAATGTTTTAAAAATACTTAATATGAATGCTTGAAATGTGAGAAAAATTATTATTGCTAAAAATGTTAAAAAGTACCGTTTGTTTATTTACATTACTGTTCTTAATATTGTAATGTTTCAAGTAAACCTAACCTAACCGTAAACTTTGTAACTTTAAGTAATGCAATATAACTTGTGCATTAATTTATTGGGAAATATTTTGTCCTGATTTTTTGAGAAACATTGTGTGTGTGTGTGTGTGTGTGTGTGTGTGTGTGTGTGTGTGTGTGTGTGTGTGTGTGTGTGTGTGTGTGTGGGTGTGTGTGTGTGTGTGTGTGTGTGTGTGTGTGGATGTGTGTGTGTGTGTGTGTGTATGTGTGTGTGTGTGTGTGTGTGTGTGTGTGTGTGTGTGTGTGTGTGTGTGTGTGTGTGTGTGTGTGTGTGTGTGTGTGTTTGTGTGTGTGTGTGTGTGTGTGTGTGTGTGTGTGTGTGTGTGTGTGTGTGTGTGTATGTGTGTGTGTGTGTGTGTGTGTGTGTGTGTGTGTGTGTGTGTGTGTGTGTGTGTGTGTGTGTGTGTGTGTGTGTGTGTGTGTGTGTGTGTGTGTGTGTGTGTGGGTGGGTGTGGGTGTGTGTGTGTGTGTGTATGTGTGTGTGTGTGTGTGTGTGTGTTTGTATTTCGTAATTTTAAGCAAAATGTACATAATTTTAAACAGCACATTAAAAAACGAAAAAATTGGAGTTGATCGAACCATGTCCAGTACTACCACTGACTGTAATGTCAACGAAATTTGCCAACGAAAAGATCCGCAGGATTATGGCAGTTGTATTACAACTTTAGTTACATTAAAACTTTAGTCTCAATACAGTTACTAGGACAGTACGAGTTTTTCCTGAGCTCCAAACTCCACACGGCGTCGAATAATGCTGAGAACGATGGAGTCTGTTGGGCCGTGAACACGCAAAGCGCCTGTTGGCGACACATTTCATATTACATAAAATACAAAAAACAAAATTATTCATGCAGACACTGAGTGAACACTACAGTGATAAATATTTTCCTCCTGGATCTGTCAGACAAAAACATGCTGCATATCGATCTTAAAGGAAGGGCGATGACATTAGAGACGTGGAGGGGATTTTGCTGAAACATCCTTACAATTAACAGTATTGGTTAGATTAATCCACATTATAATTGGTAATTATAACAATGCTTCAGCTCAAACTGGAAAATCTTCGCCAGAACATACGGTAATACCTTGCTTAAGCTACAGAAAATGGAAATTTCCATATTCTATAATAATTTTGTTGGTTCTGAAGTTTTAATTGAATGCTTAGTAAAACTGTGTGGATAATTTCATAATAAATTGGATATAATTTTACTACTCGAACTTAAAGGCGAAACTCTACATCTTGTAGCGAATGGGTTACCTCACTTGTCTCAAACAATCAAGTTGACAAAGTTATAGCTTCTAAAGTGTTAATTCAAATTAATATTGCAGTGGTAAAAGAAGTAAATGGCGCCATGAAGCCTCTCTGTAAAGCCTAAAGTGAACACAACTGCGTTTGTACTCGTGGATGTGATACTCGAGCTAGGAAAAACATTTGTGTTGAACGATAGTTGTGTTAAGACTCCCATCAACTTGTAAGTGCAGAAGATTTTTTTAAACTTACTTAAACAATCAACCCCACTGGCGTAGGTTGGCCACCAGGATGCATATAGTTGAGTGTCGCCAGATTTTAAGAGGGCAAAGAATATATTAACACAATTATAATAGAAACAGCCCCACCTTTTATCAATCAAAGAGAAACAGATTGCATCATTAACTACAACCTAAATAAATATCAATGTAAATTAAAAAAAAGTGTCAAATATCTTAATGCACTAAACAATATATTTACCAAATACCAAAACACAAAATAAAAACCTCAAATTAACAAATCGAGTACAAATGACATACACAATTTAAAACATCATTGAATAACTTTTTAAAGCGATTCCTATGTGAACAACGCATCCTAGTGGCCAAACAGGGAACTGATGATCAGCAAGTCGTAATCTGAGCAAGCTTTTAAGGACTTACTTTAAATATAATTTAGAAAGTTACTAAGTTTCAATACAAATTTTACTCCTACTTACAATTAGGGTAAAAAACCGTGACAGCCTTAAATAGGAAAATAATAAATTCATTGAACACTTTACAAGTCGTCTCAATTCGACTTTCGATAAAGTGAAGTTTAATACGATTAATGAAATTTCCCAAATTTAACTTAACTTCGTACGACCAAGATGGCAATTGACGTTCTTTGTGTGGCAATTGATGTTCGTCATGATGCAGATCTATCAAGCCGGGAAAACGCGATTTGACAATTACTTTTGCATGCAATAATTAATTAATACTTTTTAATACATCTAGACACATCCACATAAAATACTACCACATTAAGGTACCGTATATGCATTGTATTCTGATGTAGTAATATTGTGTGATGAATGAATTAACAATGGAAATAGCTGTTCCCTAATTAATTTAGCTTCAACATTTACAAATCCCTAAAGGCATAAATATATATTTGCCGTTCAGTGGAGCAAAAATATTGTATTTCCATTATTTCACAGCTTCAGGGGGTATTAAGGTGGTAAACTACAATTTCCCGACTAGATTTTCTGAGCGCAGAGCATGTGCACGCGTGAAAACAAGTAGAGCCGTATCTGTAAGCCTTATGGCAATCTCGACTTCCACCTGCAGTTACACGAAGGTCGGGAACTGGTAATTTTGTTTTTACTAAATACTTGTGATGTCTTACGAGTGAATTAAAATTATTCAAAATACGTTATTGTTCAAGAGAATTTTATGAAACAACAATTAAACTCAACATGTAGACCTAGCGACATTTTCGTCGACGGATGTCAATGCATTCCCATCTTGAATGTATAAATGTTAACTAAAAGGTTTAAAGCGATTCGGCTCCAGAGAGAACAATTCTCTACGTATTTCGTTACTACAAATGTCGAATAAACGATGCCAACGCCAATAAATGTAGCAGTTTCCTGTTTGCTGGATGTTATAGGTGTCGTGGATCAGTTTTATTATAGGCTAACTCTGATAAATCTAGGCCACCTGTGATAAATCTAGGCTACATGTGATAAATATAGGCAAACTGTGATAAATCTAGGCTAACTGTGATAAATATAGGCTATCTATGATAAATGTAAGCTAACTACGATAAATATAGGTTAACTGTGATAAATATAGGCTATCTATGATAAATGTAGGCTAACTACGATAAATATAGGTTAACTGTGATAAATATGGGCTAACTGTGATAAATGTAAGCTAACTACGATAAATATAGGTTAACTGTGATAAATATAGGCTATCTATGATAAATGTAAGCTAACTACGATAAATATAGGTTAACTTTGATAAATATAGGCTAACTGTGATAAATGTAAGCTAACTACGATAAATATAGGTTAACGGTGATAAATATAGGCTAACTCTGATAAATATAGACTATCTATGATAAGTGTAAGCTAACTACGATAAATATAGGTTAACTGTGATAAATATATGCTAATTGTGATAAATATAGGCTATCTATGATAAATGTAAACTAACTACGACAAATATAGGTTAACTGTGATACATATAGGCTAACTGTGATAAATATAGGCTATCTATGAAAAATATAGGCTACCTGTGGTAAATATAGGCTACATGTTATAAATATAGGCTACCTGTGATAAATTCTACATGTGATAAATATAGACAACCTGTGTTAAATATAGGCTACCTGCGATCAATATAGGCCACACGTGATACATACAGGCTACCTGTGAAAAATATAGGCTAACTGTGATAAATATAGGCTACCTGTGATAAATATAGGCTAACTGTGATAAATATAAACTAACTGTGATAAATACAAGCTAACTGTGATACATATAGTCTACCTGTGAAAATTATAGGCTAAATGTGATAAATATAGGCTAACTGTGATAAACATAGGCTAACTGTAATAAATATAGGTTACCTGTGATAAATATAGGCTAACTGTGATAAATATAAACTAACTGTGATAAATACAGGCTAACTGTGATAAATATAAACTAACTGTGATAAATACAGGCTAACTGTGATAAATATAGTCTACCTGTGAAAAATATAGGCTACATGTGATAAATATATTCTAACTGTGATAAATATAAACTAACTGTGATAAATACAGGCTAACTGTGATAAATATAGGCTAACTGATAAATATAGTCTACCTATGAAAAATATAGGCCACATGTGATAAATATAGGCTAACTGTGATAAATATAGGCTAACTGTGATAAACAAATATTAACAGCTCTCGTGCATTACAGCTTAACAATAATGATGCAAAAAGAAATTAATCCAACGAATTGAAGAACTAAACACGTACATTTATCCGAGTTACACAAACCGCTGTTTCATTAGTGTCAAACGGATGGTAGCCCAGTACTTTTGGAAATTAATGCAAACACCGACAGTAATAAATAAAGGCAGCCGTGAAAAATCAGAGACAGGTAATCAATTTGCTATTGTGCTTGGCGTTTCAGTGACAGCCATTGTCTTCAGCTAATAGCTTTTGTTGTACACTATGTCAATATCTATTCAAGTCGTAAACAGGGTCGCGGCTGCAATATACAAATTGATATCAAAGTATTGCTTTAGTAATTCTCCTTTAAACCCTGTTACTTCGTTTTAACGCCCCCCTATTCAGTGTTACATTGCATGATAGGTCAAAAAACTTCACTTCCCCAGACAGGTAAATTATCGTATATGGTTTTATAGGCTGAATTTTTCAGTTATGTAGGTTGTTTTGTACCCTGCTCAGAAGAGAGGAGAACAACCATTTGGAGTGTTGCGTAAAGACGATGAGCCTCAGGCTATAAAACATAAAAGAAACATTAATCGTATGAAGTTCGCTAAATATTATAGGGAGAAACACGTGTCGAAATAAGGACAGATTAACACATTACTAGATAACAAGCAGTAAGATGATCTTGGGAAATATTGGCAACAGTTTCGCATCCCCAAGGGAGCAACCATAGCGGTATAACGACAACAGAGTCAGCTGTCTGGTGTATAAGGAGCTCTGAGTGGAATATGAAGGAGGCCGCTGCGAGATATTTATAGCGATGATCATTAATTCAAGTAGAAGAATGTATTTCTGTTAAAGAAGAAGCAAAGGAAAATGTAAAAATATTTTCTGATAGAACACAATAAGTGAAAAGTAGACAATATTTTGTTTTGAATGCATTAAAACATAGCATAAAATAACCATGAAATTCATTTACGGTCTTCGTTTGGTTACATAGTCCGTCGACCTTTATAACCTACTTTAATTGCACGACCTCTACCAGCGTGCTCCAGTTGATATCAGTTCTGGTCTTCGACCCATGTGGGCCACTGTAGAGCAATAGCTGACTGATTTTATCGGATTTTATCGACGTATCCATTCTTTGGTAGTGTGCATGTTGTGTTTGGCTTAAGAAAATTTCTTCTGAACGCTAGGCTACACACGCTAGCGATAGGGACGCCCTCGAGAAACGGATCTACATTGCATTCCTGCAAGAACAGAGCACAAAACCTTATTCTGGCTTCAGCTAATATATCAACATTAGAGAGGCAATATTCGAATATTTCCTTTTGGAAATTGAATACATAACCGTTGGAAACCTGTTCATCGTACCACTGTAAGAATTTTGTCTTGTTCTTTTCGAACATTGAGTCAGGACAGTAGTATTCCTTTGCAGGAATAGGACCTATATAATTTTCATTGGGCACTGTGTTGAAAAGGTGAGGAAAGTGATCTTTCTTTTTTCGAGAGGTAGGTCGAACGCTTCAGGGAGATTAGACAATGCCATTGGCTTATAGCTTAGAGAATCGATAAACTTTACGTTATCGATCTCCATCAAAATAATCCTAGTTCCAACCAGTATCAATTCCGGTGTACACTGAGTTTCTTCCAGAAGGAGAGAAAGCAAGTTGAAAAGGTAGCTATGGCGAAGTACATACAACGGTGGATTATCTAGACAAAACTCGTTTACAATTTGAAAGAGCTCAATGTATTTATAAATTTCATATAACAATATATCACGAGTATGTAAACGGTGAAAAATAAAGCGAAGTATTATTCAGGATGGGTTAAGTGTAATCAGATTTATTATAACCATCAAATGTTCCCGTGGTTGTCAATGGTTGCTATCATGTTATGATTCTCTGACCTCACAGATGACAGAAAACTCTACCTTGCACAGGTTTGGCTGAAAAGCTTCCTGGGATCCCATTTACCCTGCAATTATATATAAGCACAGATTAACAAAACAATTCGGGTCGCTTAGCCCGGCCATTTCCATAACAATAGACTCGACACGTAACTCTTGCTTTTTACCGGCAAACGCAACACATATTTCACGTGACATCGAGGATGACCGTTTCTAAAGGCATCTCTGCACATGAGATTACGCGGGACTTACCTTTAATTAATAACATTAAAATTTTCCAACATCTTATTTCTGCATCGATTTTCAACACAACACAAAACATAACCAAACAATCTGAAAGCTAGAATCCGACACATGTTTTTTCAGTTTAATACTGTCTACAGTACTAGAAGTATAACAATCGGGTAATGGTACTGCGGAGATCATAGCTAGTGTGGGAGTGCATCTATCTATGTAATCCTGGCTTCTACAAGTAGCACAAATTGTATCCTGTAGGACTATAACTACTGTATAATCTTTAGCAGGTACAAAAATCTGTTCCGTACAAACATAAAGCTTTATAGTCAGCCATTGGAAACAATGAATCTTTGGTGAATTTGGTGAAAGTCATATCACATAGTTCAATATATTATTAAACTATAATTTAAGTAAAGCTTTAGGCGGCAATATTATTCAAGTTACTACCAATCTATAATACGGCGGCATAAACTGGCTTAGTAAACAAATTTGTATCAAGTCATAAGCTATCACATAGTTCAATATATTATTAAACTATAATTTAAGTAAAGCTTTAGGCGGCAATATTATTCAAGTTACTACCAATCTATAATACGGCGGCATAAACTGACTTAGTAAACAAATTTGTATCAAGTCATAAGCTATCACATAGTTCAATATATTATTAAACTATAATTTAAGTAAAGCTTTAAGCGGCAATATTATTCAAGTTACTACCAATCTATAATACGGCGGCATAAACTGACTTAGTAAACAAATTTGTATCAAGTCATAAGCTATCACATAGTTCAATATATTATTAAACTATAATTTAAGTAAAGCTTTAGGCGGTAATATTATTCAAGTTACTACCAATCTATAATACGGCGGCATAAACCGGCTTAGTAAACACATTTGTATCAAGTCATAAGCTATCACATAGTTCAATATATTATTAAACTATAATTTAAGTAAAGCTTTAGGCGGCAATATTATTCAAGTTACTACCAATCTATAATACGGCGGCATAAACCGGCTTAGTAAACACATTTGTATCAAGTCATAAGCTATCACATAGTTCAATATATTATTAAACTATAATTTAAGTAAAGCTTTAGGCGGCAATATTATTCAAGTTACTACCAATCTATAATACGGCGGCATAAACTGGCTTAGTAAACACATTTGTATCAAGTCATAAGCTATCACATAGTTCAATATATTATTAAACTATAATTTAAGTAAAGCTTTAGGCGGTAATATTATTCAAGTTACTACCAATCTATAATACGGCGGCATAAACTGGCTTAGTAAACACATTTGTATCAAGTCATAAGCTATCACATAGTTCAATATATTATTAAACTATAATTTAAGTAAAGCTTTAGGCGGTAATATTATTCAAGTTACTACCAATCTATAATACGGCGGCATAAACCGGCTTAGTAAACACATTTGTATCAAGTCATAAGCTATCACATAGTTCAATATATTATTAAACTATAATTTAAGTAAAGCTTTAGGCGGTAATATTATTCAAGTTACTACCAATCTATAATACGGCGGCATAAACTGGCTTAGTAAACACATTTGTATCAAGTCATAAGCTATCACATAGTTCAATATATTATTAAACTATAATTTAAGTAAAGCTTTAGGCGGTAATATTATTCAAGTTACTACCAATCTATAATACGGCGGCATAAACCGGCTTAGTAAACACATTTGTATCAAGTCATAAGCTATCACATAGTTCAATATATTATTAAACTATAATTTAAGTAAAGCTTTAGGCGGTAATATTATTCAAGTTACTACCAATCTATAATACGGCGGCATAAACTGGCTTAGTAAACACATTTGTATCAAGTCATAAGCTATCACATAGTTCAATATATTATTAAACTATAATTTAAGTAAAGCTTTAGGCGGTAATATTATTCAAGTTACTACCAATCTATAATACGGCGGCATAAACCGGCTTAGTAAACACATTTGTATCAAGTCATAAGCTATCACATAGTTCAATATATTATTAAACTATAATTTAAGTAAAGCTTTAGGCGGCAATATTATTCAAGTTACTACCAATCTATAATACGGCGGCATAAACTGGCTTAGTAAACACATTTGTATCAAGTCATAAGCTATCACATAGTTCAATATATTATTAAACTATAATTTAAGTAAAGCTTTAGGCGGCAATATTATTCAAGTTACTACCAATCTATAATACGGCGGCATAAACCGGCTTAGTAAACACATTTGTATCAAGTCATAAGCTATCACATAGTTCAATATATTATTAAACTATAATTTAAGTAAAGCTTTAGGCGGCAATATTATTCAAGTTACTGCCAATCTATAATACGGCGGCATAAACCGGCTTAGTAAACACATTTGTATCAAGTCATAAGCTATCACATAGTTCAATATATTATTAAACTATAATTTAAGTAAAGCTTTAGGCGGTAATATTATTCAAGTTACTACCAATCTATAATACGGCGGCATAAACTGGCTTAGTAAACACATTTGTATCAAGTCATAAGCTATCACATAGTTCAATATATTATTAAACTATAATTTAAGTAAAGCTTTAAGCGGCAATATTATTCAAGTTACTACCAATCTATAATACGGCGGCATAAACTGACTTAGTAAACAAATTTGTATCAAGTCATAAGCTATCACATAGTTCAATATATTATTAAACTATAATTTAAGTAAAGCTTTAAGCGGCAATATTATTCAAGTTACTACCAATCTATAATACGGCGGCATAAACTGACTTAGTAAACACATTTGTATCAAGTCATAAGCTATCACATAGTTCAATATATTATTAAACTATAATTTAAGTAAAGCTTTAAGCGGCAATATTATTCAAGTTACTACCAATCTATAATACGGCGGCATAAACTGACTTAGTAAACAAATTTGTATCAAGTCATAAGCTATCACATAGTTCAATATATTATTAAACTATAATTTAAGTAAAGCTTTAAGCGGCAATATTATTCAAGTTACTACCAATCTATAATACGGCGGCATAAACTGGCTTAGTAAACAAATTTGTATCAAGTCATAAGCTATCACATAGTTCAATATATTATTAAACTATAATTTAAGTAAAGCTTTAAGCGGCAATATTATTCAAGTTACTACCAATCTATAATACGGCGGCATAAACTGACTTAGTAAACACATTTGTATCAAGTCATAAGCTATCACATAGTTCAATATATTATTAAACTATAATTTAAGTAAAGCTTTAAGCGGCAATATTATTCAAGTTACTACCAATCTATAATACGGCGGCATAAACTGACTTAGTAAACAAATTTGTATCAAGTCATAAGCTATCACATAGTTCAATATATTATTAAACTATAATTTAAGTAAAGCTTTAAGCGGCAATATTATTCAAGTTACTACCAATCTATAATACGGCGGCATAAACTGACTTAGTAAACACATTTGTATCAAGTCATAAGCTATCACATAGTTCAATATATTATTAAACTATAATTTAAGTAAAGCTTTAAGCGGCAATATTATTCAAGTTACTACCAATCTATAATACGGCGGCATAAACTGACTTAGTAAACAAATTTGTATCAAGTCATAAGCTATCACATAGTTCAATATATTATTAAACTATAATTTAAGTAAAGCTTTAGGCGGTAATATTATTCAAGTTACTACCAATCTATAATACGGCGGCATAAACCGGCTTAGTAAACACATTTGTATCAAGTCATAAGCTATCACATAGTTCAATATATTATTAAACTATAATTTAAGTAAAGCTTTAGGCGGCAATATTATTCAAGTTACTACCAATCTATAATACGGCGGCATAAACTGGCTTAGTAAACACATTTGTATCAAGTCATAAGCTATCACATAGTTCAATATATTATTAAACTATAATTTAAGTAAAGCTTTAGGCGGTAATATTATTCAAGTTACTACCAATCTATAATACGGCGGCATAAACTGGCTTAGTAAACACATTTGTATGAAGTCATAAGCTATCACATAGTTCAATTGAAACTATGTATTTCTGAACACATACGACGTTTCGTTTAAAAATTATTTAAATAACTTCGAAGTGAAAAGTTATACAGGTGCTAGCGTTAACCTACCAACATATTTGGCATTTGGAAAACTTCGAGACAATTCGACGGAAACCTTCACGCTCGTGTGGGAGCTACCAACACCACCTACACACATCGTGTTGGAGCTACGGAGATGAAAGTGGTATATTTTCTAGTTACGTCAAAAGGTTTCTGCTTGTCAGATTTTTAATCGAATTATAAATTGCTCATAAAAATTTATCTTGGAATAAATACTTGGTTGTTAAACAAGGCTACAAAAATAGGATTCGCTTTAAAACAAAAGGAAAGGTAATTCTAGATACCGTAACACTCCTATAGTTCGTTTAAATCAAACTCTGTTAAAAGAACCGGACTTGAATAGAAAGAACCAAATTCTCGCACGAAGATGGAAGCACAATAATAGCATTAATTGCACATGTGTGACATTGATCAAGACATTAAATTTGGACGCTACGTCAGGCCGAGATAAGGCGACGTAATGAGCTTCTAATGGCTGATTTCACTCTTCTCACACTGCATTTATCTCGCCCTCCCCTGAGCTCTCTTGAGGAAATAGTTACACTGCCTGCCAAGTACGAGACACAACTTTCTGTATTCATTCTGAGCATACGAAATACACTAAAGACCAATGAAATCCATATTATTCTTAACACTCACTCTTTAGTTATATAACAAATGTAATTACAGAGTTTTTTTTATCTCTGTAAAAAATAATATTTTGTAATATTAAAATAAACAGGAAAAAGTAGAGAGCGAAATATAGTCTTAAAGTTGTTATATATAGGTGTGTGTGTGTCTGTCTGTCTCTCTCCCCCCTCTCTCTCTCTTTCCCCTCCCCCCCCTCTCTCTCTCTCATACTTAATATACGTTACACCACAAAAAAGCCTAAAATGCAAGGCAAATTTACATTCGCGTGTCCGACAGCTCCGGCCGCGTCTCTTACGTTGATTTACCACCATGGCTTCTCCATATGGCTTCAGTCATCAGTGCATAAGTGTTAACCATTACATGTTGTTGATATTGTCCAAAATTCAAGTGTTTTCCTAAACCCGTTCAAGTTTTAGATGAGAAGATCAATTACCATAAATGTATGACTTTTGTGTGCTTTGTGGACGTAGGGTAGTATACACACTGTGTTATTTGGTGTATAGTTCGAGAAATAATGTGTAGCAATACAAAGGTGTCTAAGATATTCAGTAAATAATAACATACAAACTGTGCATCCTAACGCTTTCAACCACTATAACATTTTAACCGCTTAAGACACCAATAATTTCGAGAGTATGATACAGCAACTAAGTCAAAATGCCGTATCATTCTAACATTACTTTCTGCAGTACATGAACTAAATCTGCAGAAACTAGATCTACGGGTCGCTAAGCACAAATGGGTAAATAAGCTTTTAGGCTTTCAGTAGTAGCAATTATATTCAGAAATACAAATCTACCGCTCATTAAATATAACGACTCTACGCCGTTCTACATCATCACAATTACTCGCTGCAAATACATTGTTTCTTGTAATTCCGACCTAAGGAGCTATTACTGAAGACGCAGATCTAGATACGGCCTGCTGAAGTGATTTATGATGGTTAACAAGGATGGAGGCTTATCTATTGATTTTTGCGTGAAGCTTCTAAACCAGCTACGTGCTTTCACTCTGGCTGGTCATATACCCTTTCTCATAAACATGTTATACTCTCATTGTAATTATGACTAACGAGACATAGTTATTTATATAGGCTAATGACATGTCACAGACAATTTTGCTTTTTTAAACACTCAACGTTTTAAATATCTTTTCTAAATTTTTTTTTCAAGGGCTCAATTTTAATTAAGCAATTATACAACATAACTTTCTATTTATAAAATACATAACATTATATAAAACATAATAAAAATCAACAAATTACAAAACTTATAATAAATATCCATTTATAAGTCAATATTTTTTCTATCGCAATAAAACAGACAAATCACAGATACATACACTAAAACATCTACTATTAATAATAGAGTCAACATCAATTAGGATGATGTTGGTACTGTTAGCCAACGAAAAGTTTTGAATTGTAAATTCAATTATAATTCTTGTATTTGTATTTTGACTTAGTTCTTTATTAATACACAAGAATACATATTGCTATATATATATATATATATATATATATATATATTAAAATGATTGTGTGTTTAAAAAAATGTTAAATGTTGACTCTATTATTAATAGTAGATGTGTTAGTGTATGTATCTGTGATTTGTCTGATTTATTGTGCTAGAAAAAACTTTGACTTGTAAATGGATATTTATTAAGTTATTGATTTTTAAAATGTTTTGTATAATGTTATGTATTTTATAAATTGTAAGTTATGATATGTAATTGTTTAATTATAGTTGAGCTCTTGAGAAGGATTTTCGGAAAGAAACGTTGAGTGTTTAAATAAGCAAAATTGTCTGAGATCTGTCATTAGTCTATATAAAACATTAATAGGTATTAACGGACATTAAATAAAAATATTATTTATATTTTAAATAAATACTTCATATTATTATATTTAAATACTATGTGACCTTAAAATAACGGGTTTACATTAGGTTATTGGCTTCTGCAGACATTGTCTTTAAAATTTAGGGTAATTACCTAATTTATTTTATAGATTTGACGTAATCCAAAAAAAAGTAAATTAAAGACATTTATTTTCCTAATACTTTTAATTAATGTCTGTTCATAATTATTAATTTTTTATACGGGCTTATGACAGATCACAGACAATTTTGCTTTTTTAAACACTCAACGTTTGAATTTCTTTCCGAAATTCCTTTTCAAGACCTTTTTTAATTAATTAGTAGATGTGTTGGTCTATCTATCTGTGATATGTCTGTTTTATTGTGATAGAAATAATGTTGACCTGTAAATGGATATTTAATAAAGGTTTTGCAATTTGTTGATTTTTATTATGTTTTATATAGTAAGTTATGTTGTATAATTGCTTATTCAAAATTGAGCTCTTCAAAAGGAATTTCAGAAATAAATTCGAAACGTTGAGTGTTTAAAAAAGCAAAATTGTCTGTGATCTCTCTTTAGCCTATATAAAAAATTAATATCGAAATCTTGTTGCTGTTCATGACGAGCTGGTTGTTAATAACCTATTACACTTTTGCTTTTACTTGCGACCAGACTTTTTGTTAACTAAAGGTTGTTAAATTGTTAACTTACACTTGGAGGAAACGTTTTCTTCTTCGTCCTACGAGGCTGAAGAAGTCGTAAGACGAAAACGTTTCCTCCAAGTGTAAGTTAAAAATTTAACGACCTTTAGTTAACAAAAAGACAGGTCGCAAGTAATAGCAAAAGTGTAATAAAAAATTAATAGTTATTAAAAGATATTAAATAAAAATATTAATTACGAAACATATAATATTTCACACAATACCGAATACTTGCTATGCTAAACATTTCTACTGTAATTAAAAACGATTCTGTTTTATCTCGACATAGTATCACAAATCCCGATTAAATAACTAGTTTAAAAGCCCAATTATGTATATGTATGCAGATTTATGTAGCGTGGTAGCGAGTGGGCACCAATAATTGCCAAACTAAACGCAAAGTTGTTTCGCCTAGTTACGAGAGAAACAACAATTAACTGCAAACCTAATGGGGTTAAAATTGAGGCCTTAATAACACTTGGGTAAACTTATACAACAACACGTGCTACATTGTATAAAATCTAGACGGATACTCTCTGTCATTTAAACAATTAAAATTTTCTGAACGAAATAAATAATACTAGTATTAATGGTTGAATATAATGTAAATTGTGTCAACATAACACGTTTACGAACAAGGTTTGCAAGAGTAAAAATAATAACAGTGATTATTTTCGCGCAGTAAATATGGTTTAGAGCAGCAGTCTAGAGCTGTTTCACTTAGGGGCGACTAGTTTATACTAGGAAAGTAATTTGGGCGTCACTTATTGTTTGATTGCATATCAATAACATAAACATTTTTGTATTTCATACATACAGGTCCAAGCCAAGAGAACAGATATAAAATTGAGCTTCTGCAGCTGTATTTACTTGTCATTTATCACTGCCGGTAAGCGAGTGTGCAACAAGGATGAATAACTATAATACAAAAAGATAGTAATAGGATCCGTGACGAACCCTTTAGTCCTAAGAATTACGATATCCGCTGTTTTCTTGCTAAACGTTTTGTCGGTCATTAGTTGGGCCATAGTTTTGCATTGATAGAAATACATAGACAGTAGTTTTGATAACATCAGTGATCATTCACTCTTTCCCATGAGCTTCCAAATTACTCTATTTTTATTTGGAGTTTATAACACCTATTATTTTCTTGTAACATTTTACCCACTAGCTTTTCATCCCTACTATTAGGCAGGGCGTAAGCTAAAACACATGCGGCGCAGCACACGCAAGCCACGTTTTACGGCGCAGCACACGCAACACACGTTTTTTTTACCAGCGCATGCTGAGACGTAGCACACGGCACACGAATGTAATTTTTGCCTTGAAAATGGAAGATACCAATACCAATTCATTTGAATGCGATATGGGAATTGAGGAATTGATTCTGTGGCAGAGTGAATATATGAAAAAACGAAACACACACATGGCTATGTTGGCTCACACAGAGTCTTTATACGTTTTTTTGCTATTACCTTCATGATTCACATCGTATTGCACAGATAACTCGTACAGAGTTATTAGAGATTTTAAAAATATAAGAGCTAAGTACAATATGTAAACTACGGTTCAGTGTTTGTCTATTCCTGACTATATCAACCTATATCGACCCATATATGTTGAAACATGTGTGGCATTAGAGATTTTAAAAATATAAGAGCTAAGTACAATATGTAAACTACGGTTCAGTGTTTGTCTATTCCTGACTATATCAACCTATATCGACCCATATATGTTGAAACATGTGTGGCATTAGAGATTTTAAAAATATAAGAGCTAAGTACAATATGTAAACTACGGTTCAGTGTTTGTCTATTCCTGACTATATCAACCTATATCGACCCATATATGTTGAAACATGTGTGGCATTAGAGATTTTAAAAATATAAGAGCTAAGTACAATATGTAAACTACGGTTCAGTGTTTGTCTATTACTGACTATATACACCTATATCGACCATATATGTTGAAACATGTGTGGCATTAGAGATTTTAAAAATATAAGAGCTAAGTACAATATGTAAACTACGGTTCAGTGTTTGTCTATTACTGACTATATCAACCTATATCGACCATATATGTTGAAACATGTGTGGCATTAGAGATTTTAAAAATATGAGAGTTAAGTACAATATGTAAACTACGGTTCAGTGTTTGTCTATTACTGACTATATCAACCTATATCGACCATATATGTTGAAACATGTGTGGCATTAGAGATTTTAAAAATATAAGAGCTAAGTACAATATGTAAACTACGGTTCAGTGTTTGTCTATTACTGACTATATCAACCTATATCGACCATATATATTGAAACATGTGTGGCATTAGAGATTTTAAAAATATGAGAGTTAAGTACAATATGTAAACTACGGTTCAGTGTTTGTCTATTACTGACTATATCAACCTATATCGACCATATATGTTGAAACATGTGTGGCATTAGAGATTTTAAAAATATAAGAGCTAAATACAATATGTAAACTACGGTTCAGTGTTTGCCTATTACTGACTATATCAACCTATATCGACCATATATGTTGAAACATGTGTGGCATTAGAGATTTTAAAAATATAAGAGCTAAATACAATATGTAAACTACGGTTCAGTGTTTGTCTATTACTGACCATACCGACCTATATCGACCATATATGTTGAAATATGTGTGGCATTAGAGATTTTAAAAATATAAGAGCTAAGTACAATATGTAAACAACGGTTCAGTGTTTGTCTATTACTGACTATATCAACCTATATCGAAAATATATGTTGAAACATGTGTGGCATTAGAGATTTTAAAAATATAAGAGCTAAGTACAATATGTAAACTACGGTTCAGTGTTTGTCTATTACTGACTATATCAACCTATATCGACCATATATGTTGAAATATGTGTGGCATTAGAGATTTTAAAAATATAAGAGCTAAATACAATGTGTAAACTACGGTTCAGTGTTTGTCTATTCCTGACTATATCAACCTATATCGACCATATATGTTGAAACATGTGTGGCATTAGAGATTTTAAAAATATAAGAGCTAAGTACAATATGTAAACTACGGTTCAGTGTTTGTCTATTACTTACTATATCAACCTATATCGACCATATATGTTGAAATATGTGTGGCATTAGAGATTTTAAAAATATAAGAGCTAAGTACAATATGTAAACTACGGTTCAGTGTTTGTCTATTACTGACTATATCAACCTATATCGACCATATATGTTGAAACATGTGTGGCATTAGAGATTTTAAAAATATAAGAGCTAAGTACAATATGTAAACTACGGTTCAGTGTTTGTCTATTACTGACTATATCAACCTATATCGACCATATATGTTGAAACATGTGTGGCATTAGAGATTTTAAAAATATAAGAGCTAAGTACAATATGTAAACTACGGTTCAGTGTTTGCCTATTACTGACTATATCAACCTATATCGACCATATATGTTGAAACATGTGTGGCATTAGAGATTTTAAAAATATAAGAGCTAAGTACAATATGTAAACTACGGTTCAGTGTTTGTCTATTACTGACTATATCAACCTATATCGACCATATATGTTGAAACATGTGTGGCATTAGAGATTTTAAAAATATAAGAGCTAAGTACAATATGTAAACTACGGTTCAGTGTTTGTCTATTACTGACTATAACAACCTATATCGACCATATATGTTGAAACATGTGTGGCATTAGAGATTTTAAAAATATAAGAGCTAAGTACAATATGTAAACTACGGTTCAGTGTTTGTCTATTACTGACTATATCAACCTATATCGACCATATATGTTGAAACATGTGTGGCATTAGAGATTTTAAAAATATAAGAGCTAAGTACAATATGTAAACTACGGTTCAGTGTTTGTCTATTCCTGACTATATCAACCTATATCGACCCATATATGTTGAAACATGTGTGGCATTAGAGATTTTAAAAATATAAGAGCTAAGTACAATATGTAAACTACGGTTCAGCGTTTGTCTATTCCTGACTATATCAACCTATATCGACCCATATATGTTGAAACATGTGTGGCATTAGAGATTTTAAAAATATAAAAGCTAAGTACAATATGTAAACTACGGTTCAGTGTTTGTCTATTACTGACTATATCAACCTATATCGACCATATATGTTGAAACATGTGTGGCATTAGAGATTTTAAAAATATAAAAGCTAAGTACAATATGTAAACTACGGTTCAGTGTTTGTCTATTCCTGACTATATCAACCTATATATATCGACCATATATGTTGAAACATGTGTGGCATTAGAGATTTTAAAAATATAAAAGCTAAGTACAATATGTAAACTACGGTTCAGTGTTTGTCTATTCCTGACTATATCAACCTATATCGACCATATATGTTGAAACATGTGTGGCATTAGAGATTTTAAAAATATAAGAGCTAAGTACAATATGTAAACTACGGTTCAGTGTTTGTCTATTACTGACTATATCAACCTATATCGACCATATATGTTGAAACATGTGTGGCATTAGAGATTTTAAAAATATAAAAGCTAAGTACAATATGTAAACTACGGTTCAGTGTTTGTCTATTCCTGACTATATCAACCTATATCGACCATATATGTTGAAACATGTGTGGCATTAGAGATTTTAAAAATATAAGAGCTAAGTACAATATGTAAACTACGGTTCAGTGTTTGTCTATTCCTGACTATATCAACCTATATCGACCCATATATGTTGAAACATGTGTGGCATTAGAGATTTTAAAAATATAAAAGCTAAGTACAATATGTAAACTACGGTTCAGTGTTTGTCTATTACTGACTATATCAACCTATATCGACCATATATGTTGAAACATGTGCGGCATTAGAGATTTTAAAAATATAAAAGCTAAGTACAATATGTAAACTACGGTTCAGTGTTTGTCTATTCCTGACTATATCAACCTATATCGACCATATATGTTGAAACATGTGTGGCATTAGAGATTTTAAAAATATAAGAGCTAAGTACAATATGTAAACTACGGTTCAGTGTTTGTCTATTCCTGACTATATCAACCTATATCGACCCATATATGTTGAAACATGTGTGGCATTAGAGATTTTAAAAATATAAGAGCTAAGTACAATATGTAAACTACGGTTCAGCGTTTGTCTATTCCTGACTATATCAACCTATATCGACCCATATATGTTGAAACATGTGTGGCATTAGAGATTTTAAAAATATAAGAGCTAAGTACAATATGTAAACTACGGTTCAGCGTTTGTCTATTCCTGACTATATCAACCTATATCGACCCATATATGTTGAAACATGTGTGGCATTAGAGATTTTAAAAATATAAGAGCTAAGTACAATATGTAAACTACGGTTCAGCGTTTGTCTATTCCTGACTATATCAACCTATATCGACCCATATATGTTGAAACATGTGTGGCATTAGAGATTTTAAAAATATAAGAAATAAGTACAATATGTAAACTACGGTTCAGCGTTTGTCTATTCCTGACTATATCAACCTATATCGACCCATATATGTTGAAACATGTGTGGCATTAGAGATTTTAAAAATATAAAAGCTAAATACAATATGTAAACTACGGTTCAGTGTTTGCCTATTACTGACTATATCAACCTATATCGACCCATATATGTTGAAACATGTGTGGCATTAGAGATTTTAAAAATATAAAAGCTAAGTACAATATGTAAACTACGGTTCAGCGTTTGTCTATTCCTGACTATATCAACCTATATCGACCCATATATGTTGAAACATGTGTGGCATTAGAGATTTTAAAAATATAACAGCTAAGTACAATATGTAAACTACGGTTCAGCGTTTGTCTATTCCTGACTATATCAACCTATATCGACCCATATATGTTGAAACATGTGTGGCATTAGAGATTTTAAAAATATAAAAGCTAAGTACAATATGTAAACTACGGTTCAGCGTTTGTCTATTCCTGACTATATCAACCTATATCGACCCATATATGTTGAAACATGTGTGGCATTAGAGATTTTAAAAATATAAGAGCTAAGTACAATATGTAAACTACGGTTCAGCGTTTGTCTATTCCTGACTATATCAACCTATATCGACCCATATATGTTGAAACATGTGTGGCATTAGAGATTTTAAAAATATAAAAGCTAAGTACAATATGTAAACTACGGTTCAGCGTTTGTCTATTCCTGACTATATCAACCTATATCGACCCATATATGTTGACACATGGGTGGCATTAGAGATTTTAAAAATATAAAAGCTAAGTACAATATGTAAACTACGGTTCAGCGTTTGTCTATTCCTGACTATATCAACCTATATCGACCCATATATGTTGAAACATGTGTGGCATTAGAGATTTTAAAAATATAAAAGCTAAGTACAATATGTAAACTACGGTTCAGCGTTTGTCTATTACTGACTATATCAACCTATATCGACCCTTATATGTTGAATCATGTGTGGCATTAGAGATTTTAAAAATATAAGAGCTAAGTACAATATGTAAACTACGGTTCAGCGTTTGTCTATTACTGACTATATCAACCTATATCGACCCATATATGTTGAAACATGTGTGGCATTAGAGATTTTAAAAATATAAGAGCTAAGTACAATATGTAAACTACGGTTCAGCGTTTGTCTATTACTGACTATATCAACCTATATCGACCCATATATGTTGAAACATGTGTGGCATTAGAGATTTTAAAAATATAAAAGCTAAGTACAATATGTAAACTACGGTTCAGCGTTTGTCTATTACTGACTATATCAACCTATATCGACCCATATATGTTGAAACATGTGTGGCATTAGAGATTTTAAAAATATAAGAGCTAAGTACAATATGTAAACTACGGTTCAGCGTTTGTCTATTACTGACTATATCAACCTATATCGACCCATATATGTTGAAACATGTGTGGCATTAGAGATTTTAAAAATATAAGAGCTAAGTACAATATGTAAACTACGGTTCAGCGTTTGTCTATTCCTGACTATATCAACCTATATCGACCCATATATGTTGAAACATGTGTGGCATTAGAGATTTTAAAAATATAAAAGCTAAGTACAATATGTAAACTACGGTTCAGCGTTTGTCTATTCCTGACTATATCAACCTATATCGACCCATATATGTTGAAACATGTGTGGCATTAGAGATTTTAAAAATATAAAAGCTAAGTACAATATGTAAACTACGGTTCAGCGTTTGTCTATTCCTGACTATATCAACCTATATCGACCCATATATGTTGAAACATGTGTGGCATTAGAGATTTTAAAAATATAAAAGCTAAGTACAATATGTAAACTACGGTTCAGTGTTTGTCTATTCCTGACTATATCAACCTATATCGACCCATATATGTTGAAACATGTGTGGCATTAGAGATTTTAAAAATATAAAAGCTAAGTACAATATGTAAACTACGGTTCAGTGTTTGTCTATTCCTGACTATATCAACCTATATCGACCATATATGTTGAAACATGTGTGGCATTAGAGATTTTAAAAATATAAAAGCTAAGTACAATATGTAAACTACGGTTCAGTGTTTGTCTATTCCTGACTATATCAACCTATATCGACCATATATGTTGAAACATGTGTGGCATTAGAGATTTTAAAAATATAAAAGCTAAGTACAATATGTAAACTACGGTTCAGCGTTTGTCTATTCCTGACTATATCAACCTATATCGAGACCATATATGTTGAAACATGTGTGGCATTAGAGATTTTAAAAATATAAAAGCTAAGTACAATATGTAAACTACGGTTCAGCGTTTGTCTATTACTGACTATATCAACCTATATCGACCCATATATGTTGAAACATGTGTGGCATTAGAGATTTTAAAAATATAAGAGCTAAGTACAATATGTAAACTACGGTTCAGCGTTTGTCTATTACTGACTATATCAACCTATATCGACCCATATATGTTGAAACATGTGTGGCATTAGAGATTTTAAAAATATAAGAGCTAAGTACAATATGTAAACTACGGTTCAGCGTTTGTCTATTACTGACTATATCAACCTATATCGACCCATATATGTTGAAACATGTGTGGCATTAGAGATTTTAAAAATATAAAAGCTAAGTACAATATGTAAACTACGGTTCAGCGTTTGTCTATTACTGACTATATCAACCTATATCGACCCATATATGTTGAAACATGTGTGGCATTAGAGATTTTAAAAATATAAGAGCTAAGTACAATATGTAAACTACGGTTCAGCGTTTGTCTATTACTGACTATATCAACCTATATCGACCCATATATGTTGAAACATGTGTGGCATTAGAGATTTTAAAAATATAAGAGCTAAGTACAATATGTAAACTACGGTTCAGCGTTTGTCTATTCCTGACTATATCAACCTATATCGACCCATATATGTTGAAACATGTGTGGCATTAGAGATTTTAAAAATATAAAAGCTAAGTACAATATGTAAACTACGGTTCAGCGTTTGTCTATTCCTGACTATATCAACCTATATCGACCCATATATGTTGAAACATGTGTGGCATTAGAGATTTTAAAAATATAAAAGCTAAGTACAATATGTAAACTACGGTTCAGCGTTTGTCTATTCCTGACTATATCAACCTATATCGACCCATATATGTTGAAACATGTGTGGCATTAGAGATTTTAAAAATATAAAAGCTAAGTACAATATGTAAACTACGGTTCAGTGTTTGTCTATTCCTGACTATATCAACCTATATCGACCCATATATGTTGAAACATGTGTGGCATTAGAGATTTTAAAAATATAAAAGCTAAGTACAATATGTAAACTACGGTTCAGTGTTTGTCTATTCCTGACTATATCAAGCTATATCGACCATATATGTTGAAACATGTGTGGCATTAGAGATTTTAAAAATATAAAAGCTAAGTACAATATGTAAACTACGGTTCAGTGTTTGTCTATTCCTGACTATATCAACCTATATCGACCATATATGTTGAAACATGTGTGGCATTAGAGATTTTAAAAATATAAAAGCTAAGTACAATATGTAAACTACGGTTCAGCGTTTGTCTATTCCTGACTATATCAACCTATATCGAGACCATATATGTTGAAACATGTGTGGCATTAGAGATTTGAAAAATATAAAAGCTAAGTACAATATGTAAACTACGGTTCAGCGTTTGTCTATTCCTGACTATATCAACCTATATCGACCCATATATGTTGAAACATGTGTGGCATTAGAGATTTTAAAAATATAAAAGCTAAGTACAATATGTAAACTACGGTTCAGCGTTTGTCTATTCCTGCATAAACTGGCTTAGTAAACACATTTGTAACAAGTCATAAGCTATCACATAGTTCAATATATTATTAAACTATAATTTAAGTAAAGCTTTAGGCGGCAATATTATTCAAGTTACTGCCAATCTATAATACGGCGGCATAAACTGGCTTAGTAAACACATTTGTAACAAGTCATAAGCTATCACATAGTTCAATATATTATTAAACTATAATTTAAGTAAAGCTTTAGGCGGCAATATTATTCAAGTTACTGCCAATCTATAATACGGCGGCATAAACCGGCTTAGTAAACACATTTGTATCAAGTCATAAGCTATCACATAGTTCAATATATTATTAAACTATAATTTAAGTAAAGCTTTAGGCGGCAATATTATTCAAGTTACTGCCAATCTATAATACGGCGGCATAAACTGGCTTAGTAAACACATTTGTATCAAGTCATAAGCTATCACATAGTTCAATATATTATTAAACTATAATTTAAGTAAAGCTTTAGGCGGTAATATTATTCAAGTTACTACCAATCTATAATACGGCGGCATAAACTGGCTTAGTAAACACATTTGTATGAAGTCATAAGCTATCACATAGTTCAATTGAAACTATGTATTTCTGAACACATACGACGTTTCGTTTAAAAATTATTTAAATAACTTCGAAGTGAAAAGTTATACAGGTGCTAGCGTTAACCTACCAACATATTTGGCATTTGGAAAACTTCGAGACAATTCGACGGAAACCTTCACGCTCGTGTGGGAGCTACCAACACCACCTACACACATCGTGTTGGAGCTACGGAGATGAAAGTGGTATATTTTCTAGTTACGTCAAAAGGTTTCTGCTTGTCAGATTTTTAATCGAATTATAAATTGCTCATAAAAATTTATCTTGGAATAAATACTTGGTTGTTAAACAAGGCTACAAAAATAGGATTCGCTTTAAAACAAAAGGAAAGGTAATTCTAGATACCGTAACACTCCTATAGTTCGTTTAAATCAAACTCTGTTAAAAGAACCGGACTTGAATAGAAAGAACCAAATTCTCGCACGAAGATGGAAGCACAATAATAGCATTAATTGCACATGTGTGACATTGATCAAGACATTAAATTTGGACGCTACGTCAGGCCGAGATAAGGCGACGTAATGAGCTTCTAATGGCTGATTTCACTCTTCTCACACTGCATTTATCTCGCCCTCCCCTGAGCTCTCTTGAGGAAATAGTTACACTGCCTGCCAAGTACGAGACACAACTTTCTGTATTCATTCTGAGCATACGAAATACACTAAAGACCAATGAAATCCATATTATTCTTAACACTCACTCTTTAGTTATATAACAAATGTAATTACAGAGTTTTTTTTATCTCTGTAAAAAATAATATTTTGTAATATTAAAATAAACAGGAAAAAGTAGAGAGCGAAATATAGTCTTAAAGTTGTTATATATAGGTGTGTGTGTGTCTGTCTGTCTCTCTCCCCCCTCTCTCTCTCTTTCCCCTCCCCCCCCTCTCTCTCTCTCATACTTAATATACGTTACACCACAAAAAAGCCTAAAATGCAAGGCAAATTTACATTCGCGTGTCCGACAGCTCCGGCCGCGTCTCTTACGTTGATTTACCACCATGGCTTCTCCATATGGCTTCAGTCATCAGTGCATAAGTGTTAACCATTACATGTTGTTGATATTGTCCAAAATTCAAGTGTTTTCCTAAACCCGTTCAAGTTTTAGATGAGAAGATCAATTACCATAAATGTATGACTTTTGTGTGCTTTGTGGACGTAGGGTAGTATACACACTGTGTTATTTGGTGTATAGTTCGAGAAATAATGTGTAGCAATACAAAGGTGTCTAAGATATTCAGTAAATAATAACATACAAACTGTGCATCCTAACGCTTTCAACCACTATAACATTTTAACCGCTTAAGACACCAATAATTTCGAGAGTATGATACAGCAACTAAGTCAAAATGCCGTATCATTCTAACATTACTTTCTGCAGTACATGAACTAAATCTGCAGAAACTAGATCTACGGGTCGCTAAGCACAAATGGGTAAATAAGCTTTTAGGCTTTCAGTAGTAGCAATTATATTCAGAAATACAAATCTACCGCTCATTAAATATAACGACTCTACGCCGTTCTACATCATCACAATTACTCGCTGCAAATACATTGTTTCTTGTAATTCCGACCTAAGGAGCTATTACTGAAGACGCAGATCTAGATACGGCCTGCTGAAGTGATTTATGATGGTTAACAAGGATGGAGGCTTATCTATTGATTTTTGCGTGAAGCTTCTAAACCAGCTACGTGCTTTCACTCTGGCTGGTCATATACCCTTTCTCATAAACATGTTATACTCTCATTGTAATTATGACTAACGAGACATAGTTATTTATATAGGCTAATGACATGTCACAGACAATTTTGCTTTTTTAAACACTCAACGTTTTAAATATCTTTTCTAAATTTTTTTTTCAAGGGCTCAATTTTAATTAAGCAATTATACAACATAACTTTCTATTTATAAAATACATAACATTATATAAAACATAATAAAAATCAACAAATTACAAAACTTATAATAAATATCCATTTATAAGTCAATATTTTTTCTATCGCAATAAAACAGACAAATCACAGATACATACACTAAAACATCTACTATTAATAATAGAGTCAACATCAATTAGGATGATGTTGGTACTGTTAGCCAACGAAAAGTTTTGAATTGTAAATTCAATTATAATTCTTGTATTTGTATTTTGACTTAGTTCTTTATTAATACACAAGAATACATATTGCTATATATATATATATATATATATATATATATATATATATATATATATATATATATATATATATATATATATTAAAATGATTGTGTGTTTAAAAAAATGTTAAATGTTGACTCTATTATTAATAGTAGATGTGTTAGTGTATGTATCTGTGATTTGTCTGATTTATTGTGCTAGAAAAAACTTTGACTTGTAAATGGATATTTATTAAGTTATTGATTTTTAAAATGTTTTGTATAATGTTATGTATTTTATAAATTGTAAGTTATGATATGTAATTGTTTAATTATAGTTGAGCTCTTGAGAAGGATTTTCGGAAAGAAACGTTGAGTGTTTAAATAAGCAAAATTGTCTGAGATCTGTCATTAGTCTATATAAAACATTAATAGGTATTAACGGACATTAAATAAAAATATTATTTATATTTTAAATAAATACTTCATATTATTATATTTAAATACTATGTGACCTTAAAATAACGGGTTTACATTAGGTTATTGGCTTCTGCAGACATTGTCTTTAAAATTTAGGGTAATTACCTAATTTATTTTATAGATTTGACGTAATCCAAAAAAAAGTAAATTAAAGACATTTATTTTCCTAATACTTTTAATTAATGTCTGTTCATAATTATTAATTTTTTATACGGGCTTATGACAGATCACAGACAATTTTGCTTTTTTAAACACTCAACGTTTGAATTTCTTTCCGAAATTCCTTTTCAAGACCTTTTTTAATTAATTAGTAGATGTGTTGGTCTATCTATCTGTGATATGTCTGTTTTATTGTGATAGAAATAATGTTGACCTGTAAATGGATATTTAATAAAGGTTTTGCAATTTGTTGATTTTTATTATGTTTTATATAGTAAGTTATGTTGTATAATTGCTTATTCAAAATTGAGCTCTTCAAAAGGAATTTCAGAAATAAATTCGAAACGTTGAGTGTTTAAAAAAGCAAAATTGTCTGTGATCTCTCTTTAGCCTATATAAAAAATTAATATCGAAATCTTGTTGCTGTTCATGACGAGCTGGTTGTTAATAACCTATTACACTTTTGCTTTTACTTGCGACCAGACTTTTTGTTAACTAAAGGTTGTTAAATTGTTAACTTACACTTGGAGGAAACGTTTTCTTCTTCGTCCTACGAGGCTGAAGAAGTCGTAAGACGAAAACGTTTCCTCCAAGTGTAAGTTAAAAATTTAACGACCTTTAGTTAACAAAAAGACAGGTCGCAAGTAATAGCAAAAGTGTAATAAAAAATTAATAGTTATTAAAAGATATTAAATAAAAATATTAATTACGAAACATATAATATTTCACACAATACCGAATACTTGCTATGCTAAACATTTCTACTGTAATTAAAAACGATTCTGTTTTATCTCGACATAGTATCACAAATCCCGATTAAATAACTAGTTTAAAAGCCCAATTATGTATATGTATGCAGATTTATGTAGCGTGGTAGCGAGTGGGCACCAATAATTGCCAAACTAAACGCAAAGTTGTTTCGCCTAGTTACGAGAGAAACAACAATTAACTGCAAACCTAATGGGGTTAAAATTGAGGCCTTAATAACACTTGGGTAAACTTATACAACAACACGTGCTACATTGTATAAAATCTAGACGGATACTCTCTGTCATTTAAACAATTAAAATTTTCTGAACGAAATAAATAATACTAGTATTAATGGTTGAATATAATGTAAATTGTGTCAACATAACACGTTTACGAACAAGGTTTGCAAGAGTAAAAATAATAACAGTGATTATTTTCGCGCAGTAAATATGGTTTAGAGCAGCAGTCTAGAGCTGTTTCACTTAGGGGCGACTAGTTTATACTAGGAAAGTAATTTGGGCGTCACTTATTGTTTGATTGCATATCAATAACATAAACATTTTTGTATTTCATACATACAGGTCCAAGCCAAGAGAACAGATATAAAATTGAGCTTCTGCAGCTGTATTTACTTGTCATTTATCACTGCCGGTAAGCGAGTGTGCAACAAGGATGAATAACTATAATACAAAAAGATAGTAATAGGATCCGTGACGAACCCTTTAGTCCTAAGAATTACGATATCCGCTGTTTTCTTGCTAAACGTTTTGTCGGTCATTAGTTGGGCCATAGTTTTGCATTGATAGAAATACATAGACAGTAGTTTTGATAACATCAGTGATCATTCACTCTTTCCCATGAGCTTCCAAATTACTCTATTTTTATTTGGAGTTTATAACACCTATTATTTTCTTGTAACATTTTACCCACTAGCTTTTCATCCCTACTATTAGGCAGGGCGTAAGCTAAAACACATGCGGCGCAGCACACGCAAGCCACGTTTTACGGCGCAGCACACGCAACACACGTTTTTTTTACCAGCGCATGCTGAGACGTAGCACACGGCACACGAATGTAATTTTTGCCTTGAAAATGGAAGATACCAATACCAATTCATTTGAATGCGATATGGGAATTGAGGAATTGATTCTGTGGCAGAGTGAATATATGAAAAAACGAAACACACACATGGCTATGTTGGCTCACACAGAGTCTTTATACGTTTTTTTGCTATTACCTTCATGATTCACATCGTATTGCACAGATAACTCGTACAGAGTTATTAGAGATTTTAAAAATATAAGAGCTAAGTACAATATGTAAACTACGGTTCAGTGTTTGTCTATTCCTGACTATATCAACCTATATCGACCCATATATGTTGAAACATGTGTGGCATTAGAGATTTTAAAAATATAAGAGCTAAGTACAATATGTAAACTACGGTTCAGTGTTTGTCTATTCCTGACTATATCAACCTATATCGACCCATATATGTTGAAACATGTGTGGCATTAGAGATTTTAAAAATATAAGAGCTAAGTACAATATGTAAACTACGGTTCAGTGTTTGTCTATTCCTGACTATATCAACCTATATCGACCCATATATGTTGAAACATGTGTGGCATTAGAGATTTTAAAAATATAAGAGCTAAGTACAATATGTAAACTACGGTTCAGTGTTTGTCTATTACTGACTATATACACCTATATCGACCATATATGTTGAAACATGTGTGGCATTAGAGATTTTAAAAATATAAGAGCTAAGTACAATATGTAAACTACGGTTCAGTGTATGTCTATTACTGACTATATCAACCTATATCGACCATATATGTTGAAACATGTGTGGCATTAGAGATTTTAAAAATATGAGAGTTAAGTACAATATGTAAACTACGGTTCAGTGTTTGTCTATTACTGACTATATCAACCTATATCGACCATATATGTTGAAACATGTGTGGCATTAGAGATTTTAAAAATATAAGAGCTAAGTACAATATGTAAACTACGGTTCAGTGTTTGTCTATTACTGACTATATCAACCTATATCGACCATATATATTGAAACATGTGTGGCATTAGAGATTTTAAAAATATGAGAGTTAAGTACAATATGTAAACTACGGTTCAGTGTTTGTCTATTACTGACTATATCAACCTATATCGACCATATATGTTGAAACATGTGTGGCATTAGAGATTTTAAAAATATAAGAGCTAAATACAATATGTAAACTACGGTTCAGTGTTTGCCTATTACTGACTATATCAACCTATATCGACCATATATGTTGAAACATGTGTGGCATTAGAGATTTTAAAAATATAAGAGCTAAATACAATATGTAAACTACGGTTCAGTGTTTGTCTATTACTGACCATACCGACCTATATCGACCATATATGTTGAAATATGTGTGGCATTAGAGATTTTAAAAATATAAGAGCTAAGTACAATATGTAAACAACGGTTCAGTGTTTGTCTATTACTGACTATATCAACCTATATCGAAAATATATGTTGAAACATGTGTGGCATTAGAGATTTTAAAAATATAAGAGCTAAGTACAATATGTAAACTACGGTTCAGTGTTTGTCTATTACTGACTATATCAACCTATATCGACCATATATGTTGAAATATGTGTGGCATTAGAGATTTTAAAAATATAAGAGCTAAATACAATGTGTAAACTACGGTTCAGTGTTTGTCTATTCCTGACTATATCAACCTATATCGACCATATATGTTGAAACATGTGTGGCATTAGAGATTTTAAAAATATAAGAGCTAAGTACAATATGTAAACTACGGTTCAGTGTTTGTCTATTACTGACTATATCAACCTATATCGACCATATATGTTGAAATATGTGTGGCATTAGAGATTTTAAAAATATAAGAGCTAAGTACAATATGTAAACTACGGTTCAGTGTTTGTCTATTACTGACTATATCAACCTATATCGACCATATATGTTGAAACATGTGTGGCATTAGAGATTTTAAAAATATAAGAGCTAAGTACAATATGTAAACTACGGTTCAGTGTTTGTCTATTACTGACTATATCAACCTATATCGACCATATATGTTGAAACATGTGTGGCATTAGAGATTTTAAAAATATAAGAGCTAAGTACAATATGTAAACTACGGTTCAGTGTTTGTCTATTACTGACTATATCAACCTATATCGACCATATATGTTGAAACATGTGTGGCATTAGAGATTTTAAAAATATAAGAGCTAAGTACAATATGTAAACTACGGTTCAGTGTTTGTCTATTACTGACTATATCAACCTATATCGACCATATATGTTGAAACATGTGTGGCATTAGAGATTTTAAAAATATAAGAGCTAAGTACAATATGTAAACTACGGTTCAGTGTTTGTCTATTACTGACTATAACAACCTATATCGACCATATATGTTGAAACATGTGTGGCATTAGAGATTTTAAAAATATAAGAGCTAAGTACAATATGTAAACTACGGTTCAGTGTTTGTCTATTACTGACTATATCAACCTATATCGACCATATATGTTGAAACATGTGTGGCATTAGAGATTTTAAAAATATAAGAGCTAAGTACAATATGTAAACTACGGTTCAGTGTTTGTCTATTCCTGACTATATCAACCTATATCGACCCATATATGTTGAAACATGTGTGGCATTAGAGATTTTAAAAATATAAGAGCTAAGTACAATATGTAAACTACGGTTCAGCGTTTGTCTATTCCTGACTATATCAACCTATATCGACCCATATATGTTGAAACATGTGTGGCATTAGAGATTTTAAAAATATAAAAGCTAAGTACAATATGTAAACTACGGTTCAGTGTTTGTCTATTACTGACTATATCAACCTATATCGACCATATATGTTGAAACATGTGTGGCATTAGAGATTTTAAAAATATAAAAGCTAAGTACAATATGTAAACTACGGTTCAGTGTTTGTCTATTCCTGACTATATCAACCTATATATATCGACCATATATGTTGAAACATGTGTGGCATTAGAGATTTTAAAAATATAAAAGCTAAGTACAATATGTAAACTACGGTTCAGTGTTTGTCTATTCCTGACTATATCAACCTATATCGACCATATATGTTGAAACATGTGTGGCATTAGAGATTTTAAAAATATAAGAGCTAAGTACAATATGTAAACTACGGTTCAGTGTTTGTCTATTACTGACTATATCAACCTATATCGACCATATATGTTGAAACATGTGTGGCATTAGAGATTTTAAAAATATAAAAGCTAAGTACAATATGTAAACTACGGTTCAGTGTTTGTCTATTCCTGACTATATCAACCTATATCGACCATATATGTTGAAACATGTGTGGCATTAGAGATTTTAAAAATATAAGAGCTAAGTACAATATGTAAACTACGGTTCAGTGTTTGTCTATTCCTGACTATATCAACCTATATCGACCCATATATGTTGAAACATGTGTGGCATTAGAGATTTTAAAAATATAAAAGCTAAGTACAATATGTAAACTACGGTTCAGTGTTTGTCTATTACTGACTATATCAACCTATATCGACCATATATGTTGAAACATGTGCGGCATTAGAGATTTTAAAAATATAAAAGCTAAGTACAATATGTAAACTACGGTTCAGTGTTTGTCTATTCCTGACTATATCAACCTATATCGACCATATATGTTGAAACATGTGTGGCATTAGAGATTTTAAAAATATAAGAGCTAAGTACAATATGTAAACTACGGTTCAGTGTTTGTCTATTCCTGACTATATCAACCTATATCGACCCATATATGTTGAAACATGTGTGGCATTAGAGATTTTAAAAATATAAGAGCTAAGTACAATATGTAAACTACGGTTCAGCGTTTGTCTATTCCTGACTATATCAACCTATATCGACCCATATATGTTGAAACATGTGTGGCATTAGAGATTTTAAAAATATAAGAGCTAAGTACAATATGTAAACTACGGTTCAGCGTTTGTCTATTCCTGACTATATCAACCTATATCGACCCATATATGTTGAAACATGTGTGGCATTAGAGATTTTAAAAATATAAGAGCTAAGTACAATATGTAAACTACGGTTCAGCGTTTGTCTATTCCTGACTATATCAACCTATATCGACCCATATATGTTGAAACATGTGTGGCATTAGAGATTTTAAAAATATAAGAAATAAGTACAATATGTAAACTACGGTTCAGCGTTTGTCTATTCCTGACTATATCAACCTATATCGACCCATATATGTTGAAACATGTGTGGCATTAGAGATTTTAAAAATATAAAAGCTAAATACAATATGTAAACTACGGTTCAGTGTTTGCCTATTACTGACTATATCAACCTATATCGACCCATATATGTTGAAACATGTGTGGCATTAGAGATTTTAAAAATATAAAAGCTAAGTACAATATGTAAACTACGGTTCAGCGTTTGTCTATTCCTGACTATATCAACCTATATCGACCCATATATGTTGAAACATGTGTGGCATTAGAGATTTTAAAAATATAAGAGCTAAGTACAATATGTAAACTACGGTTCAGCGTTTGTCTATTCCTGACTATATCAACCTATATCGACCCATATATGTTGAAACATGTGTGGCATTAGAGATTTTAAAAATATAAAAGCTAAGTACAATATGTAAACTACGGTTCAGCGTTTGTCTATTCCTGACTATATCAACCTATATCGACCCATATATGTTGAAACATGTGTGGCATTAGAGATTTTAAAAATATAAGAGCTAAGTACAATATGTAAACTACGGTTCAGCGTTTGTCTATTCCTGACTATATCAACCTATATCGACCCATATATGTTGAAACATGTGTGGCATTAGAGATTTTAAAAATATAAAAGCTAAGTACAATATGTAAACTACGGTTCAGCGTTTGTCTATTCCTGACTATATCAACCTATATCGACCCATATATGTTGAAACATGGGTGGCATTAGAGATTTTAAAAATATAAAAGCTAAGTACAATATGTAAACTACGGTTCAGCGTTTGTCTATTCCTGACTATATCAACCTATATCGACCCATATATGTTGAAACATGTGTGGCATTAGAGATTTTAAAAATATAAAAGCTAAGTACAATATGTAAACTACGGTTCAGCGTTTGTCTATTACTGACTATATCAACCTATATCGACCCATATATGTTGAAACATGTGTGGCATTAGAGATTTTAAAAATATAAGAGCTAAGTACAATATGTAAACTACGGTTCAGCGTTTGTCTATTACTGACTATATCAACCTATATCGACCCATATATGTTGAAACATGTGTGGCATTAGAGATTTTAAAAATATAAGAGCTAAGTACAATATGTAAACTACGGTTCAGCGTTTGTCTATTACTGACTATATCAACCTATATCGACCCATATATGTTGAAACATGTGTGGCATTAGAGATTTTAAAAATATAAAAGCTAAGTACAATATGTAAACTACGGTTCAGCGTTTGTCTATTACTGACTATATCAACCTATATCGACCCATATATGTTGAAACATGTGTGGCATTAGAGATTTTAAAAATATAAGAGCTAAGTACAATATGTAAACTACGGTTCAGCGTTTGTCTATTACTGACTATATCAACCTATATCGACCCATATATGTTGAAACATGTGTGGCATTAGAGATTTTAAAAATATAAGAGCTAAGTACAATATGTAAACTACGGTTCAGCGTTTGTCTATTCCTGACTATATCAACCTATATCGACCCATATATGTTGAAACATGTGTGGCATTAGAGATTTTAAAAATATAAGAGCTAAGTACAATATGTAAACTACGGTTCAGCGTTTGTCTATTACTGACTATATCAACCTATATCGACCCATATATGTTGAAACATGTGTGGCATTAGAGATTTTAAAAATATAAGAGCTAAGTACAATATGTAAACTACGGTTCAGCGTTTGTCTATTCCTGACTATATCAACCTATATCGACCCATATATGTTGAAACATGTGTGGCATTAGAGATTTTAAAAATATAAAAGCTAAGTACAATATGTAAACTACGGTTCAGCGTTTGTCTATTCCTGACTATATCAACCTATATCGACCCATATATGTTGAAACATGTGTGGCATTAGAGATTTTAAAAATATAAAAGCTAAGTACAATATGTAAACTACGGTTCAGCGTTTGTCTATTCCTGACTATATCAACCTATATCGACCCATATATGTTGAAACATGTGTGGCATTAGAGATTTTAAAAATATAAAAGCTAAGTACAATATGTAAACTACGGTTCAGTGTTTGTCTATTCCTGACTATATCAACCTATATCGACCCATATATGTTGAAACATGTGTGGCATTAGAGATTTTAAAAATATAAAAGCTAAGTACAATATGTAAACTACGGTTCAGTGTTTGTCTATTCCTGACTATATCAACCTATATCGACCATATATGTTGAAACATGTGTGGCATTAGAGATTTTAAAAATATAAAAGCTAAGTACAATATGTAAACTACGGTTCAGTGTTTGTCTATTCCTGACTATATCAACCTATATCGACCATATATGTTGAAACATGTGTGGCATTAGAGATTTTAAAAATATAAAAGCTAAGTACAATATGTAAACTACGGTTCAGCGTTTGTCTATTCCTGACTATATCAACCTATATCGAGACCATATATGTTGAAACATGTGTGGCATTAGAGATTTTAAAAATATAAAAGCTAAGTACAATATGTAAACTACGGTTCAGCGTTTGTCTATTACTGACTATATCAACCTATATCGACCCATATATGTTGAAACATGTGTGGCATTAGAGATTTTAAAAATATAAGAGCTAAGTACAATATGTAAACTACGGTTCAGCGTTTGTCTATTACTGACTATATCAACCTATATCGACCCATATATGTTGAAACATGTGTGGCATTAGAGATTTTAAAAATATAAGAGCTAAGTACAATATGTAAACTACGGTTCAGCGTTTGTCTATTACTGACTATATCAACCTATATCGACCCATATATGTTGAAACATGTGTGGCATTAGAGATTTTAAAAATATAAAAGCTAAGTACAATATGTAAACTACGGTTCAGCGTTTGTCTATTACTGACTATATCAACCTATATCGACCCATATATGTTGAAACATGTGTGGCATTAGAGATTTTAAAAATATAAGAGCTAAGTACAATATGTAAACTACGGTTCAGCGTTTGTCTATTACTGACTATATCAACCTATATCGACCCATATATGTTGAAACATGTGTGGCATTAGAGATTTTAAAAATATAAGAGCTAAGTACAATATGTAAACTACGGTTCAGCGTTTGTCTATTCCTGACTATATCAACCTATATCGACCCATATATGTTGAAACATGTGTGGCATTAGAGATTTTAAAAATATAAAAGCTAAGTACAATATGTAAACTACGGTTCAGCGTTTGTCTATTCCTGACTATATCAACCTATATCGACCCATATATGTTGAAACATGTGTGGCATTAGAGATTTTAAAAATATAAAAGCTAAGTACAATATGTAAACTACGGTTCAGCGTTTGTCTATTCCTGACTATATCAACCTATATCGACCCATATATGTTGAAACATGTGTGGCATTAGAGATTTTAAAAATATAAAAGCTAAGTACAATATGTAAACTACGGTTCAGTGTTTGTCTATTCCTGACTATATCAACCTATATCGACCCATATATGTTGAAACATGTGTGGCATTAGAGATTTTAAAAATATAAAAGCTAAGTACAATATGTAAACTACGGTTCAGTGTTTGTCTATTCCTGACTATATCAACCTATATCGACCATATATGTTGAAACATGTGTGGCATTAGAGATTTTAAAAATATAAAAGCTAAGTACAATATGTAAACTACGGTTCAGTGTTTGTCTATTCCTGACTATATCAACCTATATCGACCATATATGTTGAAACATGTGTGGCATTAGAGATTTTAAAAATATAAAAGCTAAGTACAATATGTAAACTACGGTTCAGCGTTTGTCTATTCCTGACTATATCAACCTATATCGAGACCATATATGTTGAAACATGTGTGGCATTAGAGATTTGAAAAATATAAAAGCTAAGTACAATATGTAAACTACGGTTCAGCGTTTGTCTATTCCTGACTATATCAACCTATATCGACCCATATATGTTGAAACATGTGTGGCATTAGAGATTTTAAAAATATAAAAGCTAAGTACAATATGTAAACTACGGTTCAGCGTTTGTCTATTCCTGACTATATCAACCTATATCGACCCATATATGTTGAAACATGTGTGGCATTAGAGATTTTAAAAATATAAAAGCTAAGTACAATATGTAAACTACGGTTCAGCGTTTGTCTATTCCTGACTATATCAACCTATATCGACCCATATATGTTGAAACATGTGTGGCATTAGAGATTTTAAAAATATAAAAGCTAAGTACAATATGTAAACTACGGTTCAGCGTTTGTCTATTCCTGACTATATCAACCTATATCGACCCATATATGTTGAAACATGTGTGGCATTAGAGATTTTAAAAATATAAAAGCTAAGTACAATATGTAAACTACGGTTCAGCGTTTGTCTATTCCTGACTATATCAACCTATATCGACCCATATATGTTGAAACATGTGTGGCATTAGAGATTTTAAAAATATAAAAGCTAAGTACAATATGTAAACTACGGTTCAGCGTTTGTCTATTCCTGACTATATCAACCTATATCGACCCATATATGTTGAAACATGTGTGGCATTAGAGATTTTAAAAATATAAGAGCTAAGTACAATATGTAAACTACGGTTCAGCGTTTGTCTATTCCTGACTATATCAACCTATATCGACCCATATATGTTGAAACATGTGTGGCATTAGAGATTTTAAAAATATAAAAGCTAAGTACAATATGTAAACTACGGTTCAGTGTTTGTCTATTACTGACTATATCAACCTATATCGACCAAATATGTTGAAAGATGTGTGGCATTAGAGATTTTAAAAATACAAGATTTAGGTACAATATGTGAGCTACTGTCGTTTCTCCATTACTAGCTGAATCAAACTGTCATTTAACGACATCTTGGATCCCTAGTTGCGTGGCGTGTGTCGTCAAATCTGTGTCAGTACTACAAACTGTAACATGCCGGCCCACGCGTGTGCCAGACACAAACATGCATGCGCCTCAGCTTACGCGGATCCGTTAGGAAATACGGCGGCACAGTTTTCTGCCGTGTGTTGCGTTGCGTTCGCTGCGCCGCTTGCGTCTCAGCTTACGCCTTGCCTTACTGTGTAAGCTTTTTACCAATAGGCTACTTAGTTCTTAGTTTTGTTTAAACAAACAAAGTTAATTTTACCCGCCAGTGTTATTAATGAATAATGGAAATTAAACGATTTACCGCTCACAATCAGGTATGTTAAATATAAAACTGACTACTTTAAAAAATAAATTTATAAAACAGGTTTACCTGGAGAATAGACTTGTCGAAACTGGCAAGCAAGCTGAGTCGGGGAGGTGTGGTTGAGCTGACGGCAGAACCGCTTGGTGTTTGCACCTCCACCGAGCGTACATTGCGTGCCGCTCTGCTCACATTGTACAGTCCTGAAACCACAATGTAATACTATAGTATGTGTTTGCACCATGATTATATACTTAGTCTTATCACAAAGTCAATACTAGATATGTTGATGAATTTAAATGTATTAATACCACTGTTAGTATAAGCTCTAAAACCTTTTTCAATTCCTTCTATTGGATCACACTCTCCTTATGTATATCTTGTACACATTTCTAATCGTTAATAAAATACGTTTTTATTAACTTGTAAGGGAAAACAATTGACTTTGAAACAGTTTTTCAAATATGAATTATTAATTAATTTAATTTAAAAAATTTGACGTCCCAGTCGGATTCGAACTGAAGAGCCACATGTTTTAAACCCGGCACATTACTCTGATCCAACTTTCATATAGCTAGAAATGAATTACTTAAACACGTATATGAAATTATAAAAGAAAGGTTCCTTGCATACTGTAGCGTTACAAGAGGTGGAAAGAATGAAAAATTATAGGCCACCTTTATCAGCTTCATAAATTAGGAAAAAAAAGAATGCCAATAAATAGTAACAAACAAAAATAATACTACAACGGCATATACTATATAGGGAGGTGAAAAATTGAAAGAAAATTCGCTTTTATGGCACTTTATATTGGGATTCTGCCATACGTAAATAAATATTTATATTAATTTTAATTATAAAATAAAAAATAGCTGAAATAAAATTTTTCTTTGTCAACCTCAGTAGGAACTAAGTTGATTTTTTTTCTACATTATTTGTTTAATAAAAAATTAAATGCACAAGTCAAAGATTAGTTCACACGTTAAATGCAAATAAAGTCCAAAAGTAGAAAAGATTATTACATCACCTTTTATAATTCTGACGCAGGAAACACAAAGTGACAAAATATATATTGGTTATAAAACACGCCGTAGTTTTTACTAACACAATTTTACTGACAGTGTCACAAACCCCGTGAAGGTTTGTAACTCGCAAAGCAGGCGATTGTTGAGGATTTGTTTCCAGAGTCAGCAGGCGTTGAAAATGTTATTGACAACATTGAGAGAATATATAAATACTATCAACAGTTATAATTTTAATTAGTTTAATATATTAATACCGTGCCAAAACGAATGTTTTTGTTTTTCCATAGGACTTCAGTAAAATATGTCACTTCTATGGAATGTAATAATGAAAGAATAATAGTTTATTGTATAAGGAAATAAGTTTATGAAATATAAGTTGTTTTAGCCTAGCATACATAAAACCTTCACATGGATACGCGCAACAATTTCCCAAATCGTTTAACAAGTAGGAGCACTTCCTCTTTGTCTATCGTAAGTCCCATAGATTTTTGCAACCTTAAGATGGTATTAGTGGTTAATTAGATGTTATATTTAAATAATTTCCTATACTCAGAAACGTATATTCAGAAACACTGTACATGCGATGACTTACTTTACTCAACAACTGTTTCTGTAACATTTCGTCGATTATGTCACTTTATAAATGTTTGTACATTCGTATTAAATTAATTATATTATTTTCCAATATGTTAAAGGTGAGCATAGTTTCCTAACATACTGAATTGGTAATGTCTTGAGATAAATATATTAATTAAGTTAGCCTACTAGGATCTGTTTAATGAAAGTCGCTTCAAGTTACACTTCTGGCTGCAGTCCCGAACTGAAATGTTTGTTTCTATTTAATAAGTTTTGCGAATCTTTAACATATACGAGCCAAGCAGACGCCATGATTTTGAACAAATCGGAACATATTTTAAACAAGGGTATAAAAGTAATTTTATGACGTCAAATTATGCAAGTAAAAGAAATTTTAATGCAAATCATTATGTAAAAAGGTTCGACAAAACTATATCAGTAATATAAACTGTATTAATAATTTTCTTATTATTATTAATAACAAATCTAAAACAAAACTCATTAACAATTTTGAAAATAAAGTCCTTTGAACACAGCGCAGGTATTGCCTCTATATTAAACGTTTTCTAGTTAAAAAATAATAATTTGGGGAAATAAATAAGAAGAATGGATCTAACATTAATATTGTTTAAGAAATCCACTGAGAAAGTGGTTGAGTAGAATAATGTAAGGCGAAAGAATCAAGGCGTTTTATCAGATACATCTGGATTGACGTTAACGACTCATAACGCCCTGCTGAAAACATTTTAGTACGAGAGACATAGTAATAAATCTATTGTACAAGATCCATTCCCTTAACAGATGTAATAAAATTCTTCTGTTTTTATGAAATGAATTGGTACATTTTATATGAATCCTGTCGTGTTTACAACTAAAGCCTTCGAAATGAATTAAATGTTCTTCTTCAATTATTAAAAAATATTTATTTAAATAAAATCAATTTTTCGTTACTTAAAAAAGTTCTGCAAGTAGTTAATTACTTTAATAAAGTGCAAACCATAATTACATATCCAAAAATGGTGTAGGGATTGCAATCATTGTCACAAACATAGTATTTTATTTAAGAATTAGAAAGTTGTGAATTTGTTGTAAGAAAATGTTATAATTAAAAATACAAATGGTAAAACAAGACACTATAATTACATAAATAATGTTTTAGAGCTTGCAGAGAAAATGTTAACTATGCGGCCAAGTAAACAAATGAAACGGTCAGGAATTTCACTTTGAGAATGTTATTACAAAAGTTGCAAACATTCGTAATAAATGTAACTCCCTACTCTAGCTTTATTACAAAGGTTTAGTTTTTCTCTGGGTCTGGTAAGGGCGTAAGTATCCCTTATATGTGTCAAGCCTTAGAGCCGCTATTTATTTGCACTTAACTAACTCCTCTAAACCCTTAGCATAGCTCACACGTGTAATTCCGCCCTTGAGAAAACCCTTCTGAAATTGTGTTTAACCCTTGTTTGTGTTACATATACGCGGAACGTAAAGAAATAAAGGCCATTCAAACGAAGTTTGAAGTACTTGAAAAGTTTTTTGTTTAATGTTTCCTCTTACGACAATGAAAACTTAAAAGAAATAGAGTATTCATGAAATGACTTCAGAATGCATTTGATTTGAATTTTGTGTTTAGAACATTTCCAACTGGAATCGCTTCATAGTAACATTATTAATAACAACATAGAAACCTCCATTTAATAACTGACCCATCACAAATAGCAACAATTACAATATTGTATGCATAAAATGTATAGAAAATAAAACTTATTACGTTTCACAACTAACAATTTTACTGAACTGTAGATAAAATAAGGTTTAAAATTACAATTTTCCATGTATTTCAAGTTTATAAAATAATAATAGACCTTATTAACGATTAGATAACAAAAGGTATATCATATTTATAGACGAAGTGCCTTCCAATGACTGCAATTGTTGGTTGCAATTGTTTTTGTTGTTGTATTTGTTGGTTATTTTTTTTTGTTAGTAGAATTTTAGCTGTATTTATTAGTTAAAATTGTTTTTCATAGTTGCATTTGTTAGTTAATTGTTTTTAATCACTTAAAACAATAGTTTATGACTATCCGAACTTTAAATTTAGTAAATTTGTTAAAACTTACTGAGACAGAACGTTTACACTGATGAAGATCGGCACATAGCGATCGAAACCTTCTGTCTCAGTAGGTTTTAACAAATTTACTAAATTTAAAGTTCGGATAGTCATAAACTATTGTTTTAAGTGATTAATAGGTTTCACTGAACTTAATGGACTACAAAATTCAATAATTGTTTTTGTTGGTAGTACGAGTATTTTGTACTGTAGTTTCAATTTTTTTTGCTAGTTGTATCTTTTAGTTTAACGTTGTTTTTTTTTAGTAGTATTTATTAGTTTCAATTGTTTTGCTAGTTAAATTGTTTGTGTGTTTGTGTTAGTACTATTTAATACTTTGAATCGTTTTTGCTAGTTATATTTGCTAGACAATGTTTTTTGTTAGTACTATTAAATAGTTTTATTCTATTCTCCGTAATAAAACATAGACTACTGGTTTAGCATATAAAATAGATTTGTCCCAAAGGTTTTTATAAGCCCTGTGGGTAAATATAAATAAATTTTAGCTCTTCAAGAGGGTTCTAGTTTGGATTCGAAACACAAAACAAAGTTTTAAAACTAATTAGTGGTTTCTTCAAATTGTAAATAAATAATTAGTACCTAAATGTACGCTTTAATATACGGTGTGCGTAACGGGTTTCAACGCGTGTATAAAACGGATGTTTACATCTTTACCTGCAACTCATCAGCATTTCACTTTACTACCGTGAAGGAATATTATTTTATTTCCTCGTCTCGAACGAAGCCGTTACAAATAATGCGTCTCGCAAAAATCAAATAAACCTGCAATATCATATAAAAATACAAGTATAAAGCAGTAATATTACATCTGTCAGCAAAAACATATCTTGTGTCTCCTTTATGAGAATAATTCCTGGAGACGTCTCTGTCCGCTTTACGTCAGTTTAGATGTAACACATCTGTGAAAACGTAAAACGTTGACTCTATTCGCAAAAGTACTTTCTTATACACGAACTAGATATTCACTAAGCAATTTTTTTTTGTTTTAAGTTAAGTTTTTTTAAATTAATTTTTTTAATAGGAGGTTTTATTCTTTATGCAAAAAAATTTATCTATCAGCAACCTGGTACAATGTTTATTTTGAATTTTGTGTAATATATTAGGACTTGTACAAAATAAATTGTGTAAATAAAAAAAGTGTGTGTATGTGTGTGTGTGTGTGTGTGTGTGTACAATTAAATCACATTTTGTGTACAAAATTAAAATTACGTCAAGTATAATAAAATATATGGCTTTCTTTAATTATTATTAGAGTACCCTACAAGAAACAATAATACTGTAGTATAATTTATAATGCTAAGAAGGACCAATGACAACTTGTTAAAATCTTGATTTAACCTATTCGGGTTACAACTATTTTATCAATAAATCAAAACAACTTTGAACAGATAACTTTATGATAATCTATTATAAAACGTAACCTTCCGCGGAATCGATGAAACAGCAGTATTTTGCGGAGGATTACGAAGAAGTTGTCTTCTTCTTCTTCAGCCAACGCCCGTCGTTGGCCTCTCAACCATCCGACGCCGTGCCTCCCAGTATAATGTAGCGAGTCAACGAAGATGTCCGGCAAGGGAAAAGAACGTTGCCCAAATAGCCTGAAAGGAGCTGATGTTTTACGATTCTTCCAATCTGGTTAAACACTTTCATCATATTATTCCATACTATGTATTAAACTTAACAAAGGATGAGTAAATAGTCTGTTTAAACTTTTGAAACCTTTAAAACCAAATTTATCGACATCAAATTACGGAGAAATCGATTTAAACTATAAAAGAAACTAATGTTTTCCATAATAATCAATTTGGAATCACTTGTTTTAGAGTTAAAAGTAATTTTTTTATATAACAATGGAAATTCGTAGAAATGACATTGTTTATGGTAAAATAAGCGTAAATTTATTGTCCAATTTTAGTACGGAATATGTATTAAACAATGTAAAGAATATTTCCTAATAATAAACAAGGATTACCTTGTCAGGCCATTTAATTTGAAGATAACCAATTATCTTCATCTTCAAGGAAATGTAATGATGAACGTACATTTAGAATTTTATTTTTATTATTTTTTAAGTTATCAGAAAGTTTTAAATAGTATTTAAACAACTACTTAAATAAAACTTTAAAATACTATATAGAATAAAAACTAGGATTGTTGGGAAATGTTTTAGGACGAATAACCCTAACGAGAGGAGGCAAAACTGGGCGTTTGTTTTAACGTTTACGAAGTTAAAGGCTGCAAATGTGGTAGCAAACCATGGCAGAGATCTACCTCGTCATTTTAGAAAGGGAAGAGAAAAATAGTCTCACACATTTCAAGCCAGCATTTAAAAGTACACAATTAACGTAGTCGTTATTACACACCCAATGTTTTGTTTATTTATAGAGGCGAGTTGTAATTATTTGAAGAAATTAATAATTGTTAACAATTCTTCAATTACTATCGAGCTATTCCACAATTTTTGTTCTGATATATTTACTGTGAGACAACAATACTAACTATCTTGTTACAAAAGCTTTATATTGTAAACTCTATTAAAAAACAGAGATTTTTTAAACGGGCATTTATAAAAAATTGCCTAGCAAATATTAATAGTTAAAAAAAATTATAAAAGTTTTTTTCTGCAATATTCAAATTTCTGGGGTATAATATCTGTTCAAAATTATGGAATTCCTAGCATTAGGAGAGGTTTTATTTAGGCGTGAGGTTTTATTTAGTATAGGCGTATAGAAATAACGTTTTGTAAATATCATCTGCAGGGCATGTTTTTTTATAATGAAAAACATAAAAAATCGAATTTTAAAGATAGCCTACATGTAAGTTTTATTTTTATGGCGATGTAATCATTTATAGGTTTTCTATATTTTAACCGATATATTCCATAAACATTAAAAAACATTGTTATTGGATTTTCAATTTATAATAATGTTTTTGTATGAAATTGATTTATTTATACTCATTCCCAACGTATTTTATTTGTATGAAATCAATACACGATTCCGTCACTTTAAAAATACTTCTTTTCACTTTCGCATGAGCTTCTACTTTGTTTTCCGTTGTTGTACTTCCTATACTTTTGCCCTTGTTATTTCCTTTGGTACAAGTTTACCTTTGCTATAAGAGTTTACCTTTGCTATAAGAGTTTACCTTTGCTATAAGAGTTTACCTTTGCTATAAGAGTTTACCTTTGCTATAATAGTTTACCTTTGCTATAAGAGTTTACCTTTGCTATAAGAGTTTACCTTTGCTATAAGAGTTTACCTTTGCTATAAGAGTTTACCTTTGCTATAAGAGTTTATCTTTGCTATAAGAGTTTACCTTTGCTATAAGAGTTTACCTTTGCTATAAGAGTTTACCTTTGCTATAAGAGTTTACCTTTGCTATAAGAGTTTACCTTTGCTATAAGAGTTTACCTTTGCTATAAGAGTTTACCTTTGCTATAAGAGTTTACCTTTGCTATAAGAGTTTACCTTTGCTATAAGAGTTTATCTTTGCTATAAGAGTTTACCTTTGCTATAAGAGTTTACCTTTGCTCTAAGAGTTTACCTTTGCTATAAGAGTTTACCTTTGCTATAAGAGTTTACCTTTGCTATAAGAGTTTACCTTTGCAATAAGAGTTTACCTTTGCTATAAGAGTTTACCTTTGCTATGAGAGTTTACCTTTGCTATAAGAGTTCGCTATAGTTTGTTCCCATTTGCGGGTAGACGTCGTTATTGAGCAACTGAAAAGATTAAACAACTTTTTGACCAGGATAGCGTGTTTTTCTATTCCTTTGAAATGTCCGACAAAGGACTTTATGTAATTATAACAGAGGTATCAAATATTAGTATAGGCCTATAGAAATGTTTTGTAAATATTCATTATCTGCAGGGCACGGACAAATAAATACGGGTTTGGTATATGCATTACAGTACAATCGTTGCATTTAATAAGTGAAATTATCTCAAACTGTTTTTCATTCATATTATTGTGATTTTATAAAAAGAAAATAATACGAGTAGAATTTAATCCTGTATACTTGAAATAGTTTACCATTGAAACTATAGACATAATTATATTAAAAACAGTATTATATTTTACTTATCTTAAACTAAAAACAACAATAAATTTAAAATAGAGCAGACTATCAGACTCAGATAGCTTTGGTTGTTAAGAAAAGCAATTATTCAATTCGTACCTCTTCAGTTCAAAACCTTGGTGCAGAATTTCTTTATTATACAACGAGTATGAAGACATTTTCCGTTTGTAAACATTTTTTTATGAATGAAGTCGGTGTATTTTACAATACATGAGTACACATATAGTTTTCCAGGCTCAATAATCAGTGGCATTACTAGGTTTAAGTAACGGTGTTTTTATATGACAAATAAATGGTTCTTCCCTCTGACATTCTGACCAAGATAATGTGTTTAAAATTGGTCATATTTATTTACATGTTTAATCACTGGTTAGTGTTCAAACAATAAATAAATCTCTGTATTATAATATTACAAGTTTTTATTAATTTCAATTTTACGCCGCACATTAAATGATATATTTGTAATTCGTGTCTACAGTCATCTATCTAAAGTCATCCTAAACTATTTAAAGAAACAAAACAACTTTAAAAACCAACGACAAAGAAGTTTAAAAGATATTAAAAGGACCAATAATTTGAAAACTGACAACCAAAGCTTTGCAATTAATTATAAACCTAAACTCGGCGAGACAAATAGTGACGCCAGTAGAGTTATTTACTTGATTATGCTGTGCTCTAGAATGGTTGAAGGTCCTTGTATTATTCATAAAGCGACGGGACATCCAAGAAATTAATTACAGAGATTAGACAGGAGTCGCAGACTTTAAAAATGTGTCAATACTGTGCAAGCTTAGGAGCTTCTAAGTGCTTCTTACTGGCGTTTATCCTCCGCTTGTATGTACAGGCACACCTGCAAACCCGTCTGGGGCGAACGTTGGAGGCAATAATGAACTGTTCACATTTACTAGCAAGCCTGGAGCTTTGCAGTAGTGAAATAACGGTTTTTCATTTTCTAAAAAATAATTTCCATTTGAGCTTTTATGAAGTTGATTTTTCACAATCTGTTAGATGCAAATAAAGCATCACTGTAAATGTTTCTTTTTCATTCTTTCTTTATTAATAAATGTCATTGAAATGATTAACTCCAATCATGTTGCAATTATATGTTCCTTGTAAACTTTATAAATATTGTAAATAATTTAAATTCAGTATTATTTGTGATTAATCTTTCTGACAATTAAATATTTATCATTTAAAAGGTTATAAAGAAAGCACTGCAAAGGTAAATCTAAGAACTGGGACTTCAAAGAATAAATCGACTCGAAGGAAATGCAGCTACAGTTAAGAGCACTTAGCGACGAATACAGATCGTCAATTAAAAGATAACCCTTTACTGCCGTTTAAATGAACGTTGCAGTTGCTTTAAGAACACCAGTAAACTCCAACCCGTACATAATGCTTCTGCCGCTTTAAGTGGAACAGATGTTAAATCTTAACGACTAGAGAAATTACAGGTTATAGAGAGAAACCGTTATTCAGTAGTTCTTTCAATAATTCTCAATTTAGAATTTAACTTCTCCTATATTATAACGATTTATAAAATAAGATAGTAGGCAATAAAGTTTAGAAAAACACGAATAGTTTAAACAGTACAATAGCTGCGACATCGTGTTAAAAGATATTTCTATTCCGCCTGCAATCCACTGTACCACCCATAAAGGTATGCATGAATACTTAGTTTTAAAACTTGCAGTTTTTGTGTGTTGTACATCTTGAGGTTTTTATAAAAATTACACTTGTTTGTATTATCTTGGCAAAAAACCACTACCTACTGATTTATTCAGCAGACGCATTTCGCGCTAGTTCACAGCGCATTTTCCAATGCTGTGAATTACTGACAAGACTGTTGCTCAGGTGTGTTGTGTTGGTGTGAGTCTGTGATGTGTTATTTGTTCATAGAGTAATTGTTAATTATGTGCTCAAATAGTGTTGGATTGTGAATGTGTTTTGACATTTAGAATGTGTTTTGGTAGTCTAGTATTTATGGTGTTTATATATCTCATAGTTTTCAACCGTTTTAAGTTTTTTGCTTTTATTGATGCAATGTAGGATTTTTAGATCGGTGTCTATGTCAGTCTGTGACTGTAGTGTGATTTGAATGTGTATGGCGAAATTTGATGTAGGTTGTGTCTTTTTTATCTGTTTTCCGGTAAATGTCTGTATTGTGGTAAATGTTCTACCTGTTTGTCCTATGTAAAAGCTGGGACCGTTGTTGCATGTAATCTTGTATACGCCTGCCCTGTCGTGTCTATCCTGGTGTGTTTTTGAACTGTGTAGGTGTTTTTTCATTGTGTTGGATGTTCTGAATGCTATTTTGTATTTAAGTTTGCGGAACGTGGTAGCTATTTTTTGTGATGTGTTGTCGTGATATGTAAATGTTATATATTTTTTTGTTTGTATCTCATTGTTTTTGTTGTGTTATGTGTGCGTTGTTTTTTGCGCATTATGTTATCTATCAATGTGTGTTTATATCCGTTTTTGGGCTATGCGTTTTATTGTGATTAGTTTGTTTATTTTGTCTTCATTGCTATTGGGTATGTTGATTAATATGTGTATCATGGAGTGGAGGCAGCATGTTTGTGTGTGTGTGTGTGTGGGGTGATGTGACGTATTGTGTAAAACTCTGTCTGGGGTGGTGGGTTATACAAACCAAAGTAGAAACTTTTGATAAAGCGAAAGAAAAGTATTTTTAAAATGACGGAATCGTGTATTGATTGCATACAAATAAAATACGTTGGAATTGAGTATAAATAAATCAGTTTCATACCCCAAGTCTACCCCAATCACAGCGTTAGAGAGTCAAACAGATATTGAGCCCCTTAACGCTCGCACGGACAAGGCTGCTATCAAATTCTTCGAAAGGGCCTTAAGAACCAACGATGACTTCTGGAAGAAATACAGATGCGCAAACCAAAGGCTTAAAACCCAAGTCACACCACTGGCAAAAGCCGCAGAAATAAGAAGAAGACATGGATTGGAAGAATCAGAGCGACAACCTTTCAAGATAACGAAATATATAAAGGAAAGGACCGAAATACCATCGTGCACATCAATACCTGGTGTAAGCCTGAGAAAAGCCGACATCCAAATCTGCGAACTCAAAGTACTAACAGAAGCTATGATCAACGAGAGGTATCCGGCCGACGAAAGGATGCGTGTGTACACAGATGGATCGGCAATGCATGACGCATGCGGAGCCGGATATTTCTCCTCAATTAGGCAAAAATCAATAGCAGTGGGGTAAAACGGAACCAAATTCGAAGGAGAAGTGACCGCCATCGGCGAAGCGGCCAGAGAGATTCTTCTGTCGGCCAACACCAAGAAGGTAGTTTTCCTCTCGGACTCAACATCCGCGATTCAGGCGATCGCCTCCCCAAAGCCACAAGAAGGGAAGTAAATAAACAACTGCCAGAAAACACTCCGCATGTTGCAGAAAACAACACAGATCGCAGTACAAAGGGCGCCGGGGCACTGTGACATCAGAGGAAACGAAAAATCAGATAGTTTGGCCAAGCATGGCTGCTCCATGGCGCAGCCGATCCTCCCCCTCTCATACCGCAGTGTCTGTCGGAGTATAAACAGCACTATCAGCGACTCCGTGAAACGGGACAGAAACAAGCTGCTACAGGTAAGCAATGGGAAAAGATCATCCAATCAAGCATACCACTGGATCTTCCGAGAGGCGTAGCCGTGGCTTTGTTTAGGATGACCACTGGACATGACTACCTGCAGAGACACCTGCATCGCATGAAAGTGGTAGACACACCAATCTGCCCACTCTGCTCCGACAACGAAGGGACGGCAGAGCATCTTACCACTTGTGACGGCCTGAAAGATATCTTTCACGAGGAGTCCAGGGAAGGACTCGCTACATTATACTGGGAGGCACGGCGTCGTATGGCTGAGAGGCCAAGGACGGGCGTTGGCTGAAGTAAGAAGTAAGTAAGTTTCATACCAAAACATTATTATAAATTGAAAATCCAATAACAATGTTTTTAAATGTTTTTGGAATATATCCGTTAAAATACAGAAAACCTATAAATGATGTCATCGCCATAAAAATAAAACTAACATGTAAGCTACCTATAAAATTCGATTTTTTATCTTTTTCATAGAAAAAACGTTGAAGAACAAGAAATGAAAATTTCTTGCGTAAACGAACATGAAAATTGTAAGTTCTAGTGACTTAGAACCCCTAGCGATTAAACCACTGTGGTTGTACCATCATAATACTATTTTTCTATATGTGACAGTTAACAGTTTTAGCACTATGGCAATATGAATACAATATTTATTATATAACTCTTATTATTAGTAGTTTAAAAAAACAGTTACTGAAAATTATTTTTATTGTACTAATGTTTCTTTCTAATGTTATTTACATAATAATGCATTAATTTAATTACGAAAGTAACTAAGGTTGAAATCATTACTACGAATTTAGACAGTAAAATTGTTTGCTTAAAACGTAATTAATTTACAACTATACAATAACAAAAATTTTAATTAACAATAATTAAAATATATAATATTTTTAATGATTTATAAAACAAGTTCAAATTGTTATAAATAAACGCACGCACCCAAGCACACACACACACAAAAGGGAAAACCCAACTTTGAAACAGAAATTCCCGAGTAAAGCAATTTCTCAGATGTGGCCTATAGTAGGAAACTGAAGGATTTAATTGGCAGTCCATTATTTGGACGCAAGTTAAAGTGCAGGTCTGGCGAAGTTATAGATAAAAACAATCATTCTGCTAAGAAGTGGATTCTGTTAAAACTTTGATCTTTAAACGCTCTCCTGTCGCACATTGATTCAACACCAGGAACTTGACAATTGAAATTGCAAAAGTTTCTAGTTTCAAACAGCCACTTAATGAGGGCAATCTCGTATAAGAGACCCGATAAAATCAACCCCTGCCAATTGTCTCTTAATGATTTTCTCGATTTAAAACTTTCTTTAATTTACAACGGGAAACTTGTGAGTTCCATAAATTCATAACCTTGCTGCTCGAATCACCCTAATTATTCATATTTAAGGGCAAGCGGGAACTTTAGAGACGGCATTGGAACGTTGGAAAAAACAATTAGAGCAAATTTATTGCATCGCATATCCAGTAACTCGCACTCTGATTGTTCCTTTAAGAACAGTATGAAAGGTATTCGCGCCAACGTTACGAAATACTACAATGAAAATATTGGAAAGAACCCCAATACCACAAACATAATAAAAAAAAACAAATAAAACAAGATTCATGAAATTTAACCCTTTATGTACATTTCGATGACCATGTCATCATCATCAGAGGATCGTATTAGAAAATTAGAATCTAGCAAACAAGTAGTTACAAACTAGAGTGATCCTAGAGTGATTACTTTCATATGAAAATAGTAAGAAAAGAAATTTGTATCGATGTAAGGCATTTTACGTAATTTTTCCTCAGTCGAAGACGTAAAAGAGAGATTTCCAGGAATAAATGTATACTCGGCGAAAGACGTGTTGACGATAAATTTCCAGGTTAAAACCGTGATAAATGCGCTGCTCGTCAAAATGCAAATCTTAGTGACTTCGCTTTACGGCTCACGCAGGGCGACTGGATTAATTCCACCGCCTTTCTTTCCTACGGTAATCACCTCGCAATAAGAGTGGCACTAAATCGGCGCAGATCGAAACACAGAAAATAAAATGCTCCGATAAAATTGGTTTTATTTAAAACTCAAACCACTGTGACTAAGTACACTCCGACAGAGTATCCGTGTTCGTGTCGGGGTATTAATGAGGCCCTATGCTCCGTAAGTATATTCTGAAACCAATGTGACTAAACCAATTAAATTACATGGGAAACATGGGGGTAACGATTACTTTGCTGTTGTATGTGAAGAGGTTGCTTAAACTACTCCCTGGAGCAACGATTACTTTGCTGCTGTACGTCTGGAGGATGCTTTTAAACTACTCCCTGGAGCAACGATTACTTTGTTATTGTATGTCAGGACGTTGCTTAAACTACTCCCTGGAGCAACGATTACTTTGCTGTTGTATGTGAAGAGGTTGCTTAAACTACTCCCTGGAGCAACGATTACTTTGCTGCTGTATGGGAAGAGGTTGCTTAAACTACTCCCTGGAGCAACGATTACTTTGCTGCTGTATGGGAAGAGGTTGCTTAAACTACTCCCTGGAGCAACGATTACTTTGCTGCTGTATGTGAAGAGGTTGCTAAAACTACTCCCTGGAGCAACGATTACTTTGCTGCTGTATGGGAAGAGGTTGCTTAAACTACTCCCTGGAGCAACGATTACTTTGCTGCTGTAAGGGAAGAGGTTGCTTAAACTACTCCCTGGAGCAACGATTACTTTGCTGCTGTATGGGAAGAGGTTGCCTAAACTACTCCCTGGAGCAACGATTACTTTGCTGTTGTATGTGAAGAGGTTGCTAAAACTACTCCCTGGAGCAACGATTACTTTACTGCTGTATGTGAAGCGATTGCTTAAACTACTCCTTGGGGTAATGATTACTCTGATGTTGTTTGTCGGGAGGTTGCTAAAACTTTTCCCTGGGGCAACGATTACTTTGCTGTTGTTTGTCGGGAGATTGCTTAAACTTTTCACAGGGGCAACGATTACTTTGCTGTTGTTTGTCGGAAGGTTGCTTAAACTACTCCTTGGGGCAATGATTTCTCTGATGTTGTTTGTCGGTAGGTTGATTAAACTTTTCCCTGGGACAACGATTACTTTGCTGTTCTTTTTCGGGAGGTTGCTAAAACTTTTCCCTGGGGCAACGATTACTTTGCTGTTATTTGTCGGGAGGTTGCTTAAACTCTTCACCGGGGCAACGATTACTTTGCTGTTGTTTGTCGGGAGGTTGCTTAAACTACTCCTTGGGGCAATGATTTCTCTGATGTTGTTTGTCGGTAGGTTGATTAAACTTTTCCCTGGGACAACGATTACTTTGCTGTTCTTTTTCGGGAGGTTGCTAAAACTTTTCCCTGGGGCAACGATTACTTTGCTGTTATTTGTCGGGAGGTTGCTTAAACTCTTCACCGGGGCAACGATTACTTTGCTGTTGTTTGTCGGGAGGTTGCTTAAACTTTTCCCTCGGGCAACGATTACTTTGCTGTTGTTTGTCGGGAGGTCGCTTAAACTTTTCCCTCGGGCAACGATTACTTTGCTGTTGTTTTTCGGGAGGTTGCTTAAACTTTTCACAGGGGCAACGATTACTTTGCTGTTGTTTGTCGGGAGGCTGCTTAACCTTTCCCAGGGGCAGCGATTACTTTGCTGTTGTTTGTGTGCTATATTTGTGACGTTTGCCTATGAGCTAAGAACGGAAAGAATATACAAACTAGTAACCAAAGGTTTTCCACTGGCGAGACATATCAGACAATAAAAACAGCCATATTACAGAACTATTATTCTTAACTGCAACTATTAAAATGCGTGGAATCGTATAGCCTACAAAACAAAAGTTTGAAAGGCTTCCATACATTTTTATTGTAATCCGTCACAAAAAAAGTAAAGAAAATAGGACTTTGTCCGTCAATGTGTGTTTTAAAATCTAGCCTCTACTAATAAAAATATTTGTTGTAGACTTAATTTAAATAATTTTACTAACTGGTTTGTGTCAGAACGCCACTTTCCAATTCACCTTCATAAATTTATTTCCTACAATAGAATTAAATTAATTATATACAAATGTAATTTCCTAACAGAATATTTATAACTAAAGTTACTTTAAAGTAAAATTTAAAAAACATATTAATGAAGACAGGAATCGTTGAACACCCTGCTAAAGTTATTGCATTCATTGTTACCATAAAATATAAGTTAAACGGAACTCTAGTAATATCGTAAATCAAAGCTGATCGTGAAAGTTGAGGTTAAATAGATACAATTTACCAGCGAAGTACCTCTGCACTCGACGTAATAAATAACAAACGCTATTAAACGAACAAATAAAAGTCATTGAGATGAATCCAGCGACAATAGGACACAGTGATTTATTCCTAGCATTATTACCAAAACAAATTATTCCAGGTATATTCAATAAGTTTCTCTCGGGAAAAAGTCACAGCGTTAAATATGCATCTATTTATAAATAAAAATTCGTTTTCTTACTTAAAAGTGTACTTGCGGTTTGCAATGCCTCATTAGCCTCCAAGAATACCGTAGATAAACAAGAAATGTCTAAAATTCTCATAAGGTTGAGGTTACATTACATCAGAATTCGTAAGAAAAAGTTGTCGTACAAAATCGTAAGTATAGAATTGTGAGACTTCGTACGAATGGCGTGGAATTCAACATTTGTGAAATCGTACGATCACTTGTGTAAGATGACGCATGCTGAACGTGATAACTATATTTTGAACTCTCCTGCACTAAGATACGTTTGGTGGAAAAAAGACGGTGAATGGGTTCAAGAACTTTGCTAAGAATGGGGATTTTGCCAGATCATATGATGAGCTTAGATGAGATGACCAAAAGTTCTTTGAATATACCCGCATGACACTTTCTACATTGGATTACATTTTGAATAATGTTTGAACAGTTGCCAAACAGGTAGGGCAGAACGTTTAACCTTGTGTCAGCTGGACATGCTCAGTCGTACGCTACATTATATAAACGTAGAATCTGTCTTTCATTGTGAAATATTATTATTTATATAGTTTCCATTATTATTCACTACCTATTATTTTATTGTAAATTCGTTATTTAAAAAACTTCAGTTTATCTATGTATATTTAGTAAAAATATTGAATTTCAACAAAACTAGATATTTTCCCGTGCCGAAAAATCAAATTATGTTATGATCACCAAAGAAAAAAAAAAATTGTACAGTCGCAAGAAAGAAAAATTAAAATTAAAGTAAAAGTAAAAACAAGTAATATATACTAATTATATATTTATATAACATAATTAATAATCTTTGAACTTCAAGCAGCAAATAAATTTAAATGAATAAATTATAATTAAGAAGAAACTGTTGATTATAAGAAAAGAAAATGTATTAAAAGAGGTCACTTTTAGTTAATCTGGTTAAAAGTTGAGTAACACTTTTTTATGAGCTCAGCGAAACGATGTTGCTAATACAGATTCTGAAGTTGAAGGAAAGATTTTAAGAATTTCAAACTGTCCCACAAGCCTACATTCATATGTATGAATGTTATATTTTATCTGTTGATATCCTAATAATTACACAGACTAAAGTTAATGTTATCTAAAAACCTCTCAGAACGGAAACTCTTAATGTTACAGTCATTTTTGACCAAAACTTATATTAATTAATTATAAATCTTACATTCAAAACTAATATGACTATATATATATATATATATATATATATATATATATATATATATATATATATATATATTTAGGATAGATGTTTCAGGTTGTCCATTATTTTTCCGTTGCACTGACTTTAAATTGTTATTACTGTTATAAATAATTATTCCACCAATAAGTGCAATTATTTTACCTTATATGATGAGGCACCTTTCGGTCACTTAACCATTGTCAAATCACTGTATTAATTTTCTCTCATAGAAATCTCTTCTCAATATATATATATATATATATATATATATATATTTATATATATATACACACACTTAGATTGCAATCCTTTAGTACTTATTATATATACAGTATACAGGTAAATTGTTTGTTTTAAATTATAAAGTTTCAACATTTGTTGATTCCATCTCACGTGAGCTACTAGTAATCACTAAACACTTTTAAATGTTTTAACTTGCCTATAGTAGCACTTACTTTGTTTGTTGAGGACGGCCGTTTCGGGAGATGTGTCCCATTGTCAACTCATATCGTAACTGATCTCAAGGTTTACGTAGGTTAGGGTCGGGGTGGGATATTTTGGTGGTGTGGGTGTATTTTGTGTGTATTAGGAGTTATGATGTCAAAAAGAGTGTGTGAGTTGTAATGTAATGGTGTATTGAGTATGTGCGTAGGGTGTAGTTTGAAGTGTCTGTATATTTCGTATTGTTCTGTTGTGTAGCGTTGGTTATTTCTGTGTTGTTTATGAAGAATTTGTAGGTTAGATGTTATGTCTATGTACTCATGTTTTGTGGAGTTGAGATGATCGGCGAAGTTTGATTGGTAGTTATTGTTTTTAGTGCTTTTATATGTTGTTGGTAACGTGTGTAGAATGACCTCCCTGTCTGGCCTATGTAAAAACTGGGGCATGAACTGCAAGTTAGTTTGTAAACTCCAGTGGTGTTGTAAATGTAGTCGATTTTGTTCTTGGGTTTAAATTGTTGAGAGTGTTGTGTGTGGAGTAAGCTATTTTGTAGTTGTATTTTCGTAATGTGTTGGTTAGATTGTGGGTTTTGGATGATCTGTATGGTATTGATAAGTATTTTATGGGATTGTCATCTTGTGTGTTTGTATTTGGGTTATTATGTTTATTTTTTAGGCGGTTGTATAATTTGTCAATCATTGTTGGGTTGTATCCGTTTGTTTGTGCTATATATTTTATGGTGTTTAACTCTTGGTAGTGTTCATCTTTGTCTAGTGGTGTTTTAAGGAGGCGATATATCATGGTGTTGTAAGCAGCTAGTTTATGTTGGTGTGGGTGGTTTGAGGAACTGTGTATGGTCGTATTGGTGCTGGTGGGTTTTCGGTATATGTTGAATTTATGTGTTTGTTTGTCTGTCCGTTTAATTGTGAGGTCTAGGAAGTTAAGGGAGTTTTGTTGTTCTGTTTCGATGGTGTATGTTAGTTTAGGGTGTATGGAATTTAGGTGTTTTAGAAATATGTGTGCTCTGCGTGTGTTGCCTTTATATAATGTTATGATGTCGTCGACATATCTGTACCAGTAAATTATGTTATCTGAGTATTTGTTGTTGTGTAAAATGTGGTTTTGTTCGATATAGTGTATGAATATTTCTGCGTATATTCGTAGTGTGTTGGTTAAAAACATTTAAAAGTGTTTAGTTATTAGTTTTATTAAATTCGGATATTTTTAATACATTTGCACTCTGGCAAGATTTTAAACAAATGTATAGTGATACTATTATGTATTTAGCATATTAATATGACGAAAAGTGCCGCCTCTAATCGCGTTAGTCATTTGAAGTTCACTTTATTTTCTTAATAATTGCTTTTCAAAGTGAATGTTTGTATTGCAGCCACCGTTCTCTAGACAAGACACGTGTCACTGCAAGCAAATATTTTGCTGCTAGCGTGCCTCATTAGTTTAATTGAGATTTCGCACAGCTTGATCGAGCCCCGGCTCACAACGCCCGAGCATTGAGAGTTGGGCCATTATTCAGCAAAACAAAGGAGGCGTTCCGAGAAGCAACGACGGTGGAAGAACACAAAAAACCCCATTTGGCTATTCACGTTGATGCAGCCACTCAGTGTAAAACCTCCAATATATTAAAGGACGCTTTGCAATCACAGATTAACTTTTTTTAATGAAATTGCATTTTTTGATAAAGCAGATGCCATAAAAGTCAAGATAATTGTAAATACATAACTATTACGCTCAGGAAGATTAACTGTAAGCCTCCTTCCTCTATAAAATATAATAACAAGTATTGTTTTGTCATAGCTTTAAGACTAACAAGTTTTTGAAGGAAATGAGTAACAAAATATATAACTTTGCACTATTTCTAAAAAAATATTACGAAAAAAAGATAAAAAACACGTAAACATACGCGTAAATTTCTAATTCTATTTAAATTTAGTTACACATTTATTAAATAAATAAAAATCTGCGCAAATGTACAGGCTACATTTAGAATACTCTAAAATTCAATGATTTATTTCTTGTCAAATGTTAGAAACATTATGAGTAATTTTAATTTTCGCCTCTAGTATTTTTTTTTACCTAATTTAGTTTAATATCTCATAAATGTTTGTCAATTACATGTTTTATAGGACCTTCAATCTAGATTCGTTCACTTTCACGTAAAAGGGCTGAAAATACAAAATAGTGTAACGTAGTCGATTGCAAAAGTTTTATAATAGAACTTATTTACTCATCGGAAAAACTGATGCGTTCGATTTGTTGAGAAAAGTATTTGTACACCACGTTAGCGAATAGACAGATTTAAGGAAGGAAATACATTTTGAGAGTAAATTGAAGATATCCAGCTGTCAAAGGTTGCCCACACCGCGGGCTTTTGTAAAGAGTAAAGCACACTTGTCCCTCTCAATAGATACACTCCAGGGTGGAGTTCGAGAGCCCGCACCTAGTGTCATTCGTCACCCGGGGGTGGATTAACCCTACTACTCGGCAGTCATTCTATGCACTGTGGTGACGTTATTCTAAGCTAATGACTTTGCTGTTGGTTAAATACAATCAAATAATAACCCTAGCTTTCTTCGTTTTTTGTGATCTAATTAAATTTACTTATTTTTTACTAATAAAAAACAAGAAAAACGTGTTTGCCACTATCAATAGGTTTTCTATCATTACAAAAGAAGAACAAGGAAAAAAAACCTTAGGAGAAGAATATCAACTTCATCATTTAATTGTTCTCTGGCCTTGATATCAATTCCACTCGGTGCCATAATTTTTTTCCTTTTCCAAGTGTCAGTGAATCATTATGTCATTTTCTTCATCTTATGTTAATTTCCTCTTATTAGCTCACACACAGTCGCCTGATACATATATTGTACAGATTTTCAATCGTTAATACAATAAGTTATTTCTTCATCCGATCGAGTTCAAATACAGTTCCATAACCTCTAGTGGATGACCATTGATGCCAATACAGTTTTTTTAAATATCTATCCAGTAATTAAATTATAAACATTGTGCGGGTCTAGCCGGATTCGAACTGTGTAGACATGTTCAAAGTCTAACGCGCTTTGGCATTGCTCCAACTTTCCAATACCTACATATGAATTTCTTAAAGACGTATATGAATTTTTTCCCCCATCTGGTTGTCGTCGAAACCTCCATTGTACAACCTTAAACTTGCTTGTTGTAATCATCTTGCATTCACTGATTAAACTATAATTAAATAATACTTAACCAAGTGAATAGGGAAATGTTATATGGTAGAGGCTTCGCTTCGTAAAAGGAAGGATTGTTTCAAAACACGTCAGCATAAAAGCCCTTACTTATTCACTTAGTGAAGTATTATTTAATTAAATAATATAAATTAAATTTTATAGTTCAAGTGCCGATTTTATATATTTTGAATAAATTGTTGGTAATCATTTATATCGTCTTGAAGTTGTTGGGTACAGAAAGCATGACCAGAACCAGCAATATTTTGTTTTTCTGACATTCTATGCCAGTATAATAAAAGATTATTCAAAGAAACAGAAATGCGAATTATACAAATAAAAATAATAATTATTTAAAAACGGTATCACTCTTGAAAAACGCATACACGAAACAACAAATACTGCTGGCAACTGAGAAACTGCATTTACAGCATGTCGTGACTGGAGCAACTCTAGTTTCTGTGTCACTCGCTAGTCGCGTTGCTATCACTTCGCTATAAATATGTGCATGTAACTCCGTGTGCTGTGAAAAAGCAACTCGAGTTTGCGTTGTGTTGCCGTCACCAGTTGCCTTCTGTATGTCCGCATCCTAAGACCAAGTCAATAAATTCCAGCAAAAAAATACTTCTGAAAGATACCGAAACGTGTTTCAATTAGTCCAGCGCTTGCTAGTTGTAATTAATTAAAACTCAGTGTAGAATTGGGAGAATATACGACAGATGTGTCCAGCGACACTTGTGACCATGATGAAATATGCGACAGTTGTGACTAAGCTACCCCAAATATACCATGGATTGGGAGACCCACATTATTTCCTGCATTAGGTATGATTATAGCCTCTCTGATTCCCATCACACTTTGCCCAGGCTTTGGACTGGCTAAGTGATAGAAAACAAGTTTCACCATTACTTACAAAACACAAGTCAGTTTTCTATCATTTAGGCGTGTTTAAATAAGCTTCGTCATTTTTATATTTGTTTTTTTTTTATATCATAGTTTAACATGTCAATTTCTTTTTTTTTGTATTTTTTTGTTTGTTTTTTTAAATGAATTTCGTACTATTTACAAATATGGTCATTACTTTTATCATTATCCAGTTTGAGCTCAGTCTAATTTTTGTAAGTAGGACATAGTTAAAAGGAATGTTCTTATGTCACCATTTTGTTCATAAGTCTTGAATGTTTTGTTAATGCCTCGTCCAGTCTTATATAAGTGGATTTTCTCCTCTTCCCTCCAAGGTTCAACTGTAGCGTAATGTATGCGCGGGCTGCATTTTCCGCTTCAGATTTCAAAAAGCTAATCAATTCTTTGATTCTAGGATTTGTTTTCCGAAGGGTGTTGTTTAGTCTGTTGTTCCATCCTTCAACAGCATTAGTTGTTCTATGACGTCTGTTGTGGCAGTTCCATAGTTCAATAGGGTAGTCATCATTTTCCAGCCGTTTCTATGAAATAATAAAAAAACTCAGTTTTGCATTTTCTGGAGCCTGAGAGTAGATCTCCAACCAACCGTCACTAACATCCTCAGGTTTAAGGAATGCAAGAACTGTACACATTTGAATGTGAAGGCGTACTTGGTCATTGTCTTTGTAGTCGAGGGTGAGACCTACCTCCTGCACTCTTCTCCACAGACACTTCTTCATGTGGAAATAACACCCCTTTACCACAACCAAAGGGAACACCTCTTTTAACGCTGATATCGCTGCTATTTCGAAGTCAACGTTGACAGTTCTTGGCGACCAGCTAGGTATAACTTCACGTATAATTTGGAACAGCATAATGTATGTCTCTTTCTTTTTATTCGGCAACAGTGCAAACGCCAAAGGGTATACATTTGTTTCTTCTGGCGAACTTACAAAATCGGCGTGGATTGAATATATCTGCGAAAACTGCTTGCTTAAGCTCTTGAACGTTCCATCCATAAAAAACTCTTTTTGGAATTTCAGTCCCTCCCTTCCTCTGTTTCCACAGAACACTAAAATTCTTTCACCAGCGTTGTCGTCAGCGAGAAGAAAACTGCTGCCATCTTTCATTTTCAATATCTCTTTATCAAGGATAATGTCTTCGCGTGTTTCGGGCTCTGTTTGGTCCTTGAGATTTGTACCGTTGACGATGGAGATCTCTCTTCGCCGCACGTTGAGATGGCATCTCCGTGACAAATTCATATCCTTTGTTGTGAAGTTCGCCCAATTCTTCATTATATATTTTCGAAATAGATGTATTTTCATCTCGAGCCCTCTTCTTCGCTTTTTGAACAGTTTTCTTCACCTCCAGCCTTGCAACATCTGGAGCTCCACATTGAGTTTCACTCAATACCTCACCGTCTCGGCTCTTGATAGCGCCAAAACACTTTTTTGAGTTTACCTTTGAACATCGCCAAGAAATCACACCATCCTCATTTTTCCGCGTGAAGTAATAGCAGTAGCCCTCGTATAGCGCTCACTCTTTACCCTTCGCTGTCGTAGAGAGGTTCATGGTAGTATAAACGTCACTGAATACACTATACGAACAGTCCGAATACTAACACCAAGACAACCAGGAATACTAATTAACACCAAGATAGCCAGGAGAAAGTGTCAAGTGACTGGGGCATTCGGCTTCGCAGCGTGTCAGGGTGAGGGTTGGGATTTCCAGTGTATCTTCCCCCCCCCCCACCCCTTGAACCAATGTGGTCACAAATGTCGCTGGGCACATCTGACGCGACACCGAATTGGGAGGCTTGAGGACGTAGGTATATTGCAGCCATTTTCCCACGGGATTTATATTTACAGAAACCTTTGGAGGCAACATGTATCAGCATGTAGTTGTGTGTTTTATTTTTGCATTGTGAAGAAACGTAAATATTTACGTTTGTGAAAAGTAATTTACAAAGACATCAGAAAATGCACTTTAAATTGGCGGATATTATTGTTTGCTTAGTGAAGCTTAATGTGATTGTAATTTTCTACATTAAACTTTCCATACTAGTTTAACTAACTTAGTGTAAGTATTCCATTATAAAAGCAAACCATTACTAACAGGGTTTAACGAGCGAATGGCGAGAGATGGACGGGGTTGTATGATTCGGTTGATCTGCTATTATTCAAAGCCACCATTACAATACGCACAAATTTATGGGTGGTCCAAACAATGCACTGGACCACATGTCATTTAAACATATTGTTTCCTGAATCAGAAATATTTCCAGGAATTTTAATTAAAATTCATGCTCAATTCATTTCAGTTGATTCATGTCTTTACAAATCATACTTGCAGTGTGGCGACGTTGATGTCAGGGTCCACTGATGACAGGTTAAATTTATTGCTTACGCTAAGCAAAACGTCTGCAGTAAAATGAATACATCTGCTGAAACGATATACAATACTTACAACATAATGGGCCCTTTTTGTGACAATATCACTCGAAAAATTCATGACAAATTTGAAAAATGAATTTTTTACGGCTACTTCCATAAATTAATTTAAAAGAAAAAAAGCAAAATATTAACAAATTTCTATGCTTTTTAATATCTTTTCGCATTATTTTTGCCTCTATAAATTTAACTACTGTATACCATACGTTTAAATAATTTATACAATACGAATTACTTAATACAATAGTGCATTATTCTTTATACAACAATCTTCTGCTTCTAGTAGAAGATTACTTCATTACATATTTACATGATTAGGGTAGCCACCCTGTTCATTTGCTTCACAAAAGACGTTAATCTGCTTCGCTAACCTATATATTTACGTACAAGGAACACAATAACGGTGTTCATCTGCTCCGCTGACCTACATATTTTCGTACAAGGAACACAATAAAGGTGTACATCTGCTTCGCTGACCTACACATTTTCGTACAAGGAACACAATAAAGGTGTACATCTGCTTCGCTAACCTACACATTTTCATACAAGGAACACAATAAAGGTGTACACCTGCTTCGCTGACCTACACATTTTCGTACAAGGAACACAATAAAGGTGTACATCTGCTTCGCTAACCTACACATTTTCGTACAAGGAACACAATAAAGGTGTTCATCTGCTTCGCTGACCTACACATTTTCATACAAGGAACACAATAAAGGTGTACATCTGCTTCGCTAACCTACACATTTTCGTACAAGGAACACAATAAAGGTGTACACCTGCTTCGCTGACCTACACATTTTCGTACAAGGAACACAATAAAGGTGTACACCTGCTTCGCTAACCTACACATTTTCATACAAGGAACACAATAAAGGTGTACATCTGCTTCGCTAACCTACACATTTTCGTACAAGGAACACAATAAAGGTGTACACCTGCTTCGCTGACCTACACATTTTCGTACAAGGAACACAATAAAGGTGTTCATCTGCTTCGCTGACCTACATATTTTCGTACAAGGAACACAATAAAGGTGTACAACTGCTTCGCTAACCTACACATTTTCGTACAAGGAACACAATAAAGGTGTACAACTGCTTCCCTGACCTACACATTTTCGTACAAGGAACACAATAAAGATGTACAACTGCTTCCCTGACCTACACATTTTCGTACAAGGAACACAATAAAGGTGTACATCTGCTTCGCTAACCTACACATTTTCGTACAATGAACACAATAAAGGTGTACATCTGCTTCGCTGACCTACACATTTTCGTACAATGAACACAATAAAGGTGTACATCTGCTTCTCTGACCTACACATTTTCGTACAATGAACACAATAAAGGTGTACATCTGCTTCGCTAACCTACACATTTTCATACAAGGAACACAATAAAGATGTACATCTGCTTCGCTAACCTACACATTTTCGTACAAGGAACCAATAAAAGCGTTCATCTGCTTCACTAACCTAAACATTTTCATACAAGGAACACAATAAAGGTGTACATCTGCTTCGCTAACCTACACATTTTCGTACAAGGAACACAATAAAGATGTACATCTGCTTCACTAACCTACACATTTTCGTACAAGGAACCAATAAAGGCGTTCATCTGCTTCGCTAACCTACACATTTTCATACAAGGAACACAATAAAGATGTACATCTGCTTCGCTAACCTACACATTTTCGTACAAGGAACCAATAAAGGCGTTCATCTGCTTCGCTAACCTACACATTTTCATACAAGGAACACAATAAAGATGTACATCTGCTTCGCTGACCTACACATTTTCGTACAAGGAACACAATAAAGGTGTTCATCTGCTTCGCTGACCTACATATTTTCGTACAAGGAACACAATAAAGGTGTACATCTGCTTCGCTAACCTACAAATTTTCGTACAAGGAACACAATAAAGGTGTACAACTGCTTCCCTGACCTACACATTTTCGTACAAGGAACACAATAAAGGTGTACATCTGCTTCGCTGACCTACACATTTTCGTACAAGGAGCACAATAAAGGTGTACATCTGCTTCGCTAACCTACACATTTTCGTACAAGGAACACAATAAAGGTGTACATCTGCTTCGCTAACCTAAACATTTTCGTACAAGGAACCAATAAAGGTGTTCATCTGCTTCGCTGACCTACATATTTTCGTACAAGGAACACAATAAAGGTGTACATCTGCTTCGCTGACCTACACATTTTCGTACAAGGAGCACAATAAAGGTGTACATCTGCTTCGCTAACCTACACATTTTCGTACAAGGAACACAATAAAGGTGTACATCTGCTTCGCTAACCTAAACATTTTCGTACAAGGAACCAATAAAGGCGTTCTTCTGCTTCGCTAACCTAAACATTTTCGTATAAGGAGCCAATAAAAGTGTTCATCTGCTTCACTAACCTAAACATTTTCGTATAAGGAGCCAATAAAGGTGTTCATCTGCTTCACTAACCTAAACATTTTCGTATAAGGAGCCAATAAAGGTGTTCATCTGCTTCACTAACCTAAACATTTTCGTATAAGGAGCCAATAAAGGTGTTCATCTGCTTCACTAACCTAAACATTTTCGTATAAGGAGCCAATAAAAGTGTTCATCTGCTTCACTAACCTAAACATTTTCGTATAAGGAGCCAATAAAAGTGTTCATCTGCTTCACTAACCTAAACATTTTCGTATAAGGAGCCAATAAAGGTGTTCATCTGCTTCACTAACCTAAACATTTTCGTATAAGGAGCCAATAAAGGTGTTCATCTGCTTCACTAACCTAAACATTTTCGTATAATGAGCCAATAAAGGTGTTCATCTGCTTCACTAACCTAAACATTTTCGTATAAGGAGCCAATAAAAGTGTTCATCTGCTTCACTAACCTAAACATTTTCGTATAAGGAGCCAATAAAAGTGTTCATCTGCTTCACTAACCTAAACATTTTCGTATAAGCAACCAATAAAGGCGTTCATGTCCTCACAAAAATTAATAAGGAACATAAGAGAGTTATTGTCCATGTCTCCAAAATATTCATCAAATCCAAACTATAATAATTTATAAAATATATGAAAGTTTCAGATTAATATACATTTGATTTTGCATTTTTCAATTGCAAAAGTGTAAAATACTGACTACAGTATTAAATTATATCTCTTTTACATCATTATTTAACAAGACTGAAGAATTAACAAAATACGAGCGACAATAATGTCAACACGAGATATTCAAATTTATTTCTTAAATGGAACGGGGAATAACAGTTATGTATGCAAGAATTACTATGGTAAAATATCCTCCCTTAGTTAAAAGCTTACCGCACTTATTCTAAATTTATTGTGATGTTTATGGGTTGGTTATTTCAAAGTAACTGCCGTTAGTGTAGCACATGTGGATAGGTTTAAAACATGAACACGCAGGCGCGTCTGCTATAAATATAATATACGCATATTATAATATATCGATACACACCAGAGTGTAGCTTGTTAGTATGGACGGATGAAGGGAGGGGTGACGGAGAGCAGTAGGGCAGCAAATGGCATTGCGACTTGCATACAAAACAGACCCGTTCCGCATTAGTATTCAACAAGCATCAAAATATTGGTACTTTTCTGAAACGGTTTTGCCCTAAACTGTAGTTCCCAAAACTTATACACTTAGTCTATCCACAGTGGAAACACAATCGTAAACATTACCAGTTCACATTAGGCTACCAATGAACTGTAGTTCCCAAAACTTATACACTTAGTCTATCCACAGTGGAAACACAATCGTAAACATTACCAGTTCACATTAGGCTACCAATGAACTGTAGTTCCCAAAACTTATACACTTAGTCTATCCACAGTGGAAACACAATCGTAAACATTACCAATGAACTGTAGTTCCCAAAAATGATACACTTAGTCTATCCACAGTGGAAACACAATCGTAAACATTACCAGTTCACATTACCAATGAACTGTAGTTCCCAAAACTTATACACTTAGTCTATCCACAGTGGAAACACAATCGTAAACATTACCAGTTCACATTACCAATGAACTGTAGTTCCCAAAACTTATACACTTAGTCTATCCACAGTGGAAACACAATCGTAAACATTACCAGTTCACATTACCAATGAACTGTAGTTATTGAAATCGTTAATGTCAACACAAAATTATTACATACGTTTATAATTTTTGTTACCGATATAAATTAAAAACCTTTAATGTGTCAACACACGTTATCGACATTCCATTAACATTTTTTTTTTATTAGCATACGTTTGTTACCTGGTTCCCACAGTAACGTCCCCGGTAACTCTTTCAGCGTATCACTATTGTTATGCAGTACAGGTATATATGTGAATCAGCCTGATGATATGTCGCGACAACATAAGATGGGGGGGGGGGCTATACGCGATAGGTGCGTGCATTATGCCAGTAAGCCGCCAGATTCCCACAGGAACTTCGCCGGTAACTCTCTCAGCGTATCACTAATGTAATGCAGTACAGGTATATATGTGAATCAGCCTGATGATATGTCGCAACAACATAAGGCTGGGGGGCTATACGAGATACGTTCGTGCATCGGTGAAGTAATCCCCTAGATTCCCACAGGAACGTGACCGCTCACTCTCTCTCAGCGTATGACTATTGTTATGCACTACAGGTATATATGTGAATCAGCCTGATGCTAGGTCGCTACAACATAAGGCTGGGGGGCTATACGAGATACATTCGTGCATCGGTAATCCCCCAGATTTCCACAGAAAAGTCACCGCTCACTCTGTTTTAGCGTATGACTATTTTTATACGCTACTTACAGGTACTTGAACTCTCGTATAAAGAAATATTTGATCTACACACATTAGTTACAATCACAGGAAGCTTGGGAGCAGTACTATATGGGATCTTTTACAACCTGAAGCGTTATATAGCCTACAGATAAACATAGGCCTACTTTAGCAATGAACTAAAAACAAAGCACCTAAACGAAATTCAGGCGTCATCTTAAGCATTACAACTTAATCAATTGTAATCCGTTCAAACAAATACGTAAAGCAATATTGTGCTTTAAAATATTAGAACAAAAGTAGTCGAAAACATTTTAGTTACAAAACAAACTATCACAAAAAGACCAGCAGAAAAAGAAATGTGTTCAAAGTCAGGAAACATTTTTTATAAATGTTACAAGATCCTGTTAGGCCCTAATCTTATACACGAAATTAAAGTAGCCTTGTGGCTTCTGTAAAACACGAGTGCTGTTCACTTATTCATGAACTGGCAACTCACAACACGCTGTCCTTTTCTTCCGTTTACACTGCACACTTGTTTAGTGGCGACAGGCGGTGCAATTCACACGTTGAATCATGCATTGTATCTCATCACATAAGTGAATGCGTTTTATCTGTTGCAAAATTTACGTCATTGATGTTTTTAAAAGCAAGATAATTACAAAAACCGATTTGTCTGCAGCACTTTTACCACTATTAGTTTATGGAAAGCTAAAATCACCTTGGAAAACAAACTACTATGATTTTAAAATGCATCAAAAACGTATTCTACGTTTAACTTGAATAATACAAGGGGTATTGTCCTAACTGAATCCATAGCTTTATTCAAGTAGAGGAATAGTTCTTTTAGACTAACTACTCTGCTCTTCCTTCACTAACAACCACTCGTTGTACTGCCCAACTATATTAGACTACGTGGGTTTTCCGACCGTGGTATTTGCGATCCTATTGTTTGAGCACCTGCTGCTGTGGCGTTTCCGACCGATCGGTTTCGAGACGTGGGATTTCCGATCTGTCACCACTCTTCCTATATAAAGGCCTATTAACATAAACAATATACAAATACAAGATACAAATACGTCGGCATAAATGTAGGAAAAAGACAGTGCCGGTTTGTAATATTTTTAAAGAAGAGTTTCAAGATTTAAAGGATAAAGGTTTAGATTTTGTTGCAAATATGCCAAATTATGAAAGTGCAAAGGCTTCTTTGTGCAAAGCAAGGAGAGAAGTTTTAGGGACGACCCAGAACCTTGGCTCTAGTACAGAGATTTACCTCAGTGACCAAATTTTACAACTGAGTGATAGCAGTAGTTTTTTTTTAAATTGACGATGGTGATGTTCCTGGCAAAAGAATCCTTGGCTTTATAATCTCTGGCTTATTTACAAAAAATGGATTAGAGAATTCATATACCTGTATAATATAAACTGTATATACACTTGAGTATAATGGTGTAGAATAATACATTTGAAAGTTTCAGCTGCTACCTGCTAATTTTGGAATTCGTAAACTATTTGACCGAGTTGATACTCGAATATCTTAGTATAAGAATCGAGTCGATTTGATACTCTGTTGACTCGATACCTTTCGAGTAAAATACTCGACTCGTCACATCACTATTGTAGAGTAGGGAATTGAATGGTAGGAAACCCCACGTGGTTTTGTCAGTGGTCGGATCTCCCACGGATGAAATTTTTGTGATCGGAAATACCACACCTACGTCTGTGGTCGGAAGTACACGGTCGGAAAGTAAACGCCACCCTATATTAAAGCATTTGGAGCATTTCTATCTGTGAGGAATGTAAAATGGTCTTCTTACAAGGGAGTGTAGCGGGTAGATATATCTTTATTCCGGCAAAGAGTAGCATACACACGACGGTCGCTACTATATCCTCTACTATGGGTGTCATGTTTCTCCTAACTTTACCATGGTTTACTGTCTCTCATATGCTTTAGCCATATTGGCTGATGGTCTTTAAGCTACTATATCCTCTACTATAGGTGTCATGTTTCTCCTAACTTTACCATGGTTTACTGTTTCTCATATGCTTTAGCCATATTGGCTGATGGTCTTTAAGCTACTATATCCTCTACTATGGGTGTCATGTTTCTCCTAACGTTACCATGGTTTACTGTCTCTCATATGCTTTAGCCATATTGGCTGATGGTCTTTAAGCTACTATATCCTCTACTATGGGTGTCATGTTTCTCCTAACGTTACCATGGTTTACTGTCTCTCATATGCTTTAGCCATATTGGCTGATGGTCTTTAAGCTACTATATCCTCTACTATGGGTGTCATGTTTCACCTAACTTTACCATGGTTTACTGTCTCTCATATGCTTTAGCCATATTGGCTGATGGTCTTTAAGCTACTATATCCTCTACTATAGGTGTCATGTTTCTCCTAACTTTACCATGGTTTACTGTCTCTCATATGCTTTAGCCATATTGGCTGATGGTCTTTAAGCTACTATATCCACTACTATAGGTGTCATGTTTCTCCTAACTTTACCATGGTTTACTGTCTCTCATATGCTTTAGCCATATTGGCTGATGGTCTTTAAGCTACTATATCCACTACTATAGGTGTCATGTTTCTCCTAACTTTACCATGGTTTACTGTCTCTCGCATGCTTTAGCCATATTGGCTGATGGTCTTTAAGCTACTATATCCTCTACTATGGGTGTCATGTTTCTCCTAACTTTACCATGGTTTACTGTCTCTCATATGCTTTAGCCATATTGGCTGATGGTCTTTAAGCTACTATATCCTCTACTATGGGTGTCATGTTACTACTGTCTCCCATATGCTTTAGCCATATTGGCTGATGGTCTTTAAGCTACTATATCCTCTACTATAGGTGTCATGTTTCTCCTAACTTTACCATGGTTTACTGTTTCTCATATGCTTTAGCCATATTGGCTGATGGTCTTTAAGCTACTATATCCTCTACTATGGGTGTCATGTTTCTCCTAACGTTACCATGGTTTACTGTCTCTCATATGCTTTAGCCATATTGGCTGATGGTCTTTAAGCTACTATATCCTCTACTATGGGTGTCATGTTTCTCCTAACGTTACCATGGTTTACTGTCTCTCATATGCTTTAGCCATATTGGCTGATGGTCTTTAAGCTACTATATCCTCTACTATGGGTGTCATGTTTCACCTAACTTTACCATGGTTTACTGTCTCTCATATGCTTTAGCCATATTGGCTGATGGTCTTTAAGCTACTATATCCTCTACTATAGGTGTCATGTTTCTCCTAACTTTACCATGGTTTACTGTCTCTCATATGCTTTAGCCATATTGGCTGATGGTCTTTAAGCTACTATATCCACTACTATAGGTGTCATGTTTCTCCTAACTTTACCATGGTTTACTGTCTCTCATATGCTTTAGCCATATTGGCTGATGGTCTTTAAGCTACTATATCCACTACTATAGGTGTCATGTTTCTCCTAACTTTACCATGGTTTACTGTCTCTCGCATGCTTTAGCCATATTGGCTGATGGTCTTTAAGCTACTATATCCTCTACTATGGGTGTCATGTTTCTCCTAACTTTACCATGGTTTACTGTCTCTCATATGCTTTAGCCATATTGGCTGATGGTCTTTAAGCTACTATATCCTCTACTATGGGTGTCATGTTACTACTGTCTCCCATATGCTTTAGCCATATTGGCTGATGGTCTTTAAGCTACTATATCCTCTACTATGGGTGTCATGTTACTACTGTCGCCCATATGCTTTAGCCATATTGGCTGATGGTCTTCAAGCTACTATGGGTGTCATGTTACTACTGTCTCCCATATGCTTTAGCCATATTGGCTGATGGTCTTCAAGCTACTATGGGTGCCATGTTACTACTGTCTCACATATGCTTTAGCCATATTGGCTGATGGTCTTCAAGCTACCATGGGTGCCATGTTACTACTGTCTCCCATATGCTTTAGCCATATTGGCTGATGGTCTTCAAGCTACTATGGGTGCCATGTTACTACTGTCTCCCATATGCTTTAGCCATATTGGCTGATGGTCTGTAAGCTACAAAAAACATCTTATTTTCATATTGTAAAAACGTAACTCATTCTTCGTGAAAAAGATCTAAATACTCAAGGTTTTGAATACCACTAATGGAATAGTTTCAAAGAATATAATTGTATTGTTATATTAGCCTACAAGTAGCTCGTTTCGAAAAATTCCAATTTAAATTGCTCATTTTTATTGAAACTAGATTATATACATTGGGGAAACATTTCAAAACATCGGCATGGTTTGGATTCTATTTATTTATTCGGGTGCTTTTGGATTCAGTATTAAATTGAATTGAATTTCTTTGTATACATTCCTATCGCAGGATATATGTACTATGTTAGAAACCTTCTAGGTAATGTACTTATCTAAATCATTCTAAACAAACTAATACAGACTTAAATAAATATAATAGGTTCTGACCCTATTACCTGTAAGTGTTGGGTGAGTTTTTGAATACACAAATAATTAATTAAAATTCTATTAAATAACTTACGCAATTTCGTAATTTACAATTTTAGGTTAGTAAGAAGAAATTACTGATTATTGTGAAAATAATTAAAAACGAATGTAATCGAAGTCGAACATTTGTTAAAATTAAAATTATAATTTTTAGAATTTTTAGAATTAAAATTATAAACCTCAATGATTCTGTATTCAATTGAATTGAATATCTTTGTATACACGCGCGCCACCATTCAGAAGATAGATCTACTATGCCAGAAACGACGGAGTGTACCCATCAACTTCCTAAAATGGTAGGGAAGTAAATGTGGTACAACAGTCTAAAGATGGTGTAGTAAATCATAAAATACATTTAAAGAATAGTGCAATAATCCGTGTATATATAGACTGTGTATATATTTCTATATACACACACACACACACACGCGCACACACACACACACACACACACACACACACACACACACACACACACACACACACACACACACACACACACACACACACACACACACACACACACACACACACACACACACACACACACACACACACACACACACACACACACACACACACACACACACACACACACACACACACACACACACACACACACACACACACACACACACACACACACACACACACACACACACACACACACACACACACACACACACACACACACACACACACACACACACACACACACACACACACACACACACACACACACACACACACACACACACACACACACACACACACACACACACACACACACACACACACACACACACACACACACACACACACACACACACACACACACACACACACACACACACACACACACACACACACACACACACACACACACACACACACACACACACACACACACACACACACACACACACACACACACACACACACACACACACACACACACACACACACACACACACACACACACACACACACACACACACACACACACACACACACACACACACACACACACACACACACACACACACACACACACACACACACACACACACACACACACACACACACACATACACACACACACACACACACACACACATATACATATATATATATATATATATATATATATATATATATATATATATATATATATATATATATATATATATATATAATTAATAAATTATAAATATTTCATAAACAAAAATACTTTTAATGAATATATTTATTCAAAGCTTTTCGCCGATAAAATAGTATCACCATCTTCAGAAAAATAATTATCTAATCCTTTGAATAAATATATTCATTAAAAGTATTCTTGTTTATGAAATATTTTTAATTTATTAACTATATTACAAGAAAACATATCGCCATATTTAATATATATATATATATATATATATATATATATATATATATGATGGGTACATATGATGAATAGTTATTATCTGGAGTACATCCGTTCATTCTGCAGTGCATAAAATGGCAGTTCCCACATTTCGCTAGAATCTCATCTAGTATTGAAGGGCGGACTTCAATTGTTGTTGGGTTCACGATGCTAGATTAGATTCTAGCGAAACGTCAACACTGCGATTTTATGCGCTGCAGAATAGACGGATGTACTCCAGATAATAACTATTCATCATATTTTTCCATCCGAGAAGGAGTAATTTCTTGTTAATTAATTAATTAATTAATAAATATTAATTAATTTTCTTATTTAATAATAAAAACAACTAAGACTATTCAAATACAAGAATTATTAATTTATATGCAAAGCTTTTCGTTGAACAGTACCAACATCATCAGGAATGAATAATACAATAATGGAAGATATAAAACCTTGCATTATTGTATTATACATTTCTGATGAAGTTACAATGTTGCAAAAGAAGTAATTAGAAATGCAAGCACCGCTTATACGACTATATCCGCCCATAAAACTTTTCCTGAGCCATGTTAAATACTTACTTTGAATGATAAGTTTTAACGATTTGCTATACTTCAGAACATAACAAAGTGTTCTCACAGTTTTATGTTAAAACTTCTTCTACGAGACAATATTCTAGTTTATCGTAATGTCACTATCAGAATAGCAATCTTTTCTTACTAAAGGCCACAGCGTAAAGTTACACTATTGCAAAAGAAGTAATTAGAAATGCAAGCACCGCTTATACGACTATATCCGCCCATAAAACTTTTCCTGAACCATGTTAAATACTTACTTTGAATGATAAGTTTTAACGATTTGCTATACTTCAGAACATAACAAAGTGTTCTCACAGTTTTATGTTAAAACTTCTTCTACGAGACAATATTCTAGTTTATCGTAATGTCACTATCAGAATAGCAATCTTTTCTTACTAAAGGCCACAGCGTAAAGTTACAATGTTGCAAAAGAAGTAATTAGAAATGCAAGCACCGCTTATACGACTATATCCGCCCATAAAACTTTTCCTGAGCCATATTAAATACTTATTTTGAATGATAAGTTTTAACGATTTGCTATACTTCAGAACATAACAAAGTGTTCTCTCAGTTTTAAGTTAAAACTTCTTCTACGAGACAATATTCTAGTTTATCGTAATGTCACTATCAGAATAGCAATCTTTTCTTACTAAAGGCCACAGCGTAAAGTTACACTATTGCAAAAGAAGTAATTAGAAATGCAAGCACCGCTTATACGACTATATCCGCCCATAAAACTTTTCCTGGGCCATGTTAAATACTTATTTTGAATGATAAGTTTTAACGATTTGCTATACTTCAGAACATAACAAAGTGTTTTCACAGTTTTATGTTAAAACTTCTTCTGCGAGACAATATTCTAGTTTATCGTAATGTCACTATCAGAATAGCAATCTTTTCTTACTAAAGGCCACAGCGTAAAGTTACACTATTGCAAAAGAAGTAATTAGAAATGCAAGCACCGCTTATACGACTATATCCGCCCATAAAACTTTTCCTGGGCCATGTTAAATACTTATTTTGAATGATAAGTTTTAACGATTTGCTATACTTCAGAACATAACAAAGTGTTCTCACAGTTTTATGTTAAAACTTCTTCTGCGAGACAATATTCTAGTTTATCGTAATGTCACTATCAGAATAGCAATCTTTTCTTACTAAAGGCCACAGCGTAAAGTTACACTATTGCAAAAGAAGTAATTAGAAATGCAAGCACCGCTTATACGACTATATCCGCCCATAAAACTTTTCCTGGGCCATGTTAAATACTTATTTTAAATGATAAGTTTTAACGATTTGCTATACTTCAGAACATAACAAAGTGTTCTCACAGTTTTATGTTAAAACTTCTTCTGCGAGACAATATTCTAGTTTATTGTAATGTCACTATCAGAATAGCAATCTTTTCTTACTAAAGGCCACAGCGTAAAGTTACACTATTGCAAAAGAAGTAATTAGAAATGCAAGCACCGCTTATACGACTATATCCGCCCATAAAACTTTTCCTGGGCCATGTTAAATACTTATTTTAAATGATAAGTTTTAACGATTTGCTATACTTCAGAACATAACAAAGTGTTCCCACAGTTTTATGTTAAAACTTCTTCTACGAGACAATATTCTACTTTATCGTGATGTCACTATCAGAATAGCAATCTTTTCTTACTAAAGGCCACAGCGTAAAGTTACACTATTGCAAAAGAAGTAATTAGAAATGCAAGCACCGCTTATACGACTATATCCGCCCATAAAACCTTTCCTGAGCCATGTTAAATACTTACTTTGAATGATATTTTTTAACGATTTGCTATATTTTAGAACATAACAAAGTGTTCTCTCAGTTTTATGTTAAAACTTCTTCTACGAGACAATATTCTAGTTTATCGTGATGTTACTATCAGAATAGCAATCTTTTCTTACTAAAGGCCACAGCGTAAAGTCACACTAATGCAAAAGAAGTAATTAGAAATGCAAGCACCGCTTATACGACTATATCCGCCCATAAAACTTTTCCTGAGCCATGTTAAATACTTACTTTGAATGATAAGTTTTAACGATTTGCTATACTTCACTACATAACAAAGTGTTCTCACAGTTTTAAGTTAAAACTTCTTCTACGAGACAATATTCTAGTTTATCGTAATGTCACTATCAGAATAGCAATCTTTTCTTACTAAAGGCCACAGCGTAAAGTTACAATGTTGCAAAAGAAGTAATTAGAAATGCAAGCACCGCTTATACGACTATATCCGCCCATAGAACTTTTCCTGAGCCATGTTAAATACTTACTTTGAATGATAAGTTTTAACGATTTGCTATACTTCACTACATAACAAAGTGTTCTCACAGTTTTAAGTTAAAACTTCTTCTACGAGACAATATTCTAGTTTATCGTAATGTCACTATCAGAATAGCAATCTTTTCTTACTAAAGGCCACAGCGTAAAGTTACAATGTTGCAAAAGAAGTAATTAGAAATGCAAGCACCGCTTATACGACTATATCCGCCCATAAAACTTTTCTCTTTTGTTTAGAGCTACGATTTTCAACATTTTATACAATAACCCTTTCATATAAAAGGTGCTTTTATTTTTCTGTCGAGTATTAACACTGAAATGTAATTCAACGTCTGCAAACACGTTACTTGCTGTGTCACAGATAAAAGAATAGTTTTTATCCGTGACTTTATGTAACAAAATATTTTGTGGGTGATTTCGGTAGCATCACACAAAATTTAATAATCTTTAATGAATTTAATTTTCACAGAGTTTCAGTAATTTATTGAAATTATATATATATATATATATATATATATATATATATATATATCCTTAATAGGCACAGGTCATTAGGGACTATTTACTGCTTTTTAATAAAGACAGAAAAATGTTTTTTTATCTGCTGCTGCATTTGAAAATGTGAAGACATATTCACAGAAGTTGAGCGTATTTAGATCAGTAAATTCATAGCAGTTTTATATAATAAGACCAGAGTATTCATAGCAGTTATGAATATTAGAATAGAGTATTCATTTATATGAGCGTATTCAGAGCAGATAACAGTTTAGTGGGATAATATTGTACCGAGAGCAGTTGTATGTATTTAGACCATACTATTCATACCAATTACATGTATTGGTGCAGAATATTCATAACAGTTACGTGTATTGGTGCAGAATATTCATAGCAGTTACGTGTATTGGTGCAGAATATTCATAGCAGTTATATGTATTGGTGCAGAATATTCATAGCAGTTACGTGTATTGGTGCAGAATATTCATACCAGTTACATGTATTGGTGCAGAATATTCATAGCAGTTACCTGTATTGAAGTAGAATATTCATTACATTTATATATTGGATAAGATGTAATTTTAGAAGGTTTTTTGTTTTGTAATTTGGCATTTTTTCAAATCGGATGTTATTATTTTTTCCCAACTAAAACAGGTTTGGTTTTAGTATGGAGTAACACCAGGTGTTAATAAACTTCATACCTTTTAGATATATTTTCAAGAAATGTTTGTTAAATCCCTTCTATTAACTCAAAATCTTCTGATATACATATCTTGTACAAATTTTATATCGTTAATGAAACACGGTTTTATTTACCTAATCAAGTTAATTCAACTTATATTGGATGACAATTGACATTAGTAAAGTTTTTTTTAATACTTATTCAATAATTAAATTATAAAAATGTTGGGGTCTATCCGGATTTGAAATATGAATCCTTATGTTCAAAATCCAGCGCGTTTTAGCACTGCGCCAACTTTCTTGAGGTATATGAATTTTTTCTCCCATCTGGTTCTCGTCGAAACCTACATTGTACAACTCTAAACTGTAGCCATAGTTACTACAAAATATCTTAAATAGTGCTGTAAGGTTAAGAATGAATGAAACGAATAAAAAAAACAAACTGGAAATAATAAAACAATAAAATATTTCATTCTTGACCTCAGTAGGAATTTACTTTAAAACAAGTTTTTATATTACTTGCTTCATAAAAACTTCGTGATTTTGAAAAAAAACCCATTATGAATACAATTATGTTGGTGATGCAATAAAAAAGCCAAGAGAATGTATTTTTTTGCAATCTGTTAACATTTTCTGTTCTAATATAAGCGCGTGTAATATCACTAGTCCACTCTCCGACCGATACGAAAGTATTTTCTCGGAAAAGTCCTCTCTTGTATTGACTTTTTCACAAACCTACTTCTAACAGTCGCCTATTTTTCTTTACGTAATAGCAATCATTTTCCCCTAGAATGCAACTTTATTCCATTTACACACAACACATAAATAAGCAAAAGAATTTACTAACAAATTATATTTGTAATCAATTTTTTCTTAATTGAGGTATTATAATATCGTCTGTTAATATTTTATATTATTATTGTAGTTCACATGTATCTTTTTATCTCATTCACAAATACATGTGCCAAAGCGTAAATGTATTTGTAAATTGTTTGCTATGTTTTCTGTATATTTCATTTCACATTTCACTTGTCTTGCTAATAAGCTGCTGTGGAATTATAAAGGAATATTTTCGTTGGTATCTGGTCAACTTTTTGTATTTTAAAACAGTTTTATATTTATTGTCTACGAAGGATAGAAAATATTGTGAATACTGATAGAATTTAGGGATGACATAAAAACCCCTGGTTCTGGAAATAAGGTATAAAGATTGAGAATGACATTCGTGAAGTATATCCGCTCTCTGTCGGGGTCACTGACTCCACCCAATACACAGACATTGGTGACAGCAGGAGTAAGTATAAAGGAATGACATAAAAACCCCTGGTTCTGGAAATAAGATGTAAGGATTGGACGTGACATTCGTGAAGTACTCGTATATCCGCTCTCTGTCGGGGTCACGGACTCCACCCAATACACCGACATTGGTGACAGCAGGAGTAAAATTAAAGGAATGACATATAAACCCCTGGTTCTGGAAATGAGGTGTAAAGATTGAGCGTGACATTCGTGAAGTATATCCGCTATTTGTCGGGGTCATTGACTTCACCCAATACACCGACATTGGTGACAGCAGGAGAAAGACTAAATGAATACCATATAAACAACTGGTTCTGGAAATGAGGTGTAAAGATTGAGCGAGCCGTGAAGTATATTCGCTCTCTGTCGGGGTCAATGACTACACCCAATACACCGATATTGGTGACAGCAGTAGTAAGATTAAAGGAATGGCATATAAACACCTAGTTCTGGAAATAAGGTGTAAAGATTGGGCGTGACATTCGTGAAGTATATCCGCTCTCTGTCGGGGTCACTGACTCCACCCAATACACCGACGTTGGTGACAGAAGGAGTAATATTAAGGGAATGACATATAAATACCTGGTTCTGGAAATAAGATGTAAAGATTGGACGTGACATTCGTGCAGTATATCCGCTCTCTGTCGGGGTCACAGACTCCACCCAATACACCGACATTGGTGACAGCAGAAGTAAGATAAAGGGAATGAAATAAAAACCTCTGATTCTGGAAATTAGGTGTAAAGATTGAGCGTGACCTTCGTGAAGTATATCCGCTCTCTGTCGGGGTCACTGACTCCACCCAATACACCGACATTGGTGACAGCAGGAGTAAGATTAAAGGAATGACATTAAAACCCCTGGTTCTGGAAATAAGGTGTAAAGATTGAGCGTGACATTCGTGAAGTATATCCGCTCTCTGTCGGGGTCACTGACTCCTCCCAATACACCGACAATGGTAACAGCAGGAGTAAGATTAAAGGAATGACATTAAAACCCCTGGTTCTGGAAATAAGGTGTAAAGATTGAGCGTGACATTCGTGAAGTATATCCGCTCTCTGTCGGGGTCACTGACTCCACCCAATACACCGACAATGGTAACAGCAGGAGTAAGATTAAAGGAATGACATATAAACCCCTGGTTCTGGAAATAAGGTGTAAAGATTGAGCGTGACATTCGTGAAGTATATCCGCTCTCTGTCGGGGTCACTGACTCCACCCAATACACCGACAATGGTAACAGCAGGAGTAAGATTAAAGGAATGACATATAGACCCCTGGTTCTGGAAATGAGGTGTAAAGATTGAGCGTGACATTCGTGAAGTATATCCGCTATTTTTCGGGGTCATTGACTTCACCCAATACACCGACAATGGTGACAGCAGGAGAAAGACTAAATGAATGCCATATAAAAACCTGGTTCTGGAAATGAGGTGTAAAGATTGAGCGTGACATTCGTGAAGTATATCCGCTATTTGTCGGGGTCATTGACTTCACCCAATACACCGACATTGGTGACAGCAGGAGTAAGACTAAATGAATGATATAAAAACACCTGGTTCTGGAAATGAGGTGTAAAGATTGAGCGTGCCGTGAAGTATATCCGCTCTCTGTCGGGGTAATGACTCCACCCAATACACCGATATTGGTGACAGCAGTAGTAAGATTAAAGGAATGGCATATAAACACCTAGTTCTGGAAATAAGGTGTAAAGATTGAGCGTGACATTCGTGAAGTATATCCGCTCTCTATCGGGGTCACTGACTCCACCCAATACACCGATATTGGTGACAGCAGGAGTAAGATTATAGGAATGATGTATAAACCCCTGGTTCTGGAAATGAGGTGTAAAGATTGAGCATGCCTTGAAGTATATCCACTCTCTGTCGGGGTCACTGACTCCACCCAATACACCGACATTGGTGACAGCAGGAGTAATAATAAGGAAATGACATATAAATACCAGGTTCTGGAAATAAGAAGTAAAGATAGGACGTGACATTCGTGCAGTATATCCGCTCTCTGTCGGGGTCACTGACTCCACCCAATACACCGACATGACATTGGTGACAGAAGGAGTAAGATTAAAGAAATGACATATAAACCCCTGGTTCTGGAAATGAGGTGTAAAGATTGAGCGTGACATTCGTGAAGTATATCCGCTCTCTGTCGGGGTCACTGACTCCACCCAATACACCGACATGACATTGGTGACAGCAGGAGTAAGATTAAAGGAATGGCATAGAAACACCTAGTTCTGGAAATAAGGTGTAACGATTGAGCGTGACATTGGTGAAGTATATCCGCTATTTGTCGGGGTCATTGACTTCACCCATTACACCGACATTGGTGACAGCAGGAGAAAGACTAAATGAATGCCATATAAACATCTGGTTCTGGAAATGAGGTGTAAAGATTGAGCGTGCCGTGAAGTATATCCGCTCTCTGTCGGGGTAATGACTCCACCCAATACACCGATATTGGTGACAGCAATAGTAAGGTTAAAGGAATGGCATATAAACACCTAGTTTTGGAAATAAGGTGTAAAGATTGAGCGTGACATTCGTGAAGTATATCCGCTCTCTGTCGGGGTCACTGACTCCACCCAATACACCGATATTGGTGACAGCAATAGTAAGGTTAAAGGAATGGCATATAAACACCTAGTTCTGGAAATAAGGTGTAAAGATTGAGCGTGCCGTGAAGTATATCCGCTCACTGTCGGGGTCACTGACTCCACCCAATACACCGATATTGGTGACAGCAATAGTAAGGTTAAAGGAATGGCATATAAACACCTAGTTCTGGAAATGAGGTGTAAAGATTGAGCGTGCCGTGAAGTATATCCGGTCTCTGTCGGGGTAATGACTCCACCCAATACACCGATATTGGTGACAGCAATAGTAAGGTTAAAGGAATGGCATATAAACACCTAGTTCTGGAAATAAGGTGTAAAGATTGAGCGTGACATTCGTGAAGTATATCCGCTCACTATCGGGGTCACTGACTCCACCCAATACACCGATATTGGTGACAGCAGGAGTAAGATTATAGGAATGATGTATAAACCCCTGGTTCTGGAAATGAGGTGTAAAGATTGAGCGTGCCTTGAAGTATATCCGCTCTCTGTCGGGGTCACTGACTCCACCCAATATACCGACGTCGGTGACAGCAGGAGGAATATTAAGGGAATGACATATAAATACCTGGTTCTGGAAATAAGATGTAAAGATTGGACGTGACATTCGTGCAGTATATCCGCTCTCTGCCGGGGTCACTGACTCCACCCAATACACCGACATTGGTGATAGCAGGAGTAAGATTAAAGGAATGACATATAAACCCCTGGTTCTGGAAATGAGGTGTAAAGATTGAGCGTGCCGTTCGTGAAGTATATCCGCTCTCTTTCGGGGTCACTGACTCCACCCAATACACCGATATTGGTGACAGCAGGAGTAAGATTATAGGAATGATATATAAACCCCTGGTTCTGGAAATGAGGTGTAAAGATTGAGCGTGCCTTGAAGTATATCCGCTCTCTGTCGGGGTCACTGACTCCACCCAATACACCGATATTGGTGACAGCAGAAGTAAGATTAAAGGAATGACATATAAACCCCTGGTTCTGGAAATGAGGTGTAAAGATTGAGCGTGCCTTGAAGTATATCCGCTCTCTGTCGGGGTCACTGACTCCACCCAATACACCGACGTTGGTGACAGCAGGAGTAATATTAAGGGAATGACATATAAATACCAGGTTCTGGAAATAAGATGTAAAGATTGGACGTGACATTCGTGCAGTATATCCGCTCTCTGTCGGGGTCACTTTCTCCACCCAATACACCGACAATGGTGACAACAGGAGTGAAGCACAATTGTTATGAAGCAACAAATGTTACCCCTTAAACTTAGGCCATACGCTTTGAAGATTTTCATGCCTATAACTCATCTCGTCTTCGTGAATGTAAACAATGTTGTTTTAATCAAGAAATGACATTTTACTTTCACTTCTGAGCTATCTTACTTGATCAGTCTCCCTCTATATATTCTAAACCCTTAATCGGTTACGAAATTATCTTTAATCCCCCCACACACAATTACCGGAGGTCATCTCTGTGTCTGTGATAATTGGTTACGGAATTATCTTTAACCCCCCCCCCCACAACTACCGGAGATCATGGCTGTGTCTGTGATAATCGGTTACGAAATTATCTTCCTAGTCTCCTTCACAAGTACTGTTGATCGTCGCTCGTGCCTGACACCATCAGTTACGAAATTATCTTTAATCCCCCCTCAACTACCGGAGGTCAACTCTGTCTCTGTGATAATTGGTTACGGAATTATCTTTACCCCCCCCCCCCACAACTACCGGAGATCATGGCTGTGTCTGTGATAATCGGTTACGAAATTATCTTCCTAGTCTCCTTCACAAGTACTGTTGATCGTCGCTCGTGCCTGACACCATCAGTTACGAAATTATAGTCAAAGCTCTAGCATAGGTATCGGTAATTATCGCTGATGTATGTCTTCATAGTTACGAAATTATCTTTCTAGTCTCCCTCACAAGTACCGTTGATCATCGCTCATGTCTGTCACCATCAGTTACGAAATTATAGTCAAAGCTCTCCCATAAGTACCAGTAACTATCCCTGACGGCTGTCTTCATCGGTTACAAAATTATCTCCCCCCCCGCAATTACTGGTGATAATCTCTCGCCCCCTGTAATAATCGGTGACGAAACTATTTGCATAGTCCTCCCCCGCTGAAGCACCGGGAGAAGTACCTGAATAAGCCATAAACATAATCCTATGAAATAGTTTTTAAAGTAAGTTATTTTAAATTACAACACAGTGTACATAATTCCAGCCTGGAGAATTAGCCCTTCTGTAACCAAAGCATTTCACACGTGTTTTTGTGAAAGAAAATATTTTAAACGGAAAATGGATACAATCTGGTGAGGTTTTGCCAGTTATACAATCGTCGAATGCTATCAAGGCAGCAGTCAATGAATAGCTCCAGAATACAGCTTTACTGTTAAGCATTTCAAAACAGTTGTAGTTAATATAAATACTTTAATTAATTAATTAATTTAATACTTTAATAAATTAATCACTGACGTTTAAACATCAGTATTTTCTGTTACGTGAAACAACGTTTCAGTGCAGTTTCGTAACAACATACAAGAAATTATAGTTACTTTTGCGCGTTATAGATTACTTAATGGACTCTTGGGGGAGTTATTTACGGATTCGCATTGGTTAAATTTGTTTTATTTCAGTAAGAAGAGACAGAATGTGAAGGATGGCACTGTAGAGAACTGCTAGGTCATACAAGTTGAGCACATTTTTATAAGATTCAAGTTATTTATAACAATTATGGAAATATATTTACCCACTCTCTACAGAATTAACAGTAAATATTCAACATGGCCCCCTTAATGTTGCAGTTGAGAAACTAAACTATAGGTCCAAAATTATAAGTGTACTGTAATAGAATAAACTTAGAAAATGAGTATATTAATTCTTCTGAAAACCTTGGTCATTAAGTCCAACAATAAGAAACTAACTTAAAATACAAACATTCTTGATTACAATTTTATAAATAGTTTAAAAAAAGAACTGAATCGTTTTAAAATTATGTTTAGACGATATTCAGTGAAATATTTCAATTATATGTTCAACGTCTTACTAAGAAGAACGTCAAGTTAAAGAAGAAATCTTTGAAACCAATAATTCTTCAGAAATAGTTTCATTTCAATATTAATGATAAGAAAACATAAATGAAAATAACAAGATAATTCATTTTAAAACTTTTGAGAAGTATAATCCTAATAGAAACATAAACGCAGTTGACATTAGAAAACAAAACAATATTCCCTCCAATTCGAGTGTTAATATCCGTGCAGCGTATTCAAGAAGAGTTGTAACAACATGAAATGAGGTTAGGTTATGCGCCTAGAAATAGTACAGATGTAAACAATGCTTCGCTCAACGAACCGGAACACGTGCTTTTATCTATAACGGCTCCGCACTAACACAATTAATTTAATGAAGATTTTTACTTTTATTCACTTATGAAAATAAACAGTATTTATCCTTTTATAAGACTGGAGCTTCAATTATAACAATTAAATACAATACAGACAAGAGAAAACAATCTATATACCAACTGCATTGGCAATAGCAAATAATAATGTGGGTGGCCGTTTTTTCAGAAACATGTGACTACTATAAATGCACTGTTACGCTACGTTTTACAAGAAACTAATAAAACTAAAACGAACAGTACTTACGCTTTATAATATAAAATCTTTCAGCTATTGGCAACACTAAAGCCTGATATCACTATGTCGATCTATAATTATTTAACTGAAAAATGAATTGAACCGAAATATATCCAAAGGAGCACTGGTGAGACACGGGAGTTGACTGGACTGGTGGAACCCCATCGATCAGTCTTGCGCCACCGTTCGGTCGCACTCGAGACTGCTCGGCTACCAACCCCGTCAAGACACGCCCCGCCCCATCAACACTTACTTTCGTATAATCAACATACATACACGTGAAAACTCTATAAGAAGTGACAGTTTACAAGACCCCCTACTGAGATATGTACGTCCCAATGTCAAAATGAACAAATGTACAAGGAAAGATTCAATCTTAATTTACATTTTAAATTAAACCAATAATTGGATTTCTCTTTTGAATATCATTCTGGCACTTGATAGAGGGTTCATTAAACACTTGTAACCTTTGTGAGAGATGCATAAACATAAACGAAACTATTTCATCATTAAGACCGTTTAAAGTGAAACTATTGCAAAACTAGAAGAAAATGCAAATGCCAAACGTTAAAGTCTGTGCGTTTGTAAAACAGCCGCGTGTAGAAGATAGTAAAATACTGTAGTAAATGTATTCTAATTATATTAGAATTCGTATATTGTGCGAGCGTAAAATGAACGAAAAAGAATAAAATGGCAAAAACACAGGAGCTAGTGTCACAAACTTGTAGTTCTCGAATGTGTAGAGTCCGAAAACCTTACACTACTGTCCGTAACAAAAGTTTGGAGACTCGAGTTTGACTGCTCATAAAATCTAAATTATGCTATCAATTTTTACCATATATATATATATATAGAATATATATATTATATTATATTATATATTCGGAATATAATTCCGAAACAATTTTATTGTTCACACTAAATACATTCATTTTAAATAAATCTCTGTATAGAATCCAAATCGCTCATTTTATCTTCAAAAGTGAAGAACCAATATAAAGCTTCGCAACTGAGAGAAATTTAGCGATCTTTGTAAAATGATTCTACCTAATGGAAAACAAATTAAAACATGAAACGATTTTAAAACAGAACAAATGCCATAAAATAAAAAATTAATCTCACAAAACTAGTTTTTTTTTGTTAAATTTATTATCAGAATATTTAGCAAGCGCCAATCATACAAATGACTTCCATAAACGCCCGATGTATTTTATAATCCTTTAGGACTACGTTAATATAACTTAAACATTTAGTTTTGAACCTTTCTTGCGCAATAAAAAAAACCGCTTTACCTTTAAACACTATGGAAATTCAAGTGTTTCACTTACAGCAAACCTATTGATTCTATAATTAAAAATTACTTAACTAAGTAAATACGTAATGGCTTACTTGCTGACGCGTTTCAAAACATTCGTTCCTTTTATGAAGCTAACCCTCTACTGGCGGCATCGTGTTAGGTACAAAGGCTAAAACGGGAGGGATGTATGACTGTGGAATGGGGTGGGTTATTTTGATTGTCTGTCATTAAAGGAAAAGGCTTCAAAATGTGTGTGATCATTTAATATGTTTTCTTTATCTGTTGCGTAGTGTTTGTATATCTCCTTTTTTCTAAAGTTGTTAGTTTTTTACTTTATTTTAATACGTGGAGAACATTTAAATTAGTATGTATGTAGTGTGTGTTGCGTGTTTTTTTTGGTGTTTGTGTAGCTGGATTTTGGGTGTGTTTGATTTCTTTGGGTAATGTGTTCTTCGAAGCGTGTATAGAATGACCTGCCGGTTTGGCCGATGTAATAGCTGGGACAATCATTACATCTTAATTTGTAAATACCTGATAGTTTGTATTTGTCTATTTGTTTTTTAAAAGGTTGTATGTGCTGTCTTAAAGTGTTTGTTGTTTTGTAAAATATTTGGTAATGTAGTTTTTTTGAATGTAGAGGCTATTTTGTGAGTGTTTTTGTTGTGGTAGGTGAGAGATATGTATTTGTTGTTTTTTGTGTGGTTTGTCTGCGTGGCCGTTTGATAATGTTCATGTTTAATTTTCCTGCGTATGTTGTCTATGAGTGTATGTTGGCAGCCGATTTGTTGAGCGATGTATTTTTTCTATTGAAATATAAAACTGCGAAGCACACATTTTATTATTATTTATTTTATTACTTGCCTCAAGTGAGAAGTGAAACATAATTCTCTACTCAGTGTCGCTTCCCCCGGATAGCCACCTCCGAGGCAACAGTCACATAAAAGATCCCCCAAGCAATGAAACACTACGGCCATCAGACAGACCATAAAACAAACTACCAAAATATATATTTACTGCTTCTGAAAAGCGAAACCAAACAGAGAGCAATCGCTAAACCCTAGCTTCGTGTTAAATATTAACTAGGACATGAACACAGGTCATGTTCATAGTCATGAGGTAAGTTTCCCTTTATGTAAAGTTTTATGTTAGACGAATTTAGCACAAGAACAGTCAAACGCAACTACATTATTTGTTGCTTAGTTTTGTAATCGAAGTTTTAAATAGCAATTAGTAAAAATACAAACAAAATCGTTAATGTCAGAAAAACATTATCAAAATTGTTTGGAAAAATATTTCAAAGGTCTTTAAATTATAGGAAAGTAAAAAACGAACGCTTGTAATAGAGAAAAAAGGTTATGTAACATTTGCAAAAATAAACAGCGAACTTTAGAAATGCTGTTTTGGAGTATTATTGGGGGTGGTTTTACTGGCAACAAAATACACTGAGGCCATCATGTTTATGTGTTTGAGTAATTACATGAAACCGTATACTTTAGCTTTTATATCTTTTACGACGTGTTCGTAATCAGAATGTTGAAGTGTGCTGTATCCACTAACAGCCTTATAATCTGTATGATGGGAAAACAGTTGTCTATGGGAAATCTATTTTGCTCTACCGTGTACGACGATTTGTTTTTTAAAACTCTCAAATTAAAAATAACTATAAGCGGCAGCAAGAGGTTCTATTCGTAGTTTAAGGCCTTAAGGAATGTTATTAAATTCCTCCTTTTAGCTCTAACTCTCCTCATATATATTTTGTACACATTTTCAATTGTAAATCAAATACGTTTTTATTCATCCAATCAGGTTCAAATTCATATTTTTAAACCTTCATGTTAATACAGTTTCTTCGAATATTTATTCAATAATTAAATTAGAAACATTTAGCTGGTTTAGATCGGATTCGCTTCGGCGCTTTGGTATTGAGCCAACTTTCCCATAGCTAGTAATGTACTTCTCAAAGATGCATATAAATTTTTCTTTTGACCCCATCTGGTTGTCGTCGAAATCTCCATTGAATCACCTTAAATTGTCGCCATGGTTACCACACAATATCATAAATAATGCTGTAGAATTAAAAATGATTGAACGGAATATAATAACCAAACTGGATTAACGGTATCGAACATTGATTCATCAACGGACAATGGAGAAGGAATGCTAAAAGAAAATACAACATAATGCAAGCGACGAAAAAAAGAAAGCCTATAAAAAGTAACAAAGAAAAATAATAGCCCGAGACCATACATAGAAAGGAAAATGGAGAATTGCAAGGAAATTCGCTTTATATGTTGCCACTTAATATTGTTATTGTGGCACATGCATATTCAAATTTATGCAATTCAATTTATAATTGTAATTATAAAATTAACAGAAAGAAACTAAAATAAAATATTTTATTTTAATTGACTTTAAACAAATGTTTTTATATAACTTGTTTTATTTAAAACATTGACTTTAATATTATGTACTTAGAGTTGTTACATAAGTTTAACCGGGAAAATTAATTTGTTTATAGCATTTACAGTGGTCGTATCGTACAAAGCTTCAATTGCATCTACTTCGTACATTCTTTAAAACAAAGAGGTTGAAATAAACCAATATGCATATAAGACCCATTAATAAAGCATTTTAAAACGTAGATTTGATTGTTCAAAGTAGTTCGAACAGGTTTTCCTTCGCCTGTTCTGTAACGAATCTGGTATTTTTTTAAAAAACAAGGAAACACTCTTCCAGAAAATAAATCCCGTGCACCAGCGTAAAAGCGCCTCTATTTGGAGAAGTTTTAGTACGAGATTTCTCTGATTTTATTTAAGCGCAAGGTTTCCTTTACCCGATGTGATTCAAGAGTTCTCGGTCGGGGCAGTAAAATACATGTGTTTTACGCTACCCCCCATCACGGGCGTTTGGTTTGTTTATACCTCCCGCATCACATAGATTTTACTGCACTTCATTTGATTTGTATGAAAACTGTTTATTTCGTTCGCAGAAATTACGTATTAACAAACGACTTTGTCGTATATGGCAACACGAACTTGTCAAACCTACTAATATTTGCGTTGAATGGCTTTTAATCATTTCTAGCTGAGCTCGCATAATCAGTACACATTAAGTAGTACACAAATAAAACCATTGAAATCCAGCTTACAATATTTTTCAAGTCATTAAAGCAGTGAGGCATGCTTCAAAAATTACGTTGCCATCATCAGTGACGAACAAACACTAATGATACAATCTTAAAAAATATTGTGATAGTTGAGTTTTTATTGTTATATGTGAGAATTATCATAATCTAACCCTATATGGCTTTATACACTAAGTTATATTATAAAAGAACACACACTTTGAAGCGAAGTGAAACACCACTTCAACGCTTTTGCAATATATATTTTTTGAAATGTAAGGAAACCGACATTAAAGCTGAGTAAATATGTATGTTAATATATTTCCCCTCTATTAAAACTGATTTTTTATTGTTATATGTGAGAATTATCATAATCTAGCCATATATGGCTTTATACACTAAGTTAGATTATTAAATAACACACACTTTGAAGCGAAGTGAAAGACCACTTCAACGCTTTTGCAATATATATTTTTTGAAATGTAAGGAAACCGACATTAAAGCTGAGTAAATATGTATGTTAATATATTTCCCCTCTATTAAAACTGATTTTTTATTGTTATATGTGAGAATTATCATAATCTAGCCATATATGGCTTTATACACTAAGTTAGATTATAAAAGAACACACACTTTGAAGCGAAGTGAAACACCACTTCAACGCTTTTGCAATATATATTTTTTGAAATGTAAGGAAACCGACATTAAAGGTGAGTAAATATGTATGTTAATATATTTCCCCTCTATTAAAACTGATTTTTTATTGTTATATGTGAGAATTATCATAATTTAGCCATATATGGCTTTATACACTAAGTTAGATTATAAAAGAATACACACTTTGAAGCGAAGTGAAAGACCACTTCAACGCTTTTGCAATATATATTTTTTGAAATGTAAGGAAACCAACATTAAATGTGAGTAAATATATATATTAATATATTTCCCCCCCCCTTATTAAAACTGGTTTTATTAGACCAATTACTAACTTTCTTGCATTTTCTTAACCTAAATACTGATATAAATAAAGTGCCCATTGACTCATTAGTTCTTGTCTGAACACTGTCAATACATATTATATTAGAACTAGCACAGCACAACACAACACTACACTAACTCAAATGGTTTGGTTCTCTTCAATCTTCTAACCATGGACTGGTTATCGAGAGGTTGAAGAGCCACTGTACTTGGATGAAGGTGAAGCCTCTTTTCATGTTTGCGCCACCCTCTTTATTTCTTCTAGTATCGTCGGAATATTTAGATCCGTGTGAATATCTTTGTTTTTTACCAAGGGGCATTAACCATATTCCTCAGTACTTTATTTTGGAAAATCTAGAGAATTTCTACATTAGATTCCTTTGCACACCCCCACAGTTGACTGCCATACATCCAAACTGGTTTCAAAATCTGATTTTTATTTTATTTCCTAATGAGAGGTTTGAATCTCTATCTAAGAGCCAATAGTGCTTACGGTATTTGATATTTAATTCCTCCTTCTTTTTCTTGATGTGGTGTTTCCATCTTAGTTTAGCATCTAGGTTCATACCTAGATATTTAGCTTTATTTTCATAAGGGACGATGACTCCGTTAACATCCATTAACGGAGGATCTTTCAGTGAAGTTGATGTATGTCAATATTAGCCCAAATATAAATACTGTGATCAACTAATTATTCAACAGAGTTAAAGATTATTTATTAGTCATTTATAGATCCAGATTGATTAAAAACATAAAGCCATACATTTCTAAGTGTAACTATAAAGATAAAGCAATAAATTAATGGTAATGTTTCGGATAGCACTCAATGTTATATATCTCAGGGATGTTTTGGTCATTTATTCTGTTGAGTATTTTGAACATAGTGTTGTATTTACTGTATCATTATATTTGCCAATTAATAATTTCCTAAGATATTCATTTATTGACGGTTTGATGTTCTTTTTATTATTTTTATGTGACTTATGGAACTATTGCTTGTTCAGGTAAATACTACAGGCCATCAGTAGGAATAGTGTTCTGGAGTATAACGTAACCTTCGCATACACATTCACACGCGCTGACCTGTCTATCTGCCATCGAAGGCTTTTCATGAGACATCTAAAGGTCAAATTTTATAAGCAGGCACTTGGGTCTTAGGTAGAAATTGTGTATTAGTCGTCTAGAAAACATCAGGCACTGTCGTCATCCCTCGTGGATGCCATAAATCACGGCCTACCCTTAGACAATACTATTAGCACGCTTCCGTGAACGCCCTATTTATACAAACAATTAAAAGTAGACTATTAATAAGTAACAAACTTAGTCAGGTCAGCGGAAGTTCAAGGGTCGATATTTTTGAAAATGACCTGCAGCCTCCAAGTTCCAGATTATAAAAATATTACCTATACAAGGCATTAACTTGGACAAACACGTAAAGATCATTACCAGAATTTTGTTAACAATAATTTGTAAACTACAACTAATTTTTCATATACTTCATACGTATTACAAGTACCAATACGTGGTGTTTGCCTCTATTTCAAAAAACTTATATTTGGATTAAAAAATGTCAGCAAAAATTACCTAAATGTTACGGTTAGAACATTTTTAGTTGTGCCTAGTAGGTGACTCATTGGTGGTAGGTAGGCCGGGTCAGTGCGAGTGTGTGATTGAGGGTCGCCTAATTCTCAAAGACGCTTTCGAGTCTGGATTGAGTATATACGACTGGCACAGAAAAATTGCAGGGATTACTTACAGCTCCTGGCGCTCTCTCTCTCTCTCTCTCCCTCTCTCTAAACGTAGAAATAAACTAGTTCCAGTAAAACATTTCTTTGCGTTACGACCGGTTTCTTCTAACTCACGACTTTGAGTTACGGTATGTTTCTTTTAAATCACGAATTTTACGTTACGACATGATTCTTCTAACTCGCGACATTTGCGTTACGGTCTGTTTCGTCTAACTCGCTACTTTTGCGTTACTGTCTGTTTCTTCTAACTCACGACTTTTGTGTTACGGCCTGTTTCTTTTAACTCACTCCTTTTTCGTTACGACTTGTTTCTCCTAACTCATTATTTTTGCGTTACTACCTATTTCTTCTAACTTACTACTTTTGCGTTACAAAATGTTTTTTTAACTCACAACTTCTGCGTTACGGTATGTTTCGTCTAACTCGCTACTTTTGCGTTACGGTCTGTTTCTTCTAACTCACGACTTTTGTGTTACGGTCTGTTTCTTTTAACTCACAACTTTTGCGTTACGGTCGGTTTCGTCTAATTCGCTACTTTTGCGTTACTGTCAGTTTCTTCTAACTCACTAGTTTTGCGTTACGACCTGTTTTTAACTCACAACTTTTGCGTTACGGTCTGTTTCTTCTAACTCACTACTTTTGCGTTACGACATGGTTCTTCTAAGTCGCTACTTTTGCGTTACGGTCTGTTTCTTTTACCTCGCTACTTTTGCGATACGGTTTGTTTATTCTAACTCACGAATTTTGCGTTACGTCTGTTTCTTCTAAGGATAGGAAGAGTTCAGATATAAGTGTCGTATTTATTTGCGTATGTCACTAAACTTTACAGTATTTATACACTTAATAATTTCTTACCTACTATACCCGTTACATAAGAATGTCTTAACCAAGATAAAAAGGAGACAATAAAAACTAAAATTGTATTAATGTTAAAATGTAATAAAAACCAAATCTTTATACAAACTCTTCTATAGTGTGCGTTCTAACAGGCGAACGCTTTTCTCATTTACTCTGTTGTGTTCAAAGTTGAAAAAATCGATTCAGCCCACAACTTGGCTATTCAATTATCGGACTGTGCAACCCACATTTCACATGCAATATTTCATGAATTTCCCGCGTTTTTCTCTGAAGGGACGAACGCTTTACCGGACTCCATTTTAATCCACAATCTTGATTAACCCCGAGATTTATGTTGAGTGGCAACGTTTACTAAGATTACTGTTGGCAAGTTCGAAAGTTAAGCAGGCTCAAAGATTTACTCGACAACAGAAACTTGCTGCTCTAGGGGTAGAGAAGTTTTTGGGTGGTGGTTTCTTTGAGGAATTTGACGGTGATTGACATAACCAATCTACCGCGTAATTTACGATTCTAAAAGTTAGGGAGGAATTTCGCAGAAACAAATCGGAATTTGTGTATAGAAACACTAGCTGTTCTAAGTAAGACAAAGTTAATAACGAACGGATCTGCACTTTTACGAAGTCTAACAAGTCTCATCAACCACTATGTAGTTACTGTTCTATTAGAGCTTATGGTTCATATAACCACTTCAGTGGTTAACCACTACTGCAAACATTAACCCCTTCTTTCACTGAAGTAACATTAGAAACGTTCTACCCTTTCGAAACACGGCACTAGTTCTAGTTAGCCATGTATATGCTGTATACTATAGCATGTAGCCTATATGAGTACGAATTCTTACCTAGAGCTTCCGTGGTTTCTTGATCATTAATTCTTGACCGATAGTATAGTAGTATTAATTGTGCTTAAATAGCTTAAAAGCAGTTTCCTCATGGACAGAATTGTTTCAAACAAGTTACTGAAACTATAGAATGACTAACATCAAGACGCTATAAAAAAATTGGGAAAATGTTGTTTTCTTTACGCCTTTAATAAACTGATAATAATTTATTACTTAATTACTTAAACAATAGTTTATGACTATCCGAACTTTATATTTAGTAAATTTGTTAAAACTTACTGAGACAGAACGGTTTCGATCGCTATGTGCCGATCTTCATCCAGTGTCTTCTGCTTGGAGATGTTGGGTCAAGCGGTGACGGTTTTAAAGGTAGGTTTTCGATAGTATCGAAGTGTATGTATGTGTGATTTGTATTGTGTTTGTTCGTTTAATATGTTTGTACTTTATGTGTCTGTAAATTTCATATTGTTCTAGTGTGTTGAGATGTGGTCCTTTCTTGTTGATGTGTAGAATTTCTAGGTTTTGGTAAATGTCTGTGTATTTGTGTCCTGTATCTTTTATGTGGTTGAGTTGGTGTTCTGTTTGTGTTCCTCGACTCTTTGTTTAAAGCTGCGACCTGTTTTAATTTTAACAACCTCAACATTTCAAATCCAAATTTTCTTGTACAAAATTATAAAATTCTCCTTTTTTAAAATTACAATTTCTCTGTCATACAAATACAAACACTTCTTATCGGACTCATAATCTACAAAACAAAAAGAAATTAAAACAACAAAAATACTGTTATATTCAAGATATGATAGTGTGATCAGAAAACTACGTAATCGAGATTCATGAATCGATTCCGGCCCATATAAACGAGATCATTGCAACGACTTCAACCACTCAAAGAGAGGCAAAAAAAGAAAGCTGAATGCTAGAAACCTTCCGAGTTTAAATATATTCCGAGTTTCTATATTTTTTGTTATTATTAAGTAAAATTGTAAAAGTTGTCCAAAAACGAACTAAAACTGAAAGATCTTTTTCAAAATAATTTTAAATTTTGAAAACAATGATATTTTCAACTAAATACGTTTAATATTAGTAGATGTTTAAAAACCTTTTAGAGGATATACGTTCGTGCTATAAATTTCATTACCTTTCGGTAGTAATTTTTTAAATTTGTCTACAAATTATGACTTTTTTAAAATATAAAATTGTAAACAAGATTACTTTATTGATGGAACAGAAATAATGGTAACGAATTGAATTTTTTATTTCCCTAATGTTTTTAGTAAGTAATGTCTTTATATCCCTTACAAACCTTCATGTGGGCCCGAACATCCGCGGAGGAACTGTACATGTGCAGTCTATAAACATGCTAGAGAACGTCAGAGTATTACAGGTGAAAGAGAAGGACGTGGTAACGTGCCTACAGATTTGTACAGATGACAGAGGACGTTAAGAGTTGTAAATATTTTAGAGATTATAAAGGATGATGGAGGATTGTACAGGTGGCAAAGTAAGATTGTAGAGGATTTAAATAAGGCTGTAGAGAAGGACGTGGTAACGTGCCTACAGATTTGTACAGATGACAGAGGACGTTAAGAGTTGTAAATATTTTAGAGATTATAAAGGATGGTGGAGGATTGTACAGGTGGCAAAGTAAGATTGTAGAGGATTTAAATAAGGCTGTAGAGAAGGACGTGGTAACGTGCCTACAGATTTGTACAGATGACAGAGGACGTTAAGAGTTGTAAATATTTTAGAGATTATAAAGGATGATGGAGGATTGTACAGGTGGCAAAGTAAGATTGTAGAGGATTTAAATAAGGCTGTAGAGAAGGACGTGGTAACGTGCCTACAGATTTGTACAGATGACAGAGGACGTTAAGAGTTGTAAATATTTTAGAGATTATAAAGGATGGTGGAGGATTGTACAGGTGGCAAAGTAAGATTGTAGAGGATTTAAATAAGGCTGTAGAGAAGGACGTGGTAACGTGCCTACAGATTTGTACAGATGACAGAGGACGTTAAGAGTTGTAAATATTTTAGAGATTATAAAGGATGATGGAGGATTGTACAGGTGGCAAAGTAAGATTGTAGAGGATTTAAATAAGGCTGTAGAGAAGGACGTGGTAACGTGCCTACAGATTTGTACAGATGACAGAGGACGTTAAGAGTTGTAAATATTTTAGAGATTATAAAGGATGATGGAGGATTGTACAGGTGGCAAAGTGAGATTGTAGAGGATTTAAATAAGGCTGTAGAGAAGGACGTGGTAACGTGCCTACAGATTTGTACAGATGACAGAGGACGTTAAGAGTTGTAAATATTTCAGAGATTATAAAGGATGGTGGAGGACTGTACAGGTGGCAAAGTAAGATTGTAGAGGAATTAAATAAGGCTGTAGAGAAGGACGTGGTAACGTGCCTACAGATTGGTACAGATGACAGAGGACGTTAAGAGTTGTAAATATTTTAGAGATTATAAAGGATGGTGGAGGATTGTACAGGTGGCAAAGTAAGATTGTAGAGGATTTAAATAAGGCTGTAGAGAAGGACGTGGTAACGTGCCTACAGATTTGTACAGATGACAGAGGACGTTAAGAGTTGTAAATATTTTAGAGATTATAAAGGATGATGGAGGATTGTACAGGTGGCAAAGTAAGATTGTAGAGGATTTAAATAAGGCTGTAGAGAAGGACGTGGTAACGTGCCTACAGATTTGTACAGATGACAGAGGACGTTAAGAGTTGTAAATATTTTAGAGATTATAAAGGATGATGGAGGATTGTACAGGTGGCAAAGTGAGATTGTAGAGGATTTAAATAAGGCTGTAAACAGTATTTCAAAAATAAAAGTATCATAAACGATGAAACCGAGTATGGTCTCGGTATGACAGAGGAATACAGCTCCGATTACTATAAGATAGCATCTCGTTGCGTGCAAATAACAGCGTGATTGTACGGGGTGGAGGAACGCCGGGCGCAGCACGCACATACAAACTACACGTGCGACAAGAATCATCATTATACATTTCTTTATAAATCTCTTCTGATTCAAAGTTACTAAAGTAATTTTAAGTTTCATAATTATGTCTCACGTTAAAAACATTTACATTTATAGGTCTACCCATCTTAACGCGGTTCTGCCCCCTCGTTCTTCATACACATTTGCTATTACCTAATCTGAACTGGAATAATAATTAAAAGCACCGGAGTTGGCGTGCGAGATATTACAACTGTTTCCCCCCAGGCAGGCACAGACTGTCAGGATAGAACTGATTCACTTCGCGTTACGCTTCGGCGACTCCATAACTCTGCGCAACTTTACGCAAATAAATTAAAACTCTAGAACTCACAAAATACAAGAGCGAAACAGTTTCCAGACGGTTTACGATTAAATGATGAAATATACTCAATGCATATAAATATATGTTACTTGAGAATATATTATCACATAATTTTGTTTATTTAATCACCACCAACCTATTAGGCTGCTGACATAGAGAAAGCAACTGGTGACGGAAACGCAACGCAAACTTGAGTTGCTTTTTCACAGCATATAGCGTTGAATTCATAGCGATGTGATAGCAACGCGACTAGTGAGTGATACAGAAACTATAGTTGCTCCAGTCACGATATGCTGTAAACTCGTTGCTCAGTTTCTCAGTTGCCAGCAGTATTTGTTGTGTTGTGTATGCATTACTCAAGACTGTGTTCTCGTATTTAAATAATAATTATTTTTATTTGTATTTTTCTTGTGTTTCGGTTTCTATGAATAGTGTTTTATTATACTGGTATAATATGTCAGAAAAACAAAATATTGCTGGTTCTGGTCACGATGTCTGTACCCAACAACTTTAAGACGATATAAATGATTACCAACAATTTTTTCAAAATATATAAAATCGGCACTTGGACTATAAAATTTAATTTGTTTAAGAACTAATTATTATTTCATTGTAATTTAACGTTATTTTGAGTTTTGCAGTTATACATAAATGAGCAATTAACCTTAGCTGAGTGTTATTGTTAATCTTTCTCGAGCCGAAATGTTTTTCTCCATCTTTCTTAAAATATAGACAAGGACGGCATCCTCCTCAGACGACATAACTGACAACTAAACTAGCAACTTTATCCGAACAATCGTGTAAACCGACTAGCAACTTTACTTATAGCAACTCAAGTTTACGTTGCGTTGCCGCCACCAGTTGCTTTCTGTATGTCCGCAGCCTTAGTAGAATTACCACCATTGAAGTTACAAACGTATCTTATTTTGTTATAAGCAATGCCACTTAAAATCAGCTGGAATCGTAATGATCAATGGATCTTTGTACGTAATGAGATGTTATTGTTTATAAAATCTGCAATCTGCTGTTTACCGAACTAAACATATGCGTTGAAAATTGTTATAATGAAGTTGTATATGAAAAATATATTATTGGAATATGGAGTATTCATAAAGAATTTTATTTACAAAAATAATGTGTACTCTTCAAGGTACACGAAGGACGAGAAACCGGGTTAATATAAAAACATTTTTACTTCATATAGTAAAACCGGTTCTTTTCTTATAATATCACATTGTTCTTTCAGGCACTTCCTATCTAAACTGCAACATAATTAAGTAATAGTATTTTACTCCAAAATAACTCAGAAAAAAGAACTAGCCTCCGAGAGATTTAAACCTTAAGATAGCAAGTGACGTTTTCCAAAGAAACTATTTAAAGTGCGTAAAATGGCTATTTCGGTCTACGAGAAATTACTGCCATGAACCTCAAAGAAAACAACGTTGGTCTGATATCTATCTTCTTTGAAAAAAATTATCCATCGGAAAATTTGTTATTTTGTACAGTCGTACTTCTGTGGGGAACTTTAATTGTAAACAATATAATCTTTTAAAACTATCAACTAATTCCAATGCATAGTTTATTTCGAGGTCAAATTTTTAATTAAAATTTTCTTTATTCATGTCTGCCATTATTGAACTGTACAGTCGGATACGATAATGTATTTGTACAGTCAGATTTATTGAGGTAAGTTAGGCCCAGCTTCTTCAGCTACTCTTGGGTTTAATACATTTCTGAAAAGCTTAATGTTTTATCATATTAAGCAACCAAAACTTATATCGCATAGTTCATTAAAGCAAACTCATAAATCACGCCCCATTCTACTATAATGAAATAAAGAGGGCTGTGTGAGACACATTTTTTAAAGAGCCTGTTGGCTAAATAAATTCTGCGATCCCATGAAAGAGCAAACATTGGTACTTTTTGACAATAGAAACCAAATACTTAAAACCGAATAAACCCAAACTTCACTAACGTAAACTGTCACAAAACTGAACATTTTAAACTCAGTTTATGTTTTACAATCACTATAAATTTAACACGATATTGATTTTCACTTTAAAATGCATTAGATTTAAAATATCTTGCTTTTACCGCGTCGGTTCACAAAACAAGTGTAGAGCACTATAATAAAATAAAAAAATCAGCGTAGTTAAGTACATCAGCAGTGGAAGGGTCTTTATACGGTGGGCAAATGTCGCCGCAACGCTTATCAGTGTAAAACAGGCTACTGCTAAGTTATGGGGGGGGGGCTAAAATAGAGTTTTTGTCTATAAAAGAGACGATCTTCAATGAACCATTTACTAATAGATATAGCTTATCTCTTCAGGCGTTACTTACATATGGTTGCAGTTATTGGTGTTTATTTTAAGTCAATTATTTTTTTGTGATTTTAAAGCGATCAAAGAGCATGAATATTTACTACCGGTGAAGTAAAGAAAAGGTTGGGTTAACCCCTGGTAGAATATATAGGGTGCATAATACGAAGTATTCAGTGTGCATGATTGCTTAACCCTGCCTGTAGGCATTCAGAAGTACCTGCCCGTTATGCCACCTTAAACGAAGTCTAAGGGAAGGCATACGACATTAAGGACAGAGGCCATATTGGAAAGATGCTTTAAAAATGACAAAATAAACCTTTAATTACTTTTATTTCCCTTAATAGGTTTCCATTTCATGATCTTTTATAAAAGAACTAAAAGGGTTACTTGATTTTATCTGCAGAGACTTACATAAAGTAAAGCACATTGTATTTTGAGTCACTCAATTGACGCCTAAAACGTTTGCATAAACATGTCAGAAAGTCCTTGGCGGTTCAAAAACTAGTTTAAATCATATAAAATTTTTAAAAATATATTTAATAAAGTATTTATTACTAAAATATCAAAAATGCTTGCTAAAATTCAGAAGCGGTTAAATGGTTTGAAGAACACATAAACCCAAAAAACTATAGATTAATATGTACATTATATGGAGTAGATATGAAAATAATGCCGGATTACAGAAGGTTAAATGATTTGAAGAAACCATAAACCCTAACAGCTATAACTTAATACGTACATTATGGAGTAGATATGAAAATAATGCCGGATTACAGAAGCGGTTAAATGGTTTGAAGAAAACATAAACCCTAATAACTATAGCTTAATACGTACATTATGGAGTAGATATGAAAATAATGCCGGATTACAGAAGCGGTTAAATGGTTTGAAGAACACATAAACCCAAAAAACTATAGATTAATATGTACATTATGGAGTAGATATGAAAATAATGCCGGATTACAGAAGGTTAAATGATTTAAAGAAACCATAAACCCTAACAGCTATAACTTAATACGTACATTATGGAGTAGATATGAAAATAATGCCGGATTACAGAAGCGGTTAAATGGTTTGAAGAAAACATAAACCCTAATAACTATAGCTTAATACGTACATTATGGAGTAGATATGAAAATAATGCCGGATTACAGAAGCGGTTAAATGGTTTGAAGAAAACATAAACCCTAATAACTATAGCTTAATACGTACATTATGGAGTAGATATGAAAATAATGCCGGATTACAGAAGCGGTTAAATGGTTTGAAGAACACATAAACCCTAATAACTATAGATTAATATGTACATTATGGAGTAGATATGAAAATAATGCCGGATTACAGAAGGTTAAATGATTTGAAGAAACCATAAACCCTAACAGCTATAACTTAATACGTACATTATGGAGTAGATATGAAAATAATGCCGGATTACAGAAGCGGTTAAATGGTTTGAAGAAAACATAAAGCCAAAAAACTATAGATTAATATGTACATTATGAAGTAGATATGAAAATAATGCCAGATTACAGAAGCAGTTAAATGGTTTGAAGAAATCATAAACCCTAATAACTATATGTTAATATGTACATTATGGAGTAGATATGAAAATAACGCCGGAGAACAGAAGCGGTTAAATGGTGTGAAGAAAACATAAACCCTAATAGCTATAGCTTAATATGTACATTATGGGGTATATTTATGAAAATACAGCCGGATTACAGAAGCGGTTAACTGGTTTGAAGAATACATAAACCCTAATAACTATAGCTTGATATGTACATTATGGAGTAGATATGAAAATAATTCCGGATTACAGAAGCGGTTAAATGGTTTGAAGAAAACATAAACCCTAATAACTATAGCTTAATATGTACATTATGGGATATATTTATGAAAATACAGCCGGATTACAGAAGCGGTTAACTGGTTTGAAGAATACATAAACCCTAATGACTATAGCTTGATATGTACATTATGGAGTAGATAATTCCGGATTACAGAAGCGGTTAAATGGTTTGAAGAAAACATAAACCCTAATAACTATAGCTTAATACGTACATTATGGAGTAGATATGAAAATAATGCCGGATTACAGAAGCGGTTAAATGGTTTGAAGAAAACATAAACCAACTGTTAAGTTTCTGCTATCTGCTTATATTTGTTTGCGTTTGTAATAAAGGAGCGAATACATTGTAGAAGAGTAACACGTACATTAAGACTTATAGAGACTTGTAAACTCACGAGCACTTGCGCAAACACACAGGCGCTACAATGTATCGTACAAGGAAGATACATTGCATGCTAGTCTTTTGCCTCTTGTTATTACATAGCAAGAGTAAATTCACCGAATTTACAAATTTAAAATTTGAAATTTTATCCGACTTTTGCTTTACCAAATTCGAAAATAAAAAATAATACGAAAAAATAATAGTTTTAATGATAAACTCAGGAAACATATTATAAGTTGGTACGAAATACATTGTATAACGAGACAGATAAAAAAATACCAATTTATTTTTAAAAGGGCAAAGAAATTTAGATTAACTCGAACTATTTCCATGAGGGACAAAGTTAGCAAAAAACGATAGGTAGTGGGATACTGCAGTAGAAGGCTACAATATATGTGCGTCTCGAAGCAGTTAAATGAGGCAGTTCGGCGAGCTATAAAGCAGGGAAAAGGCAAATATTTGCACCCGCAATGCCAAGTCCCCAAATTGTTCATTCTATACGCCTGCTCTTGTCTGAATCTTATTCTTCATAAATAAATTTCAAGTAAAATAAATACATTGCATATAAACACTAACACTTACACATTAAATTATTCGTATAATTTTAAGGTGAAAATATTAAATTTATAAGAACAAAATATAAAGATAAAAACGCAATTAAACAGAAAGACAAAACAAGAAATCATTTCATATCCTACGTGTAGGCTATATTTAGAGAAATTACTAATAAATAAATAATTGTAACAATATGTTTAAGAGAGAACTCACTTAACTAGATGATTTATTGTGCAACGCGATGACGAGTAATGCTAACCAACAATACTGCACGCCTTTATTCTAAATTGTTCTAAAAGATATTAACCCTGTATTTAACGAATATTAAAATACTCATCACGTATTGTATGGTGTGAATTAAAATAATTTAAAATTAAAAACAGTACTTAGGGGATTTTAATAGTTCATGTTCATTTATATTTAATGTTAGTAAATAAATTTAAAGTTTAATGGATTGAATATTTCGGCAGCAAGGACAAAATCTTGTAAAAACTATTAGGCCATACAAACTGCTTAATTGTAAATTACAAATGGATGTTTCGTTTTTGTAACACATAAAAACAGCTTTCTCACGAATATAGACAAATTCAATCTTGCTATGTGTTTGTTGTCGTAATGTGGTTGGTCGAAGGTGAATTGTTTGAAAACTTTATAATTGGTGCGGAAATAGTCTTACAAATAGTTGTCATAATAACTTTATGTTACAAAATTACCTATTACTATATGGATATACTTAATTTGCGATCTATTAGTTAGAATTTAAAAGAACAATATATAAATATAACTTATATAGTTATATTTTATAACTGACGTATATCCGTTCATTTCTTTCTGCAAATTTTTATTTTAGTTTTAAATTATAATAGACGCGTTTTTCAGAATTTATTTTAGTTAAGGAATTTATTTTTAATTTTTTTTTTGCTAGCATGGAAAAATATCACCATATTTATTATAATGAACTTCTTTGTTTTTAACTTTTTAAATGTTTGTTATATTTATTTTTTAGGTTTGTTCGTGAGCACCATGATTAATGTAGTCTAGTCTTGACTTAGAAATCTTTAGTCAATCTTTCTTCACAACTATTCTTTGAGCTTAGCTTGTGAAATTATGTTAAAACCAATATAGGACATACACAAGACTCACAAATTAATCATTTATTTACTCATACGCGTTTCAATGACAAAGTCATCAACATTAGTGAGTGTTGCTTGTAAGTTAGATTTTGTAGTAGCAACATTCACTGATGATGATTTTGTCATTGAAACGCGTATGAGTAAATCAATGATTAATTTGTGAGTCTTGTGTAAGACTTTTATTTCTTTTACCTTTCTTCGGTTTACAAGAGTAAACGACTTTACTAAACACTGAAAGATTAAAAAAGAACTGTCAACATATTTTTTTCTTTAAAGGCTTTGCATTTTCTATTCCTTTTCATCCTACCATTTAGCCAACTTTCCTGACATTATATTTTAGGGCAATAGCGTTCTTCAGTTTTGCATTAAATATTTCTGTTCAAATAAATATTTCAATAATCCTTATTGAGACCTGGCCACAAGAACATTTGGCTAATGTAGAAATAAAATCTGAACTAAGCCCAGCAGTAAAACCTGGATGTCCGTGGGGTGCAGTGGGAGTAGAAGTTTACTATGCGCGACTCAAGTCCTTGGCTATAACAAATATCCAACGCATAACTTTGGGATTGTCCATCAGTGCTGCCAAATATGGGAAATAGTTTCCTGGTGGTCAAAAAGCATTAATTAGCGTTGCAGTTGCACGATAAACATTTTCTAGTTTTCCTATACATCCGTTACGTTTTATCTAAACATTTTCTAGTTTCCTATATATCCGTTACGTTTTATCTAAACATTTTCTAGTTTTCCTATACATCCTTACGTTTTATCTAAACATTTTCTAGTTTTCCTATACATCCGTTACGTTTTATCTAAACATTTTCTAGTTTTCCTATACATCCGTTACGTTTTATCTAAACATTTTCTAGTTTTCCTATACATCCGTTACGTTTTATCTAAACATTTTCTAGTTTTCCTATACATCCGTTACGTTTTATCTAAACATTTTCTAGTTTTCCTATACATCCGTTACGTTTTATCTAAACATTTTCTAGTTTTCCTATACATCCGTTACGTTTTATCTAAACATTTTCTAGTTTTCCTATACATCCTTACGTTTTATCTAAACATTTTCTAGTTTTCCTATACATCCTTACGTTTTATCTAAACATTTTCTAGTTTCCTATATATCCGTTACGTTTTATCTAAACATTTTCTAGTTTTCCTATACATCCGTTACGTTTTATCTAAACATTTTCTAGTTTCCTATATATCCGTTACGTTTTATCTAAACATTTTCTAGTTTTCCTATACATCCTTACGTTTTATCTAAACATTTTCTAGTTTTCCTATACATCCGTTACGTTTTATCTAAACATTTTCTAGTTTTCCTATACATCCGTTACGTTTTATCTAAACATTTTCTAGTTTTCCTATACATCCGTTACGTTTTATCTAAACATTTTCTAGTTTTCCTATACATCCGTTACGTTTTATCTAAACATTTTCTAGTTTTCCTATACATCCGTTACGTTTTATCTAAACATTTTCTAGTTTTCCTATACATCCGTTACGTTTTATCTAAACATTTTCTAGTTTTCCTATACATCCGTTACGTTTTATCTAAACATTTTCTAGTTTTCCTATACATCCGTTACGTTTTATCTAAACATTTTCTAGTTTTCCTATACATCCTTACGTTTTATCTAAACATTTTCTAGTTTTCCTATACATCCGTTACGTTTTATCTAAACATTTTCTAGTTTTCCTATACATCCGTTACGTTTTATCTAAACATTTTCTAGTTTTCCTATACATCCGTTACGTTTTATCTAAACATTTTCTAGTTTCCTATATATCCGTTACGTTTTATCTAAACATTTTCTAGTTTTCCTATACATCCGTTACGTTTTATCTAAACATTTTCTAGTTTCCTATATATCCGTTACGTTTTATCTAAACATTTTCTAGTTTTCCTATACATCCTTACGTTTTATCTAAACATTTTCTAGTTTTCCTATACATCCGTTACGTTTTATCTAAACATTTTCTAGTTTTCCTATACATCCGTTACGTTTTATCTAAACATTTTCTAGTTTTCCTATACATCCGTTACGTTTTATCTAAACATTTTCTAGTTTTCCTATACATCCGTTACGTTTTATCTAAACATTTTCTAGTTTTCCTATACATCCGTTACGTTTTATCTAAACATTTTCTAGTTTTCCTATACATCCGTTACGTTTTATCTAAACATTTTCTAGTTTTCCTATACATCCGTTACGTTTTATCTAAACATTTTCTAGTTTTCCTATACATCCGTTACGTTTTATCTAAACATTTTCTAGTTTTCCTATACATCCTTACGTTTTATCTAAACATTTTCTAGTTTTCCTATACATCCGTTACGTTTTATCTAAACATTTTCTAGTTTTCCTATACATCCGTTACGTTTTATCTAAACATTTTCTAGTTTTCCTATACATCCGTTACGTTTTATCTAAACATTTTCTAGTTTTCCTATACATCCGTTACGTTTTATCTAAACATTTTCTAGTTTCCTATATATCCGTTACGTTTTATCTAAACATTTTCTAGTTTTCCTATACATCCGTTACGTTTTATCTAAACATTTTCTAGTTTTCCTATACATCCGTTACGTTTTATCTAAACATTTTCTAGTTTTCCTATACATCCGTTACGTTTTATCTAAACATTTTCTAGTTTTCCTATACATCCGTTACGTTTTATCTAAATATTTCCTAGTTTTCCTATACATCCGTTACGTTTTATCTAAACATTTTCTAGTTTTCCTATACATCCGTTACGTTTTATCTAAACAAATCAAATCTGTATTTAAAATTGACTTCATGAACACTGGTCGACTTATTCTCTTTGCTACAAAGCAATAGGATTAGGATAGCATCGTGAGTCATGGCCTCTCGTGTCCAGAAGTACAAAAAACCGTGCTTGAGGTTTAACGATGTCCTTCGTTCTGCTCTAGCATTTGACTATTAGCCAAACTGAAAACATTATGCAATAGATATATCGTCTCTTTCGTAATCGCGTCTGTTTCTTTGCAGAAGCAGAGCAACACATTTAAAGATCATGTCTACATGAAACTATTACATTATTATCATTTAGTTAATTAGAGCTGTTTACACTTTAAATACGACACTGATGTTTTCTAAAGTGTTGAGTTTTGACCCCGCACTGCAGCCTAGTCCAACCTAGCGATCTCAAGGTCAGAGACACGGTTAAACCTTACTCACTGTACTTCCCAGAATTAGAATAACTCTCTGGAAGGCAACGTTCGTGGTAGTGTGGGAGGATCGGCAAGGAAGAGAAGATGTAAAAACCGTATCACTCAGTAATCACCCTTTAATAATACGAAAGTAGGAATAATGCATAAATAATCCTGCCTAAGCATAAGTAGTCCGCCATTTAATAATATGAGAAAGCGTGCTATTATTACGAAATATAAATTAAAGAAAACCTAATAATTATAAAGAATTCATTTAATTTAGAGGCATCTTCAAGGGAAAACAGATATTCATTAAATCATTAAAGCAAAACAGAGTATTATGCGCATATATGGGAAAAGGGCTCTGTATAGAAAGGAAGAATTTGTACTGTTGTATTGTTGTATGAGCGAATTTATGTGTGTCTGCCTCCCTTTGCAAGACACAGATAGCACCTGACTGGTGATATACACACACACTGCGCCCGTAAGTCACGGGGTCTTGAATAATACAACGTAGAGGACTAGCTATGGTCTCACTCTTAGGCCGTACTGGGTTTTTACAGAATGTTCAAGTACTTAAAGATGAAAAGTACTTCAATTTGCTTTAGGTTCCGTCTGTTGTAATTACTAATTCAAAATACAATAAGTTTTATAAATAAACAATACACACAAAGCTATAACCTCGAATATGTTTATTCTAACCCGATGTACACTTCGGTCCTGCTCTCCGTACTCCGCGTACACTACTCTCTTAGTGGGGCGTTTGGAAGGGGGGAAAGTAAGTAGTTTGGTTGATTATAATGAAGGAAATTATATAGTTAGTTAATATTGTTTGTCATGATTCTGCGGACGGTTACTTGGTAACCGAAGTGTACATCAGGTTAGAATAAACACATTCGAGGTTATAGCTTTTATGTATTATTTATTACTATTTAATTACAGTAATTATTTTCCAAATAATTAGTGAAATAGTTTATAGAGCGTGTTTTCAAAAACTCTCAATAAACCTTTGGATTAATAAAATTACATAATTAATATGTTCCCGTTATCTTTGGCACGTCTGGAAAGTGTACTTAATAAGGAGCACTTTTAACAAATCCAAACACACGAAGAGAGCACACAAGTACTTGCTTACGAAGCGTTGTAACACGTTAAATTAAAACTAACAGTACGTAATACATTTGGCAATTCTAAATGATTTAACAACGGCACAACTACGACCATCAGTTATGGCATAAATAAAGAGTTCTAAATATTTCGCTAAAAGCATTAAAAATTGCGAACCATTTTTCCGTCCCCCTTTCTGAGTAGCGGGAGAGATTAATCATAACCATTTATTCCTCCCACGTGCCTCCCAAGCGGCGATAGTCTTTGTGCGCCTCTTTACGTAAAAGTTTACCTGCCACTAAACAGCTTCTTTCCAACGATAACAAAAAAAGAAAATAAATTAATAAAAGGAAAAGCAAACAAATATTGCCTTAGGTTCTTTTAATTTAAACAAAAATAACACTGTTACCTTTTTCCCTTTAAAAAAATTATATTTATCTAATGACAAATTTGGTAATCTTTAAAGCCTATAAATTAAAAAAAAAAACATTTAAGCCTAAAACCTATTACCTATAGAGAAATTAAGTCTCAAATTATAAAAACATAGCAATAATATACTCCAAATTAAATGTCTTGTTCTTTGATAATTTAATTGGACATCTTGTAAATAAACCGAGAATATAAAAATTACCTTTCATGAAATAATTATATACAAGATGTACAACTGAGTACAAATTGAAAACAAAACTGAAGTTAATAAGGCATGCACTATACTATAAAATAAGAATTTCATAGAGCGCCTGATATGCTCTGACCCTTGAACATCACAGCAACAGCGTTAGAGGGGAAGTATACGTTTCCGGCGCCACCATAAGTTTGTATTGGACTATACTGGTTTTTTGAAAATGCTTTAGAAAACGGCATGACTCTCAGTTTAAAAAATGGCTAGGCGTACATTAATAAACTATTTTAAAAAATCTTTATATTTCGCTAGCCGTTTATACTCAAACTATATAGTATGTAAAACGAGCTTAAAAAAATTAACTTTAAATTTCTTAGATTGATAAATAATGGCGTGTGCGAGCACGTGTGTGTTTAATTAAAAATTTAAAACGTTATGAAGTTGGAAGTTGCTAAATAAATCAGTGGTAATTGGACTTTTTTTTCAATCCTTCTGTGGCTTTATATTGCACTGATTGTACACAAAAAGGGAAAGTATTACAATGGCAACTGACGACCCAGTTCTACTGAAATCTGTTGCTTCACGTTGGAACTCTTCCAAGCATTCTCTATGATTTAGACAAGTCTATCTCTCTTTACCACAAATTAATAAAAGAGTATTCAACAACCTTATTTTACAGTTCTATCTGAATAATAAATATAAAAGATTTTGTACGAGCATACTGTATAATGCTGTCAAATAATTAAATACAAAAATAGAACATATGTCGATATCCACATGATGTTTTGATTTAGAAGCCGTTTAGCCCCACCCCTCCTAAAGGAATTTCTAGATGCATTACTGAAAATCAATATATGAATTTAATAATAAATCTGTGTTAGGATATTTTTGCATGTTAGGTCCTTTATGAACAATACATTGAATAAGTAACAATGCGTATTACAAGACAACGACAATATAGCTTCGATTAGTTGCATTACAAGGATGCCAGCAACAGAATCAATCACGACACGTTCTCTTCACGCACACATCTTTAAACTTACCTATTGATTTTGTTATCCCAAGCTACGACTATACCGACCAAATGTGTCGGACAAGCCTTTTTACCCCTCACAAATGGATCTGAAATGAAAATTCTTCACATCATCAGGAATACGTTGAGTGACGAAACCAAAAAAAAGGTAATAAGTACGGTGAGTAAGTAGATACTTCATGTGAGTGGCGTAAGCCCCGTTATGCACATCGAGTTTCCACTAGTAGAACAGTGGCTACAGACAGGTTGCTATACATCATAATACACCTGGCGAGAGACGCCAATTTAAGACATGAAATGCCCTCTTAGTATTACCATGACTTTCTTCAGAAAATACTTTTCCGGGAATTACAGTAATTGCCAAATAATTTTTCTATTCGCTCTCTGAACACAAAAATCGTTCTTTATAGTCCAAACTTACATAAGTTACTTAAATGAACCGATATTAAAAAAAAAAAAAAAATGAAAACAACATAGAATAAAGAGGAAAACTGATGAGTGGCTCAAACTTATCTAATTTCAACAATAACCGCTGTGGAGTTCGTTTCGTGGTTTGGTTACGGGAATTTAATTAAATATGGGAGTATAATTTTTTTTTAAATTAGGTTGTGGCACTCGGGGGAGTGCTGACAGAGTGAAAACTTTTATAGTCAGGAATACAGAAATTTTCAATTGCGAAAAACATTTAATCTTTACATATAACTTTTGTTATCAGACGCGCCTCAAAGAAACATTTCATCTATGACGGTGAGGTAGCTGCCATATATGCTGCAGCAATTAAACTTGAGAACCTGATTGCTTCGGGTAAGGCAGTTTTCCTTGTTGACTCTAGGACCGCCATCTTGAACCTCTCTGGGAACTCACGGACCGACTGCAGTAGAACCATAGACTGTAGAAGAAAACTAAATGCTTTCGTAAATGCCGGGTGGGAACTTAATTTCCAGTGGATCCCGAGCCATGTAAACATCACTGGCAATGAAAAGGCTGATCAAGTAGCAAAGCAGGGAACAGGCCTCCCCCAGCCTGAGCATCTGAGTTCACTACATTCCTCCAGATCCCTAATAAAGTCGTCCACCAAAATCACGGTCGATTGAGGGAGCTCTGAGCAAGAAAACGGTGGGAAAGCCTTGTGACGGGTAGACCAATTGACCAAAACTTGCCCCGATCTGTTGTTTTTTCAGCTTTCAGATTGAGAACCTGTGAGGATTATCTTGCTGCGCACCTCCACCGCATTCATGTGCTACCGACCCCGGAGTGTCTGCTGGGTGGTGGTGAACTTATGGATGCCGAACACCTTAATGATTGCACAGCCCTAGACCGTACCCCCAGGATTACAACAGTCCCATCTTCAGGAACTTCCAAGGGTGGGCTAGTAAGAAAATTGTCATTAAAAAAATTGGATGAAAAATACATAACTTATTGCTATCGCTATACTGAATTATTTGTATTGAGATTTATCAAAATTTAAGAAAAATAAATATTTATTAACATCTTGTTTTTGGTTGATAGGCATATTAGGGGGGGTGCTTTGGCTATCAAACCACTGCATTGGAACCAGTATGCTTACCAACCGGGGAAATCTTGCGAGGGAGCTCTCCATCAAGTGGTTGGTAGGATTGAGCAAATGATCGCTAAGAAAGGTTGTGCCATAGGTGCCTTCCTCGACATTGAAGGGGCTTTCAATAACCCCTCAGTGGAGACGATGGTAAGTGGTGCAAGACGTCATGGAGTGGATGCGACCACTTGTGGTTGGATAAGTTCCATGTTAACAAACAGAAGCATTTCTGTAGAGGTGGCAGGGGAGGTCAGAAGGGCGGAGACAAGTCTGGGCTGTGCACAGGGGGGGGGGGGGGGGGGGTTCTCTCTCCTCTGTTGTGGTGCCTAGTGGTTGACAACCTTATTGAACTCCTGAATGAACAGGGGTACTTCTGTCTAGGATATGCGGACGACATAGTTGACCTGATCCTGGGCAGATTCCCTTATACAGTCCTTGAGGTAATCAGAAATCCTCTACGACTGATTGAAGAGTGGTGTAAAAAGGAGAACCTTAGGGTAAATCCAAAAAAGACTGCTCTCATTAACTTCACCAGACAGCGAAAAGATCTGACGACCAGGATGCCCCGCTTGTTTGGTGAATACCTTGAGTTTGTGGGGGAGGTGAAGTACCTGGGAGTTACTCTGGACAGGAAACTCACCTGGAATCCACATCTTGAGAGGACAGTTAACAGGGCCAAAAGGGCACTGATGACTGTGAGAAGAATGGTGGGTAAGAAATGGGGACTGAAGCCATCAATGATGCACTGGATGTATCTGAGGGTGATAAGACCTATGATTACCTATGGAGCTCTGGTGTGGTGGACAAAGGCCAACCAGGCACAGACAAGAGCTAAACTGAGCTCTATCCAGAGATTGGCCTGTCTGTGCACACTGGGAGCGATGTCAACTACACCAGGTGCAGCAATGGAAGTAATGCTTAACCTCCCTCCCCTTGAGCTTGTCCTTAGGGGAGAGGCGAGGCTAGCGGCATGGAGATTGCGCAACTCGAGCAACTGGGCTAACCTCCCAGATGTCTCGGGACATATGAGTATCGAGTGCGTGGTCAAAGAACCCGTCTTGGAAATGGGCAGCGACCACATTACTCGAATGTTTGCACCTGACCAGGTCCACCAAACTGTGATGGAATGGTCAGGGACATTAACATCGGGAGCTCAGATCTGGTACACAGATGGCTCCAAGATGGACTTCGGCACTGGAGCGGGGGTGTATTTTAAAAACCCAAGGGTAAAACTAGTTTTTTCCTTGGGGAGGCATACCTCTGTCTTTCAGGCCGAAGTATATGCTATAAATGCCTGTCTGGGAGAGATAGCGAGAAGGGAAACACATGGGGCCCGGATTGCTATTTTCTCCGACAGTCAGGCAGCAATTAAGGCACTAAACGGACACGTGGTCACCTCGGCCATAGTCAGGGAGTGCCTAATTAACCTACAAGCTCTGGCAAGGCACAATCAAGTCAAGATTGGTTGGGTGCCAGGGCATAGGGGAATACTTGGAAATGAAGCCGCAGATGCGCTGGCCAGGGAGGGGTCCTCGACTCCCCTGATTGGACCGGAACCTGCGGTGGGTATTTCCAAATCCATGGTCAGGATGACAGTGCGAAGGTGGATGGCTGAAAGACACTGTGAGCACTGGATCAGGGCCGAAGGGATGAGACACAGTAAGCTAACCCTTAGGAGACCTTCCTTGGGGCTGCAGAAGAGTCTCATCTATCTGTCTAGGCAGGAATTAAGGATAGCCACAGGACTACTCACGGGACACTGTGGACTAAGGAAACATTTGCATAAAATGGGTATCTACAAGGATGAACCAGTGTGCAGATTGTGCGGGCAGGAACAGGAGACTGCCACACACATTATTTACAGATGTGGAGTACTTGCTGAGAGGCGCTTCAACCTCTTTGGTGATGGAACGGCTTTGGTGGATGCTGAAGGTAAAACTCTAGTCAGGAAACTCCTAAACCTGGTAAGAGGGAAGGGGTTATTTGACTAGATCAGGGAGGTAAGTACAATATACCTTAAGGTAGCAGTGCTTCGGGCAATTCAAACCCGCTCCCAAGTTAAAAAAAAAAAAAAAAAAAAAAAAAAAAACATCTTGTTGGTTTTCCTTAACCTCTTTCAAAAATAGTTTTACATGGGCTGCGTGTTGAATCAGTTGTTCTACAACATAACTTATAACACAAAATCACCTGATAAAATCATATGTTATCATTTAATTCAATTTGATGTGACTCAGCATAACCTGATGAAATTTATACTGACACTATTAATCTGAAGAAAATAATACGGAGCGAAATTGTAAGTTTAAGTAAATCCAATAAGTTTTTGTAGGTATCGCAAAACATATTTTGAAGATTAGTGTTAAAAATAGCCACACGAATAAACAACCCTCATATTTCTGAATATATAGGATATCTATCGCATTTTTCTAACATAACCTCCAAATAACATTCACTAAAGAACTAAACAGCTGTTAATATGGACTGCCATCTTTGATTTTCAGGACAATTCCTAACTTACGGAAATCTGATGCTTTAGGAGACGCCGTACTTGTACAGTTTTAATCCCGTCGGTAAAACGTGCTAGACGCGCCGGAAGGCTTTTACACTAAAAATTATCTGGCAAGCAACGCGTGGTAGAACAGTGCTGTTATCTATAATTTTGATAAAACATTCTAGTACACATCACATACTTATCTGTAAAACGCTACACACAGGGTACGACAGGATATACGGGACGTTTTATCTGCTTACCTGAAAACAAACAGTTTATTATTAATCTTAATGAAGCATCTGAAACCGCTAAAACAGAGTTACACACGTTATAGATAAGGACAATCAAAGGGGAAAACAGTTGTATACCTATAATTTAGTGAAACGACAATATATTTGTAAAAAGTAAATAACGACAATATATTTGTATAAAGAAAATATTGTATCATAATTCCGTTAGTCTAACAACATCAATAACTTACAACCCTTTTTTAATATAGCTAATTTGTTCTTTGTTGTATTGTCTAATTCTCCAACAATTACTTTTGTAATTACATTAGGCCAAAACGTTTTAAAGTAAAGAAGTCGCCCCAATACTGTAAATGGTTCGTCGTTGTATTGTCTAATTCTCCAACAATTACTTTTGTAATTACATTAGGCCAAAACGTTTTAAAGTAAAGAAGTCGCACCAATACTGTAAATGGTTCGTCGTTGTATTGTCTAATTCTCCAACAATTACTTTTGTAATTACATTAGGCCAAAACGTTTTAAAGTAAAGAAGTCGCCCCAATACTGTAAATGGTTCGTCGTTGTATTGTCTAATTCTCCAACAATTACTTTTGTAATTACATTAGGCCAAAACGTTTTAAAGTAAAGAAGTCGCACCAATACTGTAAATGGTTCGTCGTTGTATTATCTAATTCTCCAACAATTACTTTTGTAATTACATTAGGCCAAAACGTTTTAAAGTAAAGAAGTCGCACCAATACTGTAAATGGTTCGTCGTTGTATTGTCTAATTCTCCAACAATTACTTTTGTAATTACATTAGGCCAAAACGTTTTAAAGTAAAGAAGTCGCACCAATACTGTAAATGGTTCGTCGTTGTATTGTCTAATTCTCCAACAATTACTTTTGTAATTACATTAGGCCAAAACGTTTTAAAGTTAAGAAGTCACACCAATACTGTAAATGGTTCGTCGTTGTATTGTCTAATTCTCCAACAATTACTTTTGTAATTACATTAGGCCAAAACGTTTTAAAGTAAAGAAGTCACACCAATACTGTAAATGGTTCGTCGTTGTATTGTCTAATTCTCCAACAATTACTTTTGTAATTACATTAGGCTAAAACGTTTTAAAGTAAAGAAGTCACACCAATACTGTAAATGGTTCGTCGTTGTATTTGGCTAATTCTCCAACAATTACTTTTGTAATTATATTAGGCCAAAACGTTTTAAAGTAAAGAAGTCGCACCAATACTATAAATGGTTCGTCGTTGTATTGTCTAATTCTCCAACAATTACTTTTGTAATTACATTAGGCTAAAACGTTTTAAAGTAAAGAAGTCACACCAATACTGTAAATGGTTCGTCGTTGTATTGTCTAATTCTCCAACAATTACTTTTGTAATTACATTAGGCCAAAACGTTTTAAAGTAAAGAAGTCGCACCAATACTGTAAATGGTTCGTCGTTGTATTGTCTAATTCTCCAACAATTACTTTTGTAATTACATTAGGCCAAAACGTTTTAAAGTAAAGAAGTCGCACCAATACTGTAAATGGTTCGTCGTTGTATTGTCTAATTCTCCAACAATTACTTTTGTAATTACATTAGGCTAAAACGTTTTAAAGTAAAGAAGTCACACCAATACTGTAAATGGTTCGTCGTTGTATTGTCTAATTCTCCAACAATTACTTTTGTAATTACATTAGGCCAAAACGTTTTAAAGTAAAGAAGTCGCACCAATACTGTAAATGGTTCGTCGTTGTATTGTCTAGTTCTCCAACAATTACTTTTGTAATTACATTAGGCCAAAACGTTTTAAAGTAAAGAAGTCACACCAATACTGTAAATGGTTCGTCGTTGTATTGTCTAATTCTCCAACAATTACTTTTGTAATTACATTAGGCCAAAACGTTTTAAAGTAAAGAAGTCGCACCAATACTGTAAATGGTTCGTCGTTGTATTGTCTAATTCTCCAACAATTACTTTTGTAATTACATTAGGCCAAAACGTTTTAAAGTAAAGAAGTCGCACCAATACTGTAAATGGTTCGTCGTTGTATTGTCTAATTCTCCAACAATTACTTTTGTAATTACATTAGGCCAAAACGTTTTAAAGTAAAGAAGTCACACCAATACTGTAAATGGTTCGTCGTTGTATTGTCTAATTCTCCAACAATTACTTTTGTAATTACATTAGGCCAAAACGTTTTAAAGTAAAGAAGTCGCACCAATACTGTAAATGGTTCGTCGTTGTATTGTCTAGTTCTCCAACAATTACTTTTGTAATTACATTAGGCCAAAACGTTTTAAAGTAAAGAAGTCACACCAATACTGTAAATGGTTCGTCGTTGTATTGTCTAATTCTCCAACAATTACTTTTGTAATTACATTAGGCCAAAACGTTTTAAAGTAAAGAAGTCGTACCAATACTGTAAATGGTGGTCCCATACTGATAATTAATTAATACAGTTTTTAAATTTATCTTTATATTATAAAAAGCCGTTGATATTATTCAATAAGAGTTTATAAAAATTATTCATTGAATAATCAAGCAATATTACTTTAACTTGTTTGTTTATTTAAAACTGAAAAGAATTTGTCATTTACTGCCTCAATGGGTTTACAATCGTTTAAAGCGTTGATACGTTAAACGCATCATAACGTATTATTGTATTTAATTATTTCATTTTTTTATTTAATTACCAGTTTCAAATGAATTTCTTAGGTCCAATTTCGCAATTAAGACTCACATAAAAAACGCACTCGTGAAAACTGCCTTTAAAAGAGGACAGAGGATCGGTAAAGCCTAAAACCTGTTCAGTCCTGGCATCTCGCAATATTAATAATGTAACAGATAATAGTTTTTTCAAAAATAACTAAACTGTAATGTTCAAGTATTGGAATTAGACAAAAGTTCCGAGTAATTGGCTAGGAAAAAAGTTCCATTAAGTGATATATTTAAATTCTTGAATTTTATAGTCCATTACGTTCGGTGAATCTTATTAATCACTTAAACAATAGTTTATGACTATCCGAACTTTGAATTTAGTAAATTTGTTAAAACTTACTGAGACAGATCGTTTTCGATCGCTATGTGCCGATCTTCATCAGTGTCTTCTGCTTGGAGATGTTGGGTCAAGCGGTGACGGTTTTAAAGTTAGGTTTTCGATAGTATCGAAGAGTATGTGTGATTTGTATTGTGTTTGGTCGTTTAATATGTTTGTACTTTGTGTTTTTGTGTGTCTGTAAATTTCATATTGTTCTAGTGTGTTGAGATGTGGTCCTTTTTTGTTGATGTGTAGGATTTCTAGGTTATGGTAAATGTCTGTGTATTTGTGTCCTGTATCTTTTATGTGGTTGTAAAATGTTGAGTTGGTGTTCTGTTTGTGTTCGACTCTTTGTATAAAGCTGCGACCTGTTTGTCCAATGTAAAATTTGTTACATTCGTCGCAGTTCAGTTTGTATACGCGTGGGGCTTGTAGTTTATCCTTGTTGTTGGTGTTGTGTTGTATTTTGTACTGTAACTTGTTATTAGTTTTGTATGCTATTTTGTATCCTATTTTTTTGAAATTTGCGGGCTATTTTGTTTGTTATTTTGTTTATGAATGATAATGTGATGTATCTGTTTTCCCTGTATGTAGTGTTAATTTTAGTGTTTTTTGTATTTTGTACCATAGTTTGTCTATTATTGTGGTGTTGTATCCATTTGTGTATGCTAAATATTTAATTGTGTCTAGTTCTTTGTTTATGTTTTCTGTGGTCATTGGGATTTCTTTAAGTCTATGGAGCATGGATCTGAAGGCAGCGTGTTTATGTTGGATAGGGTGGTTTGAGGAGTTGTGGCTAAGTGTGTCTGTCGTTATGTAAATGTTTCCTGTAAATGTTGAAACTGTGTTTTTGTGTGTGGCTTTTTGTTATGGGTAGGTCGAGGAAGTTTAGGGATAGGTTGGTTTCAATTTCTGAAGTGAAGAGGAGTTTTTGGTGTATTTTATTAGCGTAGGTGAGGAGTTTTTCGCATTGATGGGAGTTGCCTCTATATAGTGTTATTATATCATCTACATATCTTTGCCAGTAAATGATTTTGTGTACGTGTGTATTGTTTGTGAGTATTTTGGTGTTTTCTATGTGTTGTAGAAAGATTTCGCTTAGTACACTACTGACAGGACTTCCCACGGGTAGGCCATCTGGTTGTGAATAGACGTTTGAGTTGTGGGTGAAATAGTTTTGTTTGGTGATGATTTGGAGGATGTTTATGGTTTCGGTAACGTGGGTTTTAGGTATGTTGTTCTGTATTAATTGGGTTTTTAGGATGTTGAGCGTTTCGGGTATGGGTATGTTGGTGTAAACGCTGCCTTCAGATCCATGCTCCATAGACTTAAAGAAGTTCCAATGACCACAGAAAACATAAACAAATAACTAGACACAATAAAATATTTAGCATACACAAATGGATACATAATACAAATCACACATACTCTTCGATACTATCGAAAACCTACCTTTAAAACCGTCACTGCTTGACCCAACATCTCCAAGCAGAAGACACTGATGAAGATCGGCACATAGCGATCGAAAACGTTCTGTCTTGGTAAGTTTTAACAAATTTACTAAATTCAAAGTTCGGATAGTCATAAACTATTGTTCAAGTGATTAATATATTTAAAATTAATATAAGTGTTCTTTAAAAACATATTACAGATCCATTCTATTTAACCTTTCAACAATACAAAATATTTTGCATTTCTCTTTTTCTGATTCTATTTGATTTAATCCCGCACTTTTATTTGATGTTTACTTTTACGTATACTTTGTATATTGGTTTCTTCAATTTGTATTACAACCTCTTCGTTATACGTACTATAAGCTAGCACACATTTCTAATCAATTATTACTAAACGTATTGCTATTTAGTGGTTTACGGCAATGGTGGCCAAGTTTTCGCAAAAAATATAAGCAAATTTAGTTCCACAAATATCGCCGTTTTTCATTTTACTGTAAAGGAAGAACGCACGAAATCTATTAAAATTTAAAAACCAACAGAATATCTTAATTTATTTGAAAAACTTTTAAAAAAATTAATTAACGTACTAAAACTCACCGTAATGTAAACAAAAACACGAAAAACTAGATTATCTGATTAAAGCAAAAGTTTGTTATTACCAATTGCTGATCTAATGCATATTTTGAGGAATTTTAAAACAAGAATAAAATGAGGGTGTGAAATTCATAGAATTTTCAAAACAAAATGTCATCTAAAATCAAACAATGTAAGTTCTCGTTTACGTTTTAAAAAAATGTTTGAAGTAGAAGGCCGTCATCTACAGAAACAAAGATTATACTGCCACTACTCAACAAAGATTAAATCCTTGAAATGTAATTTGAAAACTATTAAACCTCTTGAAAATAAATGTTGTTCCCAAGGTAAGATAGCAGAAATACTAAGTAAATATTTCTTAGCAAACTCGCTGTGGCAATGAAGAGCTCGCGAAGAGGGTTAAGTTGGGCGAAGGGGCCAAATGTAACATCTGACAAGAAAAGAACTTTGGTGCGAACCTGTTCTGTAGGGAAAATATAACCAATTTCGAGCACACCTTGACGTCACCGTTGATCGTAGGAACATACCGTGTTGATATAAAGGAATCACTGGAATGACATTGATTACGCAGCTTAATTTATAAACTATGCAGGCGTAGCAAGTGGAGAATACTAAATATCCCGCGACGTGAATACGCGTCATGCATATTTCCCACATCTGACCTTTACCTACTTAGCGTTTCGGATTTGGTACCTTCTGAAGTACACACGGGGCATGAAGCAAAAGGCAGTCCACGTATACCAAACAAATTCGACCTTGAAAAAAATATGTTTCAACAATACACATAGTTAATTACACTTATTTGTATTACCTTGGCAAAAAGACCGCTACCTACTGATTTATTCAACAGACGCGTTTCGCGCTGGGTCAGCGCATTTTTCAATGCTGTGAATTACTGACAAGACTGTTGCTCAGGTGTGTTGTGTTAGTGTGAATCTGTGGTGTGTTATTGTTCATAGAGTAGTTGTTAATTGTGTGCTCAAATATAGTGTTTGATTGTGTGTTTTGTCATTTAGAATGTGTTGTGGATAGTATTTATGGTGTTTATATATCTCGTAGTTTTCTATTGTGTTACGTTTGTTGCTTTTTTTTATGTAGTGTAGGATTTTTAGATTGGTCTCTATGTCAGTCTGTGAGTATAGTGTGTTTTGTATGTGTATGTCGAAATTTGATTTTGGTTGTGTTTTCTTATCTGTTTTACGAGTTCTTCGTATCTTGTGGTAAATGTTCTATGTGTGCTCAAATATAGTGTTTGATTTGGAGTGTGTTTTGTCATTTATAATGTGTTGTGGATAGTATTTATGGTGTTTGTATGTCTCATAGTATTTACTGTGTTAAGTTTTTTGCTTTGATTGGTGTAATGTAGGATTTTTAGATTGGTGTCTATGTCAGTCTGTGAGTGTCGTGTGTTTTATACGTGTATAGCAAAAGTTTATGTGGGCTGTGTCTTTTTTATCTACTCTATGAACAATAACACAAAACAGATTCACACCAACACAACACACCTGAGCAACAGTCTTGTCAGTAATTCACAGCACTGAAAAATACGCTGAGCTAGCGCGAAACACTTCTGTTGAATAAATCAGTAGGTAGTGGTTTTTCGCCAAGATAATACAAACAAGTGTAATTTTTATAAAAACCTCAAGATGTACGACACAAAAACTGCAAGTTATAAGTAGTTAATTATGAGCCTATGTAAACACTACTGGCTAAATTTTCTACAAAAACATTTAAAATTATAGATGTGAAATTTTTAATTCAATTTTAAAGAATGATTTAGTTTAAGACCTCAATGAGGATATTCCTGAAACTGGTTCTGTTTAAATCTCTCTCATTACAATGGCGTCGTAAAATATCTAAAATAAAATCCGTTACGTCGTTTATATATCATTATGGTTCATATTTACTGAATTAAAAATATTCCATAGTAACTTTACTAATACTGATAGGTTACCTTCGTTTAAAATTAGCGAACGTTGCGTCACTTGGTTTGATTTCTTAGATGTTCCGTGACCAATTACTGAACGGCAACTTATTTACCTTGAAGATCACTTCCTAGCCCAATGATTATTGATTACTAAATGTAGGCCTAATTATTCACTTCCTAAAGCACAGGTTTACAGGTTGAGCGATATAAATTGTAACACCAGACACCAAAACTACTTGAGCGTTGACATTCTTAAACCTATACTTAAAATATATGCATAATCTATGATAGGATCGTAGGAATTTATCTTTATTTCTTCCATACGTGTGTACGTGACGTAACTCCTAAACGGCTAGACAGATTTCTGATATTTAGTGCTGTGGTTAAGCTGATTCGAGAAGGGTTTAGGTACACATTTGTAGCCCGAGTGAGGGGTGCCTGAGTCGATAATTTAAATTTGGTACTACTTTTATTATTATAACCGATGGCTTATTAGTAACCTATGGTTGTTACTAATTAGGCTATAACATTTGTTAAATATATCACCGCTAAGGTTTCAATTACTTAAATTAAAATCTAAGAATGAATAACAATAAATTGATAGTAGTATCACGCTATGACGTACAGCTGGTACATTAAGTGAAAACATGACATCATGTCGGATTTCAAACATATTTAGGTTAATTTGAATACAGTTGTTTCGGCACGTAATTTCTATTACTTTATTTACTGTACATCATCAAATTAAAATGCTATTGAACTGAAAATGTCTTTAATGTTATAGGTTAATAAACATTTTAAGATAAAAAAAAAATCTTACTAAATAAATTTTATTCTTTGTGTGTTGACGTACTATTTTTATGTAACATATATGCTAAATATTAGACTAAATGGTTTATTTTGAAACAAGATACAAATTAGATATGTATTAGTTGTTATTTGTATATTTAAATATTATAAATACTTAGTGAAATATATTTAGGAGTTTACGCAGTAAAATACACGGTTTGAATACAAAAATTCAGTTCTTTGTGAAACTCAAAAGAAGTTGTTAAGATTCTTTTCGGGAGATGTAATTATCCAAAAGCACCAGAGTTTATAAATGGAATAAAAAAGGCACTTTGAAATGTTTTTTCGAAAATACTTCAAAATCTATTTTGAATACAAACGGTACAATTTAAATTGAATGTTTTCATAACGAGTTTCTTTGGTATTCCTTCTGAAATCTCAGCAACGCGCGACAGGTATGAGTTATAATATAAATGTCCTGATTCTAATATAAATGTTGGGTACATAGGCTAATTATTTACGATATTGCCTCGGTCTCATAATATTTTTTTATTTGTGTTTCAGATTACACAGACCGACAGGCACACACACACACACACACACACACACACACACACACACACACGCTCACGAACCACACACACACACACTCTCTCTCTCTCTCTCTCTCTCTCTCTCTCACATACACACAAACACACACACACACACACACATACACACACACACACACACACACACACACACACACACACACACACACACACACACTACATTAATCCTCATTCTAAATTATTAATAATGGACATAACAGACGTGAATATTAAGTATTGCCCCAACCCTTGGGTAGACAAGGGAGTATCAACCTTGGCTATAATAGGGATAAGCTGTACTCAATTTTACAGCGGTTTGTGTCACACGTATCGCATCGAACAACCCCACCACAGAGCAGATTGAATTATTTTATCAAACAACACAAGAAACTTTCAAATTATCAATCAGCTACGCGTCTTTGATTTAGTCCCATCTTTCTACATTTGGAAATAACTCTAACATATATAAATAAAGATTGTGTGAGCCTATTAAAAAATCAAATAATAAATAATAGAAGGGGCTATTCTAATTTGGTACAAGTTATATATAAACACCTCCTTTGTTAAAACAATGACCGAAAGGAAGAGAAAACCCCACCAGCTGTCGAGATCTCCAGTAGTCAAGAGACATGTTAAGGAGTAGACCTAGCTTAACTCCAACAAGTGCTGGGAAACCTATCTAGACTTGCTGGAAATATCTGATGTCACTTTCTAGATCCGCCGGATTCCACGCGAAAAGAGCTCGTCACTCATTCCTAAGTTCATTTGCCTCGTCTATTGCTCTGAAGAGAAGTCACAGATCCTGGAAGCTCAGTTTGCACCGCATCTTTACGTCTTTGATGGATACTTCTCCAGCGTGTTGAAGAAGCATCATATCATAAGACGTGGCGGACTACCCGTTCTCAGAGAAAAGTCCTACATCATTAGACTCAAATTTCGAAGGCGCCTGACGTTTTTTCCCAACCACCTCTCTCGCCCAACTATGCCCTTCACAATAACATTTCCTCGAGGTGGAAATCTCCCAAAGTAATCCTGACTAGAAAGAAACACAATCCTCTCAACCTTCTTGATAGTTTCCGTACCATTTCCTTCCTCCCACAGACATAAATGCTTTTAAGCCCTCTGACACTGCTGTATGTATTCATTCCGGTTAGAACCATCAGACAGAAACTTCAGGACTCCGTAAGACAAAATTACAAATTATAGCAGCGGCTAGGCGTCTCCAACCTTAAAGTGGATGGGCTGTCCAAGACTGTCATCTATCAGTGGAGCTCCCGGCAAAGTATGACATTATTTTTTTTTTTTTTTTTTTTTTTTTTCCAGGCGAAAAACCTATTGAGGTTATCATCGCCTAACCAAAATTATATTTTAAATAATTATTTCAAAATAGAACTAACCAACTTAACAAAATAAAATAAATGTTTAATACTAAATGTAACTAAAAAGAAAGAAACTAAACTTATATATAATTTAAATATTATTAAATAGATTCAGGTGGCGTAAGAAAGCGATGACACGGTCGATAGCCGTGACATCGTCCCCTAAAACCACCTTTAAACTACCTCGAAGACCGTAACGTATATACAAATTTTCCAACTTATCACAATCAAGCAAGAGCTGCTCTAAAAGATAGACACAAGTTCTTTATTTAATTCCTAAGTATTCAAAAACAATGTTAGATTTATAGAAGAACCACCTTTAATAAAGATAACATTGTAATTATTGAAGCAATGTAACAAAGATTTTTATTTTAAAATCACTTTTGAAGCCTCTGTAACTAGGGACACTAAAATTATTTTTTATAAATTACCCAAAATAAAGTAAAATACAAAACAATACAATCATCTAATTTCCAGATTGGAAAATCTTCAACTTACATAAATGCACAATAGAAGCATTGTTAAAGCTGTTCTTTAACTGGTGGTACATCTACATAGCAACATATCTGGCTTTAACATCAACATAAAAATTGCATACTTCACTCTATAGTAACGAGAAGGTTGACAAGTTCATTAATTTCATTACGTCACCGGCACACCTTATTAGTACTTTAGGGGGATACATATTCAAACATGATAATATCAACCTCTGGCATTATACATGAGGAATGAAGGGGTCTCTTCCTTGTAAATAGCAAAAATTAACTTTAACAATTATATTCAGCAATGCAATAGGTACTTAGCATACTGGTTACAATGTTCGATGTACGGTGAAAAGGTGTAACCCAAGTCTTATAGAGTCTTTATAGATAAAGTACAGCAAACATCTTTTTATAATCCGTTCAGTTTAAAGTCCAAAATATATTTGGCAAACATTACTCAACATAAAGGTAGTAAGATCCAATTTTCAGTTTATTCATCCATTCTGGTATTTATTTATATTCTATACATTTATTTATAGGATTGCAATTTTCAGTTTATTCATCCATTCTGGTATTTATTTATATTCTATACATTTATTTATAGGATTGCAATTTTCAGTATATTCATCCATTCTGGTATTTATTTATATTCTATACATTTATTTATAGGATTGCAATTTTCAGTATATTCATCCATTCTGGTATTTATTTATATTCTATACATTTATTTATAGGATTGCAATTTTCAGTTTATTCATCCATTCTGGTATTTATTTATATTCTATATATTTATTTATAGGATTGCAATTTTCAGTATATTCATCCATTCTGGTATTTATTTATATTCTATACATTTATTTATAGGATTGCAATTTTCAGTTTATTCATCCATGCTGGTATGTATTTATATTCTATACATTTATTTATAGGATTGCAATTTTCAGTTTATTCATCCATGCTGGTATGTATTTATATTCTATACATTTATTTATAGGATTGCAATTTTAATTCATAAAACAAACAAATAACAATTCATGAATTGTGTTGCACGTGAAGGTCGGCGTAGAGATAACGTTATAACTTGAGACTGGTTAAAGCTATAACTAATTAAATTATATTTATAGGTATAAGAACCATTACGGAGGGAGAAAAAGAACAATTTTATTATGAGAAAAAGGCAGTGGAACAGAATTTAGCCGTACAGAACAAACATGAGTTACACTGACAGCTCTTGTGAAACCACGGCATACAAGATATACTGAAGTTAGGTAATATTTGTTTAACCTGACAGTTTATACGATTTATATCATTTCACTGAAGCGTTTATATAGTTTAATTTAATTCAAAACAAGACTGAGCACTCGCAGATTATAAACGAAAAACAGTTTCATGGATGTTATTACAAAGTAACAATAAAACTAACAAAGGCGTCCCTTCAGTACGAGTATAACCATTAGTAAGTTAGTATTAGGGGTTACGTTATGTTGTTATACAATATTGCTACCCTTATTAATTTGTATTATACAACAGTATAATATAATCTTACTATATTCAATCATCAACAAGGAAAATTACAAATGTAAAGGTTTGATATATACAGTTACAAAATCATATATCTGTTTAGATGAATTATGTGGGTAGATGTAAACAAAAAATTAGTAAAAGTAAACAAATTCAAAGAAACATGACTGAAATGCGCGCGCTCGTGTGTGTAAGATTGGGCTGACCAAGTGAATAACTTCCCCATTACAGCAAGATGTTGAGAAACGGAGGTAGGTAATAATTATGGGCTGATTGCAGCGTACCCAACAATTTCGCCTCTTTGCAGTCAGGCCTATCTCTCGACACGTGAAGGTGAGCTAATGCAATTAGTAGCTATAACCGTTTCAGATTCGTCTTGAGGCCACCAACTTCGTCTTCCTCCATTTCACATTCTTCACAACCTTCAGTTGCGTAGGAGTATGAGAACGTCTTGCAGAGAAAACACTGATCACTTTATATTCCTTCAAAGGCCAACAGTAATTACCGTTGTTAAGTCACAGATAACGTATCACTAGGAAAATCTGTTGAACAACTCTAAACGGAGCCTATGAAATTTAAATGTGGAATAATTTTGAAATTATTTTAAAAACAAACCAATCTAACAAATTATTACTGCTTCTGAAAAAAAATCGTGAAAAAAACATTTATGTGCACATGTTATATTATACACAGTTATATTATTGTGCAGTGATTTAATAGTACAGCAGTATCTTGGTGTATAGGAATTAAATAAAACATTAAATGAAATTAATATTTTATTGATAATATTCTGATAAGCTATTTAAAATGTGACATTATTGTTTGCATTACTTGATACCAGTGAATGACTAATATAACAAGACTTGAAAAGTAGCGACTGTAGTTGCGTAGCTCTTATAGAAAGATGAATCTTCAACCAAGAGAAGCATGTTACTTTAAGTAAATTAAATAAAAATTAATTTAAATTAATTAAAATTAATTTAAGTAAAATTCCCAAATTATAACCCATGATACAGAACAAAGTCTTGGTTTTGTTTTTGCTTGGGAACCCCCTCAAATGGTTGGAAAAATCTTAAAGTAGATAACGTTTATAGAACATTCACACGTAGAGAGGGGAAGCAATGAGAAAATAATTGTAGCTGTAAAGAATTCTAAGCTTTTAAATAAACATTCTAAAGCAATCACAGTTCTCCAACACTCATTAAAACTTGACGAACAACTCAGATTTCTTTGCATTTATACAGCTGTGCGTTTTTACCGCTACGAACAACCTGCCGTTTATTTACGACAGGACAAGTATTTATAGATTGATAGATTAATTAAGAGCGAGGGTTATAAAACAAACAATTCAGACAATAAAGATAAAACAAGATAAGTCAGCAATGAAATATTACGGCTTCCAGTGAAGTACCTGTGCTATTGGCAACCAATGCGTAAAGAATAGAATGAGTTACTGTAATTAGCTCATCTCCAATATAAAGACAGCGCTTCGGGACTGCTACAGATACTGTATTTCCTTTGGTGCCAGTTTCGTTTAACATTAGAGCTTTTAATAGCATTAATGCACATAAGCACCACAAGAAGTGTGTGTTCTAATCACACAGGAAACGCGGTTATGGTTATTGCTTAAATTTAATACAGTTCTCTAGTGATTAAACCAAATTAGCCCCCGATATAAAGCCTACTTTAGTTGATAACATCTTTGCGCCCAGTTAGTATACCTTCACTCGGTACATTGTATATAATCAGAACTGGGGAATAACATAACACAATATATAAATACAGTTCTCTAGTGATTAAACCACATTAGCCCCCGATATAAAGCCTACTTTAGTTGATAACATCTTTGGGCCCAGCTAGTATACCTTCACTCGGTACATTGTATATAATCAGAACTGGGGAATAACATAACACAATATATAAATACAGTTCTCTAGTGATTAAACCACATTAGCCCCCGATATAAAGCCTACTTTAGTTGATAACATCTTTGCGCCCAGTTAGTATACCTTCACTCGGTACATTGTATATAATCAGAACTGGGGAATAACATAACACAATATATAAATACAGTTCTCTAGTGATTAAACCACATTAGCCCCCGATATAAAGCCTACTTTAGTTGATAACATCTTTGCGCCCAGTTAGTATACCTTCACTCGGTACATTGTATATAATCAGAACTGGGGAATAACATAACACAATATATAAATACAGTTCTCTAGTGATTAAACCACATTAGCCAGCGATATAAAGCCTACTTTAGTTGATAACATCTTTGCGCCCAGTTAGTATACCTTCACTCGGTACATTGTATATAATCAGAACTGGGGAATAACATAACACAATATATAAATACAGTTCTCTAGTGATTAAACCACATTAGCCAGCGATATAAAGCCTACTTTAGTTGATAACATCTTTGCGCCCAGTTAGTATACCTTCACTCGGTACATTGTATATAATCAGGACTGGGGAATAACATAACACAATATATAAATACAGTTCTCTAGTGATTAAACCACATTAGCCAGCTATATAAAGCCTACTTTAGTTGATAACATCTTTGACCCCAGTTAGTATACCTTCACTCGGTACATTGTATATAATCAGAACTGGGGAATAACATAACACAATATATATAAATACAGTTCTCTAGTGATTAAACCACATTAGCCAGCGATATAAAGCCTACTTTAGTTGATAACATCTTTGCCCCCAGTTAGTATACCTTCACTCGGTACATTGTATATAATCAGAACTGGGGAATAACATAACACAATATATAAATACAGTTCTCTAGTGATTAAACCACATTAGCCCTCGATATAAAGCCTACTTTAGTTGATAACATCTTTGCCCCCAGTTAGTATACCTTCACTCGGCACATTGTATATAATCAGAACTGGGGAATAACATAACACAATATATAAATACAGCTCTCTAGTGATTAAACCACATTAGCCCACGATATAAAGCCTACTTTAGTTGATAACATCTTTGCGCCCAGTTAGTATACCTTCACTCGGTACATTGTATATAATCAGAACTGGGGAATAACATAACACAATATATAAATACAGTTCTCTAGTGATTAAACCACATTAGCCAGCGATATAAAGCCTACTTTAGTTGATAACATCTTTGCGCCCAGCTAGTATACCTTCACTCGGTACATTGTATATAATCAGAACTGGGGAATAACATAACACAATATATAAATACAGTTCTCTAGTGATTAAACCACATTAGCCAGCGATATAAAGCCTACTTTAGTTGATAACATCTTTGCGCCCAGCTAGTATACCTTCACTCGGTACATTGTATATAATCAGAACTGGGGAATAACATAACACAATATATAAATACAGTAAAACTCCAATTAATCGAATCAATCGGGACCGGGCTCCATTCGCATAAAGTAAAATTCCGACAAATGTTTTTTTTTTCTGAAGAAGGTCGAAAACATTAATTATTGTATGTATGTTAGAAATGGGGGAATAGAACTATATATTTTAGTTTTATATATTTTTCTAAGCTTCTGAATTAAGATCTTAACTTTTTCAAAAAAAAGGACCTGAAATTGGGCCCCATGAACCCCAAATCTTGCAAAAGCCACTTGAAAACAGCATATTAAATTCTTTATAATTTGCTGCCTTCATGGATTTTCTTGAAGAAATTTCGTCTTCATTTTAAAGCACTGACACGAAGTTTAAAAGTAGGCTATAGAATAGGTTTGCACTTTTAATGTCTAAAATCGTCGACTCCAACACCGTACATCTCAGCCAACTGTTTATCCTCTAACGATAAGACGACTCCAAACCGAACACCTCAGACAACCATTTATCCTCTAAAGATAAGATGACTTCCAACACCGTACATCTCAGCCAACTGTTTATCCTCTAACAATAAGAAGATTCCACACCGTACATCTCAGCCAACTGTTTATCCTCTAACGATAAGACGACTCCACACCGTACATCTCAGCCAACTGTTTATCCTCTAACAATAAGAAGATTCCACACCGTACATCTCAGCCAACTGTTTATCCTCTAAAGATAAGATGACTTCCAACACCGTACATCTCAGCCAACTGTTTATCCTCTAACAATAAGAAGATTCCACACCGTACATCTCAGCCAACTGTTTATCCTCTAAAGATAAGATGACTTCCAACACCGTACATCTCAGCCAACTGTTTATCCTCTAACAATAAGAAGATTCCACACCGTACATCTCAGCCAACTGTTTATCCTCTAAAGATAAGATGACTTCCAACACCGTACATCTCAGCCAACTGTTTATCCTCTAACAATAAGAAGATTCCACACCGTACATCTCAGCCATCTGTTTATCCTCTAAAGATAAGATGACTTCCAACACCGTACATCTCAGCCAACTGTTTATCCTCTAACAATAAGAAGATTCCACACCGTACATCTCAGCCAACTGTTTATCCTCTAAAGATAAGATGACTTCCAACACCGTACATCTCAGCCAACTGTTTATCCTCTAACAATAAGAAGATTCCACACCGTACATCTCAGCCAACTGTTTATCCTCTAAAGATAAGATGACTTCCAACACCGTACATCTCAGCCAACTGTTTATCCTCTAACAATAAGAAGATTCCACACCGTACATCTCAGCCAACTGTTTATCCTCTAAAGATAAGATGACTTCCAACACCGTACATCTCAGCCAACTGTTTATCCTCTAACAATAAGAAGATTCCACACCGTACATCTCAGCCAACTGTTTATCCTCTAAAGATAAGATGACTTCCAACACCGTACATCTCAGCCAACTGTTTATCCTCTAACAATAAGAAGATTCCACACCGTACATCTCAGCCAACTGTTTATCCTCTAAAGATAAGATGACTTCCAACACCGTACATCTCAGCCAACTGTTTATCCTCTAACAATAAGAAGATTCCACACCGTACATCTCAGCCAACTGTTTATCCTCTAACGATAAGACGACTCCACACCGTACATCTCAGCCAACTGTTTATCCTCTAACAATAAGAAGATTCCACACCGTACATCTCAGCCAACTGTTTATCCTCTAACGATAAGACGACTCCACACCGTACATCTCAGATAACTGTTTATCCTCTAACGATAAGACGACTCCACACCGTACATCTCAGATAACTGTTTATCCTCTAACGATAAGACGACTCCACACCGTACATCTCAGCCAACTGTTTATCCTCTAACAATAAGAAGATTCCACACCGTACATCTCAGCCAACTGTTTATCCTCTAACGATAAGACGACTCCACACCGTACATCTCAGATAACTGTTTATCCTCTAACGATAAGACGACTCCACACCGTACATCTCAGCCAACTGTTTATCCTCTAACGATAAGACGACTCCACACCGTACATCTCAGCCAACTGTTTATCCTCTAACGATAAGACGACTCCACACCGTACATCTCAGCCAACTGTTTATCCTCTAACGATAAGACGACTCCACACCGTACATCTCACCCAACTGTTTATCCTCTAACAATAAGAAGATTCCACACCGTACATCTCAGCCAACTGTTTATCCTCTAACGATAAGACGACTCCACACCGTACATCTCAGATAACTGTTTATTCTCTAACGATAAGAAGACTAGTTTTCTTTTAGAAGCCATGGTGAACGACGAAACGTAATCACTGTGTAAGTCGGAAGACACACTGACTCACTAATCAAGCCCTGCAGTCAAGTATACAGAGCTGCACTGGGACGGTAAATCAGCATCCTACTGCCTACAGCAGCTTAACTTCTCAGAGAAAAGACAAATAGCGCATGAAAACATAATTATTATTTTGACATTTCCGTCTTAATTTTTTCTAGAAGTCTGAAAATTGTTTGGATAATCAGTGATTTCATATAGCCGGAGTTCGGATAATTAGGGTTCCACTGTATTTATTATAATTTAATATTTCTGTCGACGTTTCAGCGATTTAGCCTATTTTCGTTAGCCTGATAATTTAGTTAACAATTACATCTTGTATTGTGGTAACAGATGTTTTACTGATTGTATTACAAATAACTGTAACTGCGTTTATTGTATTTTTTATATAATTTGCATAAAATAAACATATTTACATTTATGTTTTGTGAGTGAAGACAAATGTCTAGCCTGGATAACACGGTTGTTACTTGACTATTTATTAAATGCAGTATGCAAGAACTTCAGAAAGCATATTTGTTAAAGCGCTCGTAAACATCTTGGACTCTGTACAGCATTTTCGATTATTTACCACGCTACGTCTATATAGGAACATTTCTCTATACGATAATGCAACTTGCAAAATTGCACAATCTAAATATTTACCAACTATTTACACCTAATCATTTAATTTCTCTGCGACATTAATATACTCCTCGGAATTATACTGTACAGGTGTTCTACGTTCCAGGTTAAATGTCATACCAAGGAAGAGTAATGGTTAAATGTAGGAATTACAAAATGCATTTAATTATGCTAAAACCGTTTCCTCTACGTCCGAGCTGAAACTGTTCCAAAAACCGGTATTTGGTTGAGGTAATAGAAAACGTATTAAAATGTACTCAGGTTTATCAGATGACATATCGCATCTTGTGTCCGGCTAACCACGATAATAAGATAACAGGAAATAGCTACTCACAGATAAGGGCGAGTGATTTCTCATCCACTTGACGAAAGTCACGAGATATTCATATTATCTACAACGATGAAACTATTGGTCAACAAAACCTTATTGATTTTAAAAGAAACACGGTTTTGCTGTAGTAGGGAGGAATAACCTGTGCAACGATGAAGGTTAAAATGTGAATGAAATGCTGTCTGCTATATTTAAGGTAATTTTCTAACGGCTTATCTCTAACAAAAGTCCTTTCTGCGATCAGAATTAACTTTACTTTTGACGTAGCTTTAAGCTGGTTCATAAGTACATAAATCACCAATTATCCGAACTGCTATTTCCAAAATAATGATTTTGTCTACATCTCTTACTAACCTTTTCTCCGCGAAACTAGTATAGGCGCGGCGCAAACATTATTTGGATCCTGAGTAACCGTCTCAGTGCAGTTATATATAATTGACGATTTGTCTTATCGTTATCAGATAAACTAATTATAGACCAATCAGATAAAAGAGTTACGGGTAAACAGTTGGCTGAGATGTACGATGACGGATAATTAACAATTTCAGACAATAAGTGCAAACCGATTCAGTACTTTTAAACTTCGTGTCAGTGCTTGCAACAGAAGATGAGAGTTCTTCAAGAAAATCAATGACGGCACCAAAAAACTAAGAGTAAGAAGTTGCCGTTTTCAAGTGGTTTTTGCAACAACATTCTATAGGCAACCAAATTTTAAGTCCGATTCTTTGTAATAAAGTTACAGTTTTAGCTCCAAAACTTGGAGAAAATATAAAAAAAGATGTAATTTTTCGCCAATTTGCAACATACATACAATAATTAATTGAACTGACACTTTTTCCAAAAGCATCACATCAAAATTGTATACGAATGCAGTCCGTCCCGACTGATTCGGGAGAACTGATCGAAAGAGTTAATTCGATTTACGGAGTGATCAATCATCCAGAACAAGAGAGCTAGTTCGATTTACTGAGTGATCAATCATTCAGAACAAAATAGCTAGCTCAATTTACTGAGTGACTGATCAATCATTCAGAACAAAATAGCTAATTCGATTTACTGAATGAGTGATAAATAATTCAGAACAAAAGAGCTAGCTCGATTTACTGAGTGAGTGTTCAATCATTCAGAACAAAATAGCTAGTTCGATTTACTGAATGAGTGATCAATCATTCAGAAAAATAGCTAGTTCGATTTACTGAGTGATCAATCATCCAGACCAAAATAGTTAGTTCGATTTACTGAATGAGTGATCAATCATTTAAAACAAAAGAGCTAGTTCGATTTACTGAGCGAGTGATCAATCATTCAGAACAAAAGAGCGGTTGCTTTCCTAACCAAATGATCAGATCTCGACTTAACCTCCTCGTTGCGTTCGTCTTACTGTTCATCGCTCTTTCCTGATCTATTTCTTGATCACGTGATCTTGAATCTTTGCAGATCTTGCTCTCATGAATCACCATTCATAGCACCTATGTGATCTAACTGATCAATTGGCAGACTTTATTTGAGATTCGGGCCTTGTGCTATGAATATTATTCTCACAATGAGCACCATATCGGTGTGTGTGTGTGTGAGTGTGTATTATTACTTTTCATTTTATATACAGAAACATGTATTATAAAATTAATTTTACCTGAACCTAAATAGAGATTATAGAATTCATTCTACACAGGTTTTGCTCATTTTAACAATTTTCCCCGCCCACCAACGCAGTAGACACTCTACAATATTTCTCGGCAAGTTTGTACGGAAATAGGGTTTTCAGAAATTACCATAGTTGTAGGCCTATTGATTTGTTCAACATTTCAAAGCTATTAACTGCTTAGATTAAACTACAAAAACTCTACATGAAAAACTGGCATATTGTTACTAAATTTTTACTCCAGCCAATTACCAAAGTAAATCTTCTTAAGTCGTTCGAGTGCCAATATTACTTGTACATTCATAAAAATCAATGTAAAAAACGAAAAATTTAATATGTATTTGATATTCTATACTCGTAGACCTAGGCCTATATGTAAAAATACAGAAAATCTTTTATCTTGTGTATAGTAAATATATCACTAGCCTCCGTATACGTCTTCTGGTGCCCCCCTAGCCATGAATTATTTTTATCACATATTCAAACATGAATTCGATTTTTCTAGTTGCATCCTAAATAAGAGGGAATACTATTTAATAAGTATATACAATATATCCGCTACCTCATTTTTTCAATTTTTCTCATTTTACTGCAAAATATATATTATTTATTAGGAATATACTGTGGTTGAATTTAATAATAACCAACCGTGGGAAGGTTAATAATTTCCAATTATTTAACGCCTACATAAAAACCTCTTGACCACAAACTTTTTTTATTTTACCCTTATGTACATTTCAGCTATCAAGTAACCCTCCTCAGAGGGATAACTTACAAAGACTGTATACATGCAGGTCATTGTATGTTATTCTTTTCAGGATGGTTACTTGGTAACTAAAATGTACATAAGGGTAAAATAAAGAAAGTGTGTGGTTAAGAGGTTTTCTTGTATTTATCATCAAAATATATTTTCTAATCAGAAAAAGAGTTTAACGTTTTAAAGTCGCAAATTTATTTAATTTCGAAATTTACCTTGGTTTAGAGCTAAAGGTATTTTTTTACCAAAAAAATAAATCTAATTTTCCAACGAAGACAAACATATCATGGAATTGATGGAATGCTTCCAATTTATTCAGTCGTGAACAATATGCGTGTCACGACTGCGATCAGCTGACGTTGGTGACCCAAGTTTATTTCCCCCTTTCACGGATACTCTGTTGTTATATTTTTAAACACACGTCGTTCTTCAATATAGTTTGAAATGGTGCTATGTTATGTTAAAAAAAAGTAAGATTAATTACCTTATATAATAACATAATTGTGCCTCAACAAAGGTTATGTTTCAATTTTCTTCAGATTAACCAAATATTTCTTAGCATTCATAATTTCATAATTTTCAAAATATTCGTAATTAATTTTCTGTGTAGAATGCCCTTTTATATAACGTATACAGTTCTAAACAAAACTGGAGACGGCGCTATATATTGTATACAATTACGTATATTTTAAAAAAATGTAAACTTTTCAAAACAATTTGATTTATTACTTTCTGTCACTATTTATTTCTGGAAATGTCTGCATAAACTGACTGATATTAATAAAGAAAATGTTTACGGAAATATTTAAATACTGGTATTGGAAACAGTTTTGCGGTATTAGAATATATTCTGTACATTTTCGTACAAAACTAAGCGCTTTTAATAATCTCAAAGATACTGATAAAATCACAATAATATTTACTGAAATTGCTAAAAATACTCGCCTTTATGTTTACATCATCGATATTATAACTAATCGATAGATACTTTATAAATAGACATATGTTATAACTTTAGTTCTAGTTTTATCCTTATTTAATTGTTATTTAAGCTTTTCATTCAATAATTAAGATAAGTAGGCCTTTTACAATATATACTTTCGTGTGTTAATAAAACTATATAAAAAAAGTGATTGCATAAGCGGTTACATAGGCAACGATAAAATGACAAGTATGTATAGATAAAGTTTGACAATGAAACATAACAAGTTCCTGTGACGACTACCTTGCGCAGAGTAGTCCGTAGTCAGTCAGTAGTTGCGACGCGATGAAGTTAGACAGCGGAGTGACTACGTCAGTGCACACTACCTCGGGTGCATTCCGACAGTACGCCGTTGCTTGCACAGGTATTTCACTTTGTTACACTTAACCGTTAATACGCAACGCAGTCTACAATTTAAAATTAAATACATTAATTCCGTAAATATATAATAGATAATTCGGTATACACACAAATACCATTTTGGCGCATAAATATAAACAGTCTTAAGCAACACATCATTGTTAAATTTGTAACTAAGATACTTAATTTAATTCGTTAATTTTTTTTAAAACAATTCATCCAGAAAATAAATACGTAGGTTTTAAAAAGTTTAAAAATTACACATACAAGTTAGTATATTTAGGTAATACACGAAAAACAGCTACCCAATTCCCGGTTTTTTCAAAACTACATTATAAAAAAAACAAGAAGCTACACGTGTCGCAAACCATAAATAGTGCTTAAAATTAACCTCAAAGTGGCAAGGCAATAAACTGTATACACTCCAAGTTTTCTAATATAACAGTGGAATATATTTGACATCTCTAAATAGCTGTATTACAATACTGCTACAAAGTATCTGGTTAGTATGGATAACAAGTAAAGTAAACCTAGAATTGTTATGTGTTTATTCCAGTAAACACTAAAGGTAGCTTTGAACACGGGAATCGATGGAATAGGCGTAGCCAGATATAAATTTACGAAATAACATGGAAAGAATTTGTGTGGCTTTATTACATGTGATTCATACAACATTATTTCACTTTATTTCATAAGGCTGTGGATCAAGTGAAAAGTTAATGAAACGATAAATCTTATAAATCTGACAACAGTTGAAATGTTAATGGCAAACGTAGCGAATATAGAAGTAAAGTTTGCATGTATTTATTACAATACAATTTGCGGTGGTGCATATAAAAATATAGAGTAAAACTTTGAAGTTTTCCACTGTAAATATCGCTGTATGGCAATGCTTGTTTATTCATTTAAGTGCGGAAATGGTGGCTAGCTGTCTAGATTCACTAAGAGTTTATTTTACGTTAGCAAAGTTTACGTTTTATAACCAAATCTATACTAACGGGATAAATAAATATAGTAATATAGCATAATGTAATGCAGTATTTTTGAAGTAGAATGTTTGTAAATTGAGGTTATGTTTCCAAGACGATGATTAAACAAGTATTTATATTTTACGACCATTACAATCACTTGTTCTTTGTAAAGTATTTTTGGAGTAGAATATGTTTGTAAAGTGAGGTTATGTTTCCAAGACGATGATTAAACAAGTATTTATATTTTACGAAGGTTACAATCACTTGTTCCTTAGAAAGTATTTTTGGAGTAGAATATGTTTGTAAAGTGAGGTTATGTTTCCAAGACGATAATTAAACAAGTATTTATATTTTACGACCATTACAATCACTTGTTCCTTGTAAAGTATTTTTGGAGTAGAATATGTTTGTAAAGTGAGGTTATGTTTCCAAGACGATAATTAAACAAGTATTTATATTTTACGACCATTACAATCACTTGTTCCTTGTAAAGTATTTTTGGAGTAGAATATGTTTGTAAAGTGAGGTTATGTTTCCAAGACGATAATTAAACAAGTATTTATATTTTACGACCATTACAATCACTTGTTCCTTGTAAAGTATTTTTGGAGTAGAATATGTTTGTAAAGTGAGGTTATGTTTCCAAGACGATAATTAAACAAGTATTTATATTTTACGACCATTACAATCACTTGTTCCTTGTAAAGTATTTTTGGAGTAGAATATGTTTGTAAAGTGAGATTATGTTTCCAAGACGATAATTAAACAAGTATTTATATTTTACGACCATTACAATCACTTGTTCCTTGTAAAGTATTTTTGGAGTAGAATATGTTTGTAAAGTGAGGTTATGTTTCCAAGACAATAATTAAACAATTATTTATATTTTACAACCATTACAATCACTTGATCATTGTAAAGTATTTTTGGAGTAGAATATGTTTGTAAAGTGAGGTTATGTTTCCAAGACGATGATTAAACAAGTATTTATGTTTTACGACAGTTACAATCACTTGATCCTTGGAAAGTATTTTTGGAGTAGAATATGTTTGTAAAGTGAGGTTATGTTTCCAAGACGATAATTAAACAAGTATTTATATTTTACGACCATTACAATCACTTGTTCCTTAGAAAGTATTTTTGGAGTAGAATATGTTTGTAAAGTGAGGTTATGTTTCCAAGACGATAATTAAACAAGTATTTATATTTTACAACCATTACAATCACTTGTTCCTTGTAAAGTATTTTTGAGCGACACATGAGAATAGGAAACCATCGCAGACAACTAACATTTTGTCACGTGTTACTAAAATTGTAAACTGTTTACATGACAGATTTATCAAAGGATATTATTAACGAAAATATTTTCATGATATTTGCTACTGATTTCTTAAGTTCGGTAAAGTACGGCGTTTCTCTACTTATACTGTTTTAAAACTACTCTATTAGAGAAAATAAAGAATCAATAACTAACAGCGGTTAATTATACTGAGTATAGAACGAAAATGCAAATAAATGTATTTATGTTTTACGCAGACACACACACAAACACACATGCATATATATATATATATATATATATATATATATATATATATATATTATTGATTTTACTAACTACGATAAAATTGTATAACGGGGTATTTATTAAATATAACTAAATATTTATTTATGTTCAGGTACATATAATTAAATCGAATTATTCAACTTCCTTACAAATGTTTTTCTCAATAGATTCATTATTTTTCCGTCGCACTCAACACACACGGAGTAGACGTAATTTGAACTCTTCTTACATGAAGATGCATTTGAAAGTATAAACACATGACTAGATAAGACAAACGATATATTCAATTAAAACGATTACGTAAAAAGTTTTAAACAAAATATAGACGAAAATTAAATGAATAAATTACTGACACATATAAATAATCAACATAAATTCCTAATCAGATTCATGAAATAGTTACTCTCAGTTTAATGCTATTTATTGGTTATGAAGGACTTTAAAATAGATATCTACAATACTGATTTAAATATTACGTCATCATTGTGTAATTCCATGCAATACCCAAGAGGGGGGTATTGAAAAACTGAAACCAGTTACGCCAAATTTAAAAGTAAGCTAACAGTTGTTAAATCCGTTTTTATTTCCATTCAATGTGCTGGCCTATAATTATAATTATAATGGATTATAACAATAGTTCTCTTCGCCAATTTAACGTGATGTAAACAAATATATTGAAACTTAACCTCCAAAAGGTTGGATGACGTTGGGAAGAAAGTATTTCTTATTTAAATTTATTAAAAACACTATAAAACAATACAAGAAACTGAACTTGATCAATGCTAAAACTATTTTCTAATTATCTTGTTACTCTCCGCTGCCAACAGCGTTATCTTCACAAATGATTCATACAGCCTATTATAGCCTCATTAACAATACATTCCTACATCATGGCGATTTTAAAATAACAAAATTAAAAATAGAGGTAAAGAAATATATTGTATTTAGAAACAAGTGTTCAAGTGTTTACACAAAATATTCATTAGTTTAATCCTAAGTATCGCCTATAAAAAAGATAAAAACAACACGGTATTTAAAAACAGAAATTTATAGCCACAAAATCAATTTTAATGATCCCCTTAATCAAACATAATGTTCAATAACATTCATGTTAAATCAAAAATACCCTAAACTGTTTACGGGAAAAGGAATACCCTAAGGTAAATGTAATTGACGATTATGGGGTAATTATATCTGGGAAATATTTCCCGTTTACGTAAACTTACTATTCTACGAAATCAGTTAAGTGACCCATATTCAAATCTCATTTTTCGAGTTCAGAAAATTTACAACCAAACTAAAGCCTGTTTGTTATTCTACCAAGAGTTTAAGAAAATTCGCAGTAAATCATGTGTTGAAATATTATGTAAAGTCACACTTTAGTTAACTATATATTTAATAAACAATTTGTAAATAACGTGTTTAAGTCAGCAAAAGTATTTTTAAAATGTTTTCGAATTGTAGCAAGCCCGCTTTAATTTCCTTTCAAAAACTAAATCTGATATTTTAAGTAAACATTTAGCTTAAAATGTTAATTTTAGTTCACGCATTAGACAAACATGGTAAACACTATAGTTTTCGTTCACGCATTAGGCAAACATGGTAAACAATAGTTTTCGTTCACGCATTAGACAAACATGGTAAACACTATAGTTTTCGTTCACGCATTAGACAAACATGGTAAACAATAGTTTTCGTTCACGCATTAGACAAACATGGTAAACAATAGTTTTCGTTCACGCATTAGACAAACATAGTAAACAGTAGTTTTCGATCACGCATTAGACAAACATGGTAAACACTTTACTTTTCGTTCACGCATTAGACAAACATGGTAAACAATAGTTTTCGTTCACGCATTAGACAAACATGGTAAACAATAGTTTTCGTTCACGCATTAGACAAACATGGTAAACAATAGTTTTCGTTCACGCATTAGACAAACATGGTAAACAATAGTTTTCGTTCACGCATTAGACAAACATAGTAAACAGTAGTTTTCGATCACGCATTAGACAAACATGGTAAACACTTTACTTTTCGTTCACGCATTAGACAAACATGGTAAACAATAGTTTTCGTTCACGCATTAGACAAACATAGTAAACAGTAGTTTTCGATCACGCATTAGACAAACATGGTAAACACTTTACTTTTCGTTCACGCATTAGACAAACAAGGTAAACAATAGTTTTCGTTCACGCATTAGACAAACATGGTAAACAATAGTTTTCGTTCACGCATTAGACAAACATGGTAAACAATAGTTTTCGTTCACGCATTAGACAAACATGGTAAACAATAGTTTTCGTTCACGCATTAGACAAACATGGTAAACAATAGTTTTCGTTCACGCATTAGACAAACATGGTAAACACTATAGTTTTCGTTCACGCATTAGACAAACATGGTAAACAATAGTTTTCGTTCACGCATTAGACAAACATGGTAAACAATAGTTTTCGTTCACGCATTAGACAAACATGGTAAACACTATAGTTTTCGTTCACGCATTAGACAAACATGGTAAACAATAGTTTTCGTTCACGCATTAGACAAACATGGTAAACAATAGTTTTCGTTCACGCATTAGACAAACATGGTAAACACTATAGTTTTCGTTCACGTATTAGACAAACATGGTAAACACTATAGTTTTCGTTCACGCATTAGACAAACATGGTAAACAATAGTTTTCCACGCATTAGACAAACATGGTAAACAATAGTTTTCGTTCACGCATTAGACAAACATGGTAAACAATAGTTTTCATTCACGCATTAGACAAACATGGTAAACACTATAGTTTTCGTTCACGCATTAGACAAACATGGTAAACAATAGTTTTCGTTCACGCATTAGACAAACATGGTAAACAATAGTTTTCGTTCACGCATTAGACAAACACGGTAAACACTATAGTTTTCGTTCACGCATTAGACAAACATGGTAAACAATAGTTTTCGTTCACGCATTAGACAAACATGGTAAACAATAGTTTTCGTAGACAAACATGGTAAACAATAGTTTTCGTTCACGCATTAGACAAACATGGTAAACACTATAGTTTTCGTTCACGCATTAGACAAACATGGTAAACACTTTACTTTTCGTTCACGCATTAGACAAACATGGTAAACAATAGTTTTCGTTCACGCATTAGACAAACATGGTAAACCATAGTTTTCGTTCACGCATTAGACAAACATGGTAAACACTATAGTTTTCGTTCACGCATTAGACAAACATGGTAAACAATAGTTTTCGTTCACGCATTAGACAAACATGGTAAACAATAGTTTTCGTTCACGCATTAGACAAACATGGTAAACAATAGTTTTCGTTCACGCATTAGACAAACATGGTAAACACTATAGTTTTCGTTCACGCATTAGACAAACATGGTAAACAATAGTTTTCGTTCACGCATTAGACAAACATGGTAAACAATAGTTTTCGTTCACGCATTAGACAAACACGGTAAACACTATAGTTTTCGTTCACGCATTAGACAAACATGGTAAACAATAGTTTTCGTTCACGCATTAGACAAACATGGTAAACAATAGTTTTCGTTCACGCATTAGACAAACATGGTAAACAATAGTTTTCGTTCACGCATTAGACAAACATGGTAAACAATAGTTTTCGTTCACGCATTAGACAAACACGGTAAACACTATAGTTTTCGTTCACGCATTAGACAAACATGGTAAACAATAGTTTTCGTTCACGCATTAGACAAACATGGTAAACACTATAGTTTTCGTTCACGCATTAGACAAACATGGTAAACAATAGTTTTCGTTCACGCATTAGACAAACATGGTAAACAATAGTTTTCGTTCACGCATTAGACACACATAGTAAACAATAGTTTTCGATCACGCATTAGACACACATGGTAAACACTTTACTTTTCGTTCACGCATTAGACAAACATGGTAAACAATAGTTTTCGTTCACGCATTAGACAAACATGGTAAACACTAATTTTGCTGCAACGCGTTTCATACCCAAAATGTTCGCAAAAATATCATGGTATGAGCCAATCGATATGCCAACATCATCAGCGACTTCTCTGATTGTGATTCGGCGATCATTCATAACCATTGCTTCCACTTTTTCCACGTTTTAATCGGTTGTTGATGTGCTGGGGCGTCCGGGACGTTCGTCATCGTCAACGTCTTCGCAGCCACTCGTAAATACTTGTTTTTTTCATAGAAGACTCCCCATAGGCTTTTGTTAACATTTCGCACACTTTGTTAAACTTTATTTAATTTTTTACGCAAAACTTAATACAAATTCTTTGATCCATTTTTTTTTTTTACAATCGAAAATCGCCGAGCTCATGAAAACACGTCTAACTTTAGCGGCTGCCACAGATAAAGTAAACAATAAATACAGCTGAAAATTGGGTCATACTTCAGGGGCATGTATACCAACACAATAAAAAAATATTTTGACAATCGGACTCTCAAAACGCGCGAAATTCAAACATTCCGTGTATTTTTTGAACACACCCTGTATACAATTTAGTTGCATGTTTGTATGTACAGTTCCTTAATACTGTACTTTACATACATATGTACATATTAATGTATATTAATTATCAATTTTGGTATAACAAAGATGTAATAGTAGTTTGCTTGTTTCTTTTAACACGTTAATTTGATGAAATATCCGTCTACCTTCGAAAGAGTAAACGATCCGCATGAATACTCGCGATTATGTAGCTTATGACGATATTGTCAACAATAGAGATTCTATCAGAACTATCTGAGTCGGAAAAGAACAGAGAGCCTTGCGGAATAAAGACGTTTACTTTATTTTCATATTACGTTCGGATATCCGAGGGCCGGATAATAAGAGATTTTACTTTATCTTGTTCTGAAGTCATGTATGACCTCCCATTTAACAATAATATCCTTGGGGGGGATATTATATTCTTAAACTTAAATAATTCTGTAGAAATAACGATATTGAATTTTTTAATCATGATGTTAATTCTTGTGCCAAATGTTATGATTGTTGTAAAACGTATACCAAACGTCATTACTAGACTCTCCTGACATTAGATTGAGCAGAAACCCTGCCCAAAGCTCAAGCAGTGAATGTAGTAGCAGACGGTGTTATTTTGCGGTATCCAATCCGTCTCTAATACGTTAAGCACACGATACCCAGTGGCGGACTTCCCATTAGGCACACTAGGCACGTGCCTATGGGCGCAGCCTCGAGGGTCGGCAGGCGGCAGCCGTTTTTTTTTTTTTTTGTACCGATGAGTTTTAGTGACAATAGAAATAGTACCTAGTTAAATTTGGTAAATGTCATAATGTGAACCTCAGTTAAATCAGTGGCGGATCCAGCAGGGGGGCGCCCCCCTGAGAATAGAAAACTTCCTTTTATTTTATGGTTTTTTTTATTTTATCGATGGAACCAAAATAAATTTTTTAAATTTATTTTTATAAAAAGTCTTTAAATAATATCTTATCTATTTTCTTTGAACATGCATGAAAACGGATTCGTATGGTAAAATATTAAAAGCATTATATTACGTTGGGATGTTTCCAATAAATTCGCGAACGGGTCGCAAAGGGGCGGACGGCCGAATTGTGCCTAGGGGCGGCACCATGGCAAAGTCCGCCACTGACGATACCTCCATCGGGCCAGTTAACACTTGTAACTTTTGCATACTCATTCCTTGAAGATAGAATTTGTTTTCAAACTGCCTACTATGTTTAAGTTGAATGAGAAATTACTTTGGATATGAAGCTATAAATATCTGCACCATTAAATGTATCTATCTCGTGTCATATGTCAAGTAATGCTACACTTGTTACTGATACATTACTGTCCTAAATATTTGTAGCTTTTAGGCTGTCTTTATGACTTCCCACTCCAATGTGACAGTATGACCTTACACCTCGAGCCCATAAAGTTGACGAAATAGTCTGCAGCGTTTACTCATGGCAATTGTCCTAATTAGAGAAATTATTTCATTTTAAATTTCCCTTCACTAGTCGAATATCTGAAAATATTATTTTTTAAATATAGTATTAATAAAACTACCATTAAATAGAAGCTTTGAAATCATTAAAATTTAACTTTTAAATCTTTACAAAATGCAGAAAGTTTCCTTCTTTTAACATAATATAATTGATGGATATATTTCTGTGAGGTAACTCACAGAATAACTACTGAAAACTGTAATGAAAACAATTTGGGTCTTAATATTTAAAGTGTGACAATAGCTTACCCACGTTTAAATAACGCTACTTGTATACATTAAATAATAGTATTTCATATAAAATACATTTATTCAAGTAGAAAAAACCAAAACTATACAGTCGAACAATATTCCGTCGTCCATCATTCTGAGTATGTACATTGAGATTAGAAAAGCCTAAACCCTTAAAACTTATTACTTAATATCATTATTATTATAGACCGTTAATATTTGTTTGAAATATATTTCAAAACAAGAAAAACTTTTCAAAAGGGCTTTCACTAGTTTCACTACGAATGGCATGCTTTACACGTTTAAGAGAAATGTATCAATGACATATTTGGAGAAAATACAGTTTGCTTGGCGTTGGTATTGGGCACGTCAGCTGACTATAAATGCTTAGCTGACACAGTTATAACTGGAAGCATAAAAGTTGTGATATTACAAAATGTTTAATAATAATAAGTTGCAACTAAAATCGAAAACAACTAAATGTTTATCTCTTGATAAAAATAGTGAATTTAGAAGATTTAACATTTTCAAAATTATAACAAAAAAACTCGTCGTCATAAGAAATGTACTTATTGAAATAGAGTTAGTTACAAAGAACACCATAGGTAGTTATGAATATACTTCGACCCAACAAATAGCATTTCACAATTGAAGGGGCTTCTGGGAACTAATAAGTAAATATTCAGAAATAGAAAGTAACAGGCGAACCAAAGCTTCCTACATCACGTGGGGGGTGCGCAATATTTACCCCTATGGAAATGCCCAACATAGTCGTTCAGAGAACAGTTTTCTTCATAGTACCCGGATCTTAATTTTCGACCGTATGATCTGAATATCTCAAACTATTCGCTTTATTTGCTTATTCTAGTTTTGTTATTTTACTTAAAGTCAAAGCACTTCAGAACAAGATAAAACGTTATATGGAAAAAAGCTAACATGGTCGCTAACCTTCCCCTATATCGCGACGTATAAGTTTCCCGTATTAATAATACCAGGCTATCAATTATGCATTTCTTCCTGATCCTACCTAATACTATCCTTCTTTCTGAACGAGATGTAATTCAAAGACAAGTATTTATGCCCCCAACAGAGATTAAGACTCCTAGAGGAAGGCGACCATGCACCCGTGAGATTGTATACTTACCTTATACAAAATACTTTCCTATCCTACATACGCCATAATACACGTCATAATGCCTTGAAATAAATGGTCAACATTTACAGAAAGTAAAGAAAAAATCTGCCAATAAATATAAATTAAATCACTGTGTGTGTAGATTGGTATTGGTGAGGTAATCATCGAATTGGATTTTCCGAACACGTATTTACAGCATTACCTGGTTCGGTTAATTTCTACTGTCATATTTTTAAATACTATAAACCGTGAAAGAAAAAGATGTAACTACAAAAACATTAACGCACATATAATTATATGTTACAGCTCTGAATTAAAAAAAAAAAAAACGCTATTTCTGTATGTGTATGTGACCATTGTAAGCGTCAGATATCTTAGTTTTGCTTCTGTACTTGTTTAAGGAATAAAGATAGAAGTTTTTATTACTTCCAAGAGACAAAAAAAAAACAAAATTGATAAACTAGATGAATTCATAAAATTAGACCAGTTCTGCAAATATTAGGATTATAACCTGAACTATGTGATATTCACAGTTATTTGAATTTAGCAAAATTTTAACAGATTATTGCAGGATTTATTGACAGGATTAGAGACCTAACTATTCAACACCAACCAAAGCGTAAGGTTCTTTCTAGCAGAATATCATAAGATACTTAATATTTGTTAACATAACTTTCAGCTGTAGTGAACCATGATTGCAAAATAATACCGCCTTTTTATTTCCCTGAGAATTCCACATTTTCTACTCCCTTACATTATAATGACAGGCTTCGATGTGCCTTAATAACTTACAAAGGCATCTACGGATTAGCTAAACAAAATATTTACTAACCATAAGGCTAAACTTGCGTTACCATTATAAATCATTTTCTAACCGCAAGAATATTTATAAACAATTTGTACCCTGAAAGTAAGTTAATCCATATCAATTTGACAATAAATTTAAATTGTTGTTAAATTAATTTCCACGAATAAACGATAACGTATAAGTCGACCGCTGAATGTGCAAAAATACAGCTTTGTCATGAATACAACGTATTGGTAATAGCGATGAGCATCACACTGAACTATATCAGTAATGACGTAACATAGCATTGTAAGATTCCCAGTTGTGACTAAACGACAAACTGCAATAACGAAGCTAGAACATTTACAATATTCGTTAACCTAGATTAAATATTAAAAGATAATAAAATATTCAGAGTTAAACTTGAACACTTAATTATAAAATACATTCGTTTTGTTTCAGCATCGCTATCGCTGATGATAGCAGGATGTTGGTTAGGATGGCCATCACCAGCAAACCAACACCTCCTGCGCAACGAAACCAACATCATAGTAACCAACGAACAGATATCTTGGATAGTGTCACTGTTAGACGGAGGCAATGTGGTGAGTCCGTTACCGGCAGGGATTCTCATGGACATTCTGGGCAGGAAAGCGATAATTGTGTTCTCTGCCTTCCTGTACATGACTACATGGATACTAACGTACGTTGCGGAGTCGCCAGGCGTCTTGTACGCCGCCAGGTTCCTCGCCGGCTTAGGGAAAGGCATCTCCTTCACCGTGGTGCCCATGTACGTCGGAGAGATCGCCAGTGTACCCATCCGCGGTGCCTTGAGCACGATGTTCACCGGACTGTTGTGGGCCGGGACTATGTTTGAATTCGCCATCGGACCGTACGTTTCCTTCAAAATGCTCGCCATTTTGTCCGGCATCATACCGATTGTATTCTTTTGTTCCTATATCTGGATGCCCGAATCGCCGTACTATCTTCTGATGCGAGGGCGCGATGATGAAGCCTTAAAATCACTGAAGTGGTTACGAAACTCCGACGGTTTAAAACACTCCGAAGATCCTAACGGATACAGTCCTGAAAAAGAAATGGAGGAAATGAAATCAATGATTGTGGAAGATATGAAGAACAAAGGCAAGTTTAGCGATCTGATATCGAATCCTGGAAACAGAAGGGCAACGCTGATCGTCTTGGCGGAATCTGCTTTCCAACGGCTCTGCGGCATCAGTTCCTTGTTGGCGTATTCATCAATAACCCTTCCCAATGCTACGTACTGGTTCATTGGACCGAGTGAAGTCGTATTCCTTTTCGGAGCTATACTGACGCTATCCAACTATATCGCGACTCCATTGGTAGACAGCTGGGGTAGAAGGCCTCTACTACTTGTTTCTGGAGGAGGGTGCGGTATCCTGACAGGAATCAGCGCAGTATTCTACTACTTCCACTACAACACTAACATAGATGTCACCGCGTACAACTGGGTGCCGTACGTGTGCCTGTGTTTGTTCGGCGTCACGCATTCCATAGGGATAGGCGTTCTGCCGTCGACTCTGGCGTCAGAACTGTTCCCGGCCAACGTGAAGAGCATCGCATCAGCTGCAAGCACCATCATGTTCGCCGTTTCCTCGTTTCTAGTCAACAAGTTGTATGGCACCGTTACCATGTACTTGGGAGTTTACGCCATGTTCATCTTCTTCTCCTTTTCCGGACTAATGTGTGCTCTCTTCACTTATGTATTCGTCTTTGAGACCAAAGGCAAGTCATTTGCAGAGATTCAAGGATACTTACATTCCTTAAGTTAAGAACAACTCTCTAGTGATTTTCTTATTGTGACTGTGATACAAAGTTAAAGTTTAAATCGACATGAATCGGACAAAGTGTATAATAAACTATAAACGAGTTACCTTGATATTAACTCAGTATTATAATAAATATATATTATAGTTATAATATTAATCCATAACGTTTGTTATACAAAATATTTCCATTTCTAGAACTATCTATTAAATGCATACAATATTTATACGATGTTACATTGTTGTAATTATCAAATTTTTTATTGTATTTTAATAAAATATCGTTTTTTAGCTGCGATACATTCCATACTTTTCTATGACCAACAAGATTGTATACGCATTTTTATACGGTTTTCAAAATCTGTGTATCTGTCACTGACGAAATGGAAAAACACAATTTAAAAATGGAGATTCTACAAAACACATCAGCTTTCAGTTTGCTAAAAGAAGCAGTGAACTGTATTGATTTCATTGTGTTAATATTATTTTCAGTAAATATTTATCATACGGCAAATATATAGTGCCTAAATTTAAATATTTTTTTCCCAATATTTTAAAATCTTGATATTACATAATCACTTAAAATAGGTTGATCATTAATAATAATGTATTTTGAAAAGCTATTTTTGAGAAAATGCATTTATCAGACACTCGTTCACCCAGTTACAAGGAAAAATAAACACCAAAGGCAAACCTATAGAAACTTATAACATATTAAAAAAAACTTTGCTAATTGTTAAATCTATGCTTACACACGGTTTTATTGCAAAATTACGTAATAAGCTACCAAGGCATGTTTCGTATCGCACGCTTTAATGCGGCTGCAGTTTTCTAAGCGTAACATCTGAACCCACTTTCTGTTAAAAAATAAGGGTTAACTTATAACTCGAAAAAACTGTGAATATTTTTGTAAATTTGTTTATAACGTACAGAACCTTCTATTAGTACTTACTTTAGGCCCTATACAGGATCAAATCGCTACAAACACATATAAAAGCCTGTAATGCTAGCAACTTTGTTAAATGATAAGGCAAAAACATCGATTATATCAAAATAGAGCCACTTTAAACACTTAATCAGAGTAAAGGGTTCAGTTTAAAGGCTTTTCAGCTTTTAACCTTTTGCGCTCCACAGGCGAACTGAGTCCGACATCACTAAAAATCCCGTTCCGCTCCACTGTCTTACTCAGTCCGACATATTTTGCGGCGCAACTATTACATACTTTAGAACGTCTTACTTAATGACGCAAGTATCACATACTTTAGAACGTCTTACTTAATGACGCAACTATTACATACTTTAGAACGTCTTACTTAATGACGCAACTATCACATACTTTAGAACGTCTTACTTAATGACGCAACTATTACATACTTTAGAACGTCTTACTTAATGACGCAACTATCACATACTTTAGAACGTCTTACTTAATGACGCAACTATTACATACTTTAGAACGTCTTACTTAATGACGCAACTATCACATACTTTAGAACGTCTTACTTAATGACGCAACTATTACATACTTTAGAACGTCTTACTTAATGACGCAACTATCACATACTTTAGAATGTCTTACTTAATGACGCAACTATTACATACTTTAGCACGTATTACTTAATGACGCGCAACTATTACATACTTTAAAACGTCTTACTTAATGACGCAACTATTACATACTTTAGAACGTCTTACTTAATGACGCAACTATTACATACTTTAGAACGTCTTACTTAATGACGCAACTGTCACATACTTTAGAACGTCTTACTTAATGACGCAACTATTACATACTTTAGAACGTCTTACTTAATGACGCAACTATTACATACTTTAGAACGTCTTACTTAATGACGCAACTATTGCATACTTTAGAACGTCTTACTTAATGACGCAACTATTACATACTTTAGAACGTCTTACTTAATGACGCAACTATTACATACTTTAGAACGTATTACTTAATGACGCGCAACTATTACATACTTTAAAACGTCTTACTTAATGACGCAACTATCACATACTTTAGAACGTCTTACTTAATGACGCAACTATTGCATACTTTAGAACGTCTTACTTAATGACGCAACTATTACATACTTTAGAACGTCTTACTTAATGACGCAACTATCTTATATAGTTTAGAACGTCTTACTTAATGACGCAACTATTACATACTTTAGAACGTTTTACTTAATGACGCAACTATTACATACTTTAGAACGTCTTACTTAATGACGCAACTATTACATACTTTAGAACGTCTTACTTAATGACGCAACTATTACATACTTTAGAACGTTTTACTTAATGACGCAATTATTACACACTTTAGAAAGTCTTACTTAATGACGCAACTATCACATACTTTAGAACGTCTTACTTAATGACGCAACTATTACATACTTTAGAACGTCTTACTTAATGACGCAACTATTGCATACTTTAGAACGTCTTACTTAATGACGCAACTATTACATACTTTAGAACGTCTTACTTAATGACGCAACTATTACATACTTTAGAACGTATTACTTAATGACGCGCAACTATTACATACTTTAAAACTTCTTACTTAATGACGCAACTATCACATACTTTAGAACGTCTTACTTAATGACGCAACTATTGCATACTTTAGAACGTCTTACTTAATGACGCAACTATTACATACTTTAGAACGTCTTACTTAATGACGCAACTATCTTATATAGTTTAGAACGTCTTACTTAATGACGCAACTATTACATACTTTAGAACGTTTTACTTAATGACGCAACTATTACATACTTTAGAACGTCTTACTTAATGACGCAACTATTACATACTTTAGAACGTCTTACTTAATGACGCAACTATTACATACTTTAGAACGTTTTACTTAATGACGCAATTATTACACACTTTAGAAAGTCTTACTTAATGACGCAACTATCACATACTTTAGAACGTCTTACTTAATGACGCAACTATTACATACTTTAGAACGTCTTACTTAATGACGCAACTATTACATACTTTAGAACGTCTTACTTAATGACGCAACTATTACACACTTTAGAACGTCTTACTTAATGACAAAGTGTAAAACGTTCATTTGCTGTGTTATCAGAAGGTAATGTTTATGTTGGTAACACTGATTGGGTCTATTTATCATAAATGTTTCCGTAAATAGACATCCGGTTACAGACAGTTGAGGAGTGGATCCGGTTACTGCACAGTAAGGGTCAGACAGTTGATAGATCGCTGTTTATGTGAATTTATCCTTATTCATGATCTCCTTTATTTATTTAGTGTTATGCTTTTATTTAGTTCTGACATATATTGATATTTATATATATATATATATATATATATATATATATATATATATAGTGGTGTCTAATATGCTTACAACGTGTGTGCTTAGGCCTACTGCGCGACTTGCCCAAGTAAACCCGGGACTACATACAAACATTTACTTTGAAACATGTCACGCTATCAACAACTAAAAGCAATAAATTGAAGTGTTCTTCAAGTGGCCAAATAAAGGAGTATGTGTAAATAAGCTTAGCCTAAACAAATTAAACAATTTTGAAAATGTCTAAATGACTTTTTTCAATAATTTATATTTAGACCTATATATTTTTTGTGGTACCTTCTTTTGTAAATATATTTTGTGCTTGTAAATATGGTGTTTTAGTCACATTCAAACCTAGTTGCAGCTGAGTATTATAATTCACCATAATACACCATACTTGGCATTTCTATGCATGTGCATAGTTTTACATTTTTTATAATAAATATTACAAATAGATTTTTGTAGTACTACTTATGCATATATTTTTATTCAGTAATACTTTGGGCTTAAAATGACTATATAATTCATCATAGGGAAAGTGCTATTTCATCAACAAAGCTAAATAATTTTTTTTTTTATAATAGAAAAATTAAAAAACCGGCATTACATCAGGCTTACTGAATTCAAATTTCAAGTTTTCAACAAACAAACCTCATATTACTGTTCTTTATTTTATTATGAAACACAGTGGTATATAATAATATATATTTTTTCTTGAAGCCTTAATTTCTTAGTGAATAATGGAGATGCAGGCGACCAAATAATTGGAATGCAAAAGAAGAACGTTAAAGAACGTTTCTATAGATTTTAACGACAATGCGCCAATACAATACATTACAATACCACGTAAAGGATAATAATTATATTGTTTGCTTGTCCCACTGCTAGCGAATTTTGGCTTTCAAAAGAAAATGTATGTTAACTTTTTAGCTTCAATATTTATTTCCACCTCACTAAACTTAAGGCTGTATGTAAACGATTTATATATGCAGCCCCAATGAAATTATTTACAAAGTAATTTATTTACGTAAATATTTGGGAGCCTACGCTATTTAATATCTAATATTTTTATTGTCACATATATCCGCCATCTATAGCGTTGGCATATTAACTTTTGTTGAAGCGATTCAAAGAACTTCATAACTAGTCAGGAATGGTGGGAATGGACGATAACTGTGACAATCAAAATTTCAATATACTGTACAGCCTAGCCTGATACTTAGAACTTTATAACAATGTTGTTTATCGTCAATTGTTTTTTTTACCTTATCCTTTATTAAGTGACATAATAATATTTTCACTTTGCACATTATAATTTTGACTTTTATAATAGGCACATGCAGTCGAACTTGACCATAAACCTTTTTTATTAAAAAGGCCTGGATACCTCAACTACGTCTAAAATCGTAGTTTTTTTTTTGTTACTTTAGGCCATTTTAGTAGACTGTGAAGACAAAGTATTTTTGACTGTAAATTCTTACAATTATAAAATTATTTTAAACTATTAATTTTTTTAAATTTCAATTTGTTTTATTATTTATATTTCTATTCAATATTTTACATTTTACATTTATTGAAATCTTTATAAAATGCTTTTAAAACCGAGTCAGCTACACATTTATATTATTTATAAAATTAATTTTGTGAACCTTTGCAATTATGTACCTTTGCAATTATTTCTGAGGATAAATTCAATTTCAGATTAAGTTACACATTTTCTTCTGACTTTTCTTTTAATTATATATATATATATATATATATATATATATATATATGATTTCTATAAAAATATAATATATATATAATATTTATATTGATATATAATTTATATATATATATATATATATATATACATCCCGCTATCAATATGGCAGCATTTCATTTTGCAACCATATGGCAGCCACTTGAAAGAGTGAAGTATACATGTTTTTCGTCGTGTATAATTTATTTCTAATAAACATTATACTACTCCATGTACTTTAATTTCATAAAATCATAAAAATACAAAATTGACTGAAGTACTATCAATACGGCAGCATTTCATTTAGCCATCAATATTGCAGCCAGTGTATATTTTCGATCAGTCTAATAACAATATGGCAGCCGGTGTGTATATTATTCCCACGCTACTAACAATACGAGAACCTACAGTGTTGCCACTTTGGTGCGACTATCTGACTAGTCAAATGTTTAGACTCTAAGACACGTGTGTGTAATCACGGAGAAAACATAAACATTAGTATGTCCCTTCTTTATTTCAGCTGCCCAATTATTTAGTCAACTCAGATAAGTCCTGTTTGTTAGTTTTCATAAACGTGTACAACTATCGAAAGCTGACGGGGATACAAGTGTGTGCCTCTACAGGAGTAGCAATAGGATCAATTACGGTAGAATATCAGAACCCAAAAAAAGCTAGGAAATAATCAATTGGGGTGTTTTTAAGAATGATGAGTCCACTACTGTGAACAAAATTAAATGGGGATGAACGGGTTAGGCTCTATGGGAGTTGTAAAGGAGTGACTTGGGGTATAAATTAAAGAAGGCAAAAAAAACTAGAAAATGATCAGTCGGAGGGTTTTAATGGTACTGAGTCTTTTAACATTATCGAACGTCATAGGTATACACGGGTGATACTCTATGGGAGTAGCAAATGATGATTTGGAGTATAAATGTGAGAAGGCAAAACTAAGCTAGAATATGATCAATTGTAGTGTTTTGGAGGTAGCTGAGTCCAATACCGTCTTCCATATTATTCGGGAATGCACGGATGAGGCTCTACGAGAGTAAAAAAGGGGTGAATTGGGGTACAATTGTCAGAAGGCAACAAAACAATTGAAAATGATCATTCGGGTGGGTTTTAATGGTGCCGAGTCTTTCACCGTTATTGAACGTCAATGGGGATACACGGGTGACCCTTGATGGTAGTAGCTAATGATGAATTGGGGTATAATTGTGAGAAAGCAAAACAAAGTTAGAAAATGATCAACCGTAGTGTTTTGGAAGTTGCTGAGTAAAATACCGTCTTCAATATTATAAGGGGATGTACGGGTGTGGCTGTACGGGAGTAGAAAAAGAGTCAATTGGGGAAAAATTGGCAGAAAGCAAAAAAAAACAATGGAAAATGATCTCTCGAGGGATTTTAATGGTGCTGAGTCTTTTACCATTATCGAATGTCGTGGGTATACACGAGTGATCCTCTATGGGAGTAGCAAATGATGATTTGGAGTATAAATGTGAGAAGGCAAAACTAAGCTAGAATATGATCAATTGTAGTGTTTTGGAGGTAGCTGAGTCCAATACCGTCTTCCATATTATTCGGGAATGCACGGACGAGGCTCTACGAGAGTAGAAAAGGGGTGAATTGGGGTACAATTGTCAGAAGGCAAAAAAACAATTGAAAATGATCATTTGGGTGGGTTTTAATGGTGCCGTTTCTTTCACCGTTATCGAACGTCAATGGGGATACAGGGGTGACCCTCTATGGGAGTAGCTAAAAATGAATTGGAGTATAATTGTGAGAAAGCAAAACAAAGTTAGAAAATGATCTATCGTAATGTTTTGGAGGTTGTTGAGTAAAATACCGTCTTCAATATTATAAGGGGATGCACGGGTGTGGCGCTACGGGAGTAGAAAGAGAGTCAATTTGGGAAAAATTGTCAGAAGGCAAAAAAAAAAAAATGGAAAATGATGACTTGGGGGGTTTAATGGTGCTGAGCCTTGTACCATTACCGATCGTCAATGGGGATACACGGGTGATCCTCTATGGGAGTAGCAGATGATGAATTGGGGTATAATTGTGAGAAAGCAAAAACAAAATAGAAAATGATCAATCGTAGTGTTTTGGAGGGTGCTGAGTCCAATACCGCCTACAATATTAAATGGGGATGCAAAGGTGTGCCTCTACTGGACTAGAAAAAGTATGATTTGGGGTAACATTATTAGAAGCCAAAATAACAAGAAAAAATGATAACTTGGGTGTTTTTATTGTTGATGAGTCTTTTACAGTTATCGAACGTCAATGAGGATGCACGGGAGATGCTTTATGCTAGTAGCAACTGGTGATTTAGGGGAAAAATTTCAGAAGGCAAAATAAAGGTAGAGAATTATCAATTGGAGTATTTTTGATGGTGCTGAGTCCATTTCGTCATTACCATTAAACGGGGATCCACGGATGTAACTCTACAGTAGTAGAAAAGGGGTTAATTTGGTAAAATTGTCAGAAGCCAAAAAAACAATAGAAAATATCACTCGGAGGGTTTTAATGATGCTGAGTCTTGTACTGTTATCCGACGTCAGTGGAGATGATCGGGTAATGATCTACGGAAGTAGGAAATTTTAGAATTGTGGTAAAATTATCAGAAGGCAAAAAAACAATAGAAAATGATCATCCGTAATCGAGCGAAAGTGGGGATGCACGGGTGTTGCTTTATGGGAGTACCAAGTGATGAATTGGGATTAGAATGGTAAAAGCCTAAAAAAGACTAGAAAATGATCTCTAGGGGGGTTTAATGGGGCTGAGTCCGTCATTAAAAGCTAATGGGAATATGAGGGTGTGGTTCTACGGTAGTAGAAAGGGTGGTTAATTTTTATGAAAATGTAAGATACTAGAAAAATGTCTAGTAAATTAATACTCTGTGTTTGTAAGGGGTGACTCCAATTTCGTCATCGAAAGTCAAGGATAACGCACGTGTGAGTTTTCGAGAGTGCGATTCCAGACACTGTTAATAAATAGCGGGAAAGTGTGATTAGCCATATGTTTGGAGGGGAAGATAAGTGGAAGCTGGGTGCAATCATAAATATTAGATTATTCATTCCTATCATCAGCTGTCTTGCTGGTGAACAACCAGAATATTTAGCCTGTTTCGTCTTACTAGTTTCTGTTGTGAAGTGGAAGACCTAACCTAATCATGGAATAATAATATAATATATATTTTTTTCATCCAAAAAATCAAAAATTGTTTCAAAAATATAAATAATGTAGCAAAGAAAGGTCACGTAATATACAAAATTGTGTATATATAATATGAAATTAAGAATTGAATAATAATTGCAAATTTTATATTACTTATAACACTAGTTAACTAAATGACTAATAAATATAAAACGAGAAAGTCTATTAAAAGGAAAATCTTGTATTTAAACAAGTATTAATTTGTCTTTCCCTGTATTTAAATAGAGAAAAAATAATGTAACCAAAAAAATGTAAACCTAAAAACTAATTAATTAATGAAGAAATAGTTTTAAAAATCAACTTCGGTGGCGGTAAAAACATTGAATACGACTTCATTAATACAGAAAATGTGGCTGAAACTGCAGACACACCTGGCAACCAACACCACCTATAAGTGCCTATCAAGCCCATGCCACGGGGATTAACAAACACTGTATCTGTGTGGTGTTCAATTTCTGCGACGAATGAATGCAAAGGCCAATTTACATCTGTTTTAATTCAGCTTAGACGTAATGGCGATACATTTCTTACTTTATTTCAATAAACTTCTTTGATATATTGTATCACCCTTACCTCAGGTAGGTAACCAGAAAAATCTACCTATATTGTACATTGTAAATATAAGAAGACTTTTATTTGATCGAATCTCATGTAATGTTAATTTTTTGTTCACGTAGGCCCATTGAACACGTCTATATTTTATAGGTTCAATTGAGTACAAACTACCATTTTCGGGTAAAAAAATTAAATATTGAAATAATAGTATTTCTGTACTTACGACAGCCAAATGTAACAAAAAAAATGTTTTATTTTTCTGTGAGCATATGCTTTAAAAGGGTGCATATAGTGTTCTAACAAGGAGTAAAATTCTCACGAATATATGACATTTTAGTGCCAATATTATCAAGATAAGGGCAAAACATTTTAATTATTTATTTAAGGATTCAGGTATCATAGGTGGTTTTCTGTCAATAAAACTAGAAAGCAGTTCAGGCGGTTTAAGCAATGGTAAATATTTAAACTTCTTTACTTCTACATCTCTAAAGAATATAATATTATGTAAGGATATTGTTCTTCCCATTGTATATTGCATTGCAGCTAGGCATCACAGTGAAAAACGCTTTCGGTAAGCAATGTAATACATCTGTTTTATTTACCAACCATATTTGATTTGTCATAAGTTGTTATAGGTACAAATGTGTTTCAGTAAAGACCTATTTTTTTCTAAAAGTTCTTCTTTAACTACATTCATTAAATTTTCCTGGTAGTCGTTGTTGGCAGGTTAAAAAATTTATTTAATTCCTCCCTTAGATATTTTCCGAAAGGATGACATTTCACCTTGATTGTGAGGTTACTTTCATCAAGACCCGTTGAATTCACCTGAAAATATATCTGATAAGATTTAAATATATTTTAATCTTCTTCTTTAATTCTATCTTTAACCGTATCCCTCCTGGCTCGAATATATCTACAATTTGATTTATTATTATTATTATGGTGAAAAAATTTACAAATATTTTGGCGAATATAGCTGAGGAACCAGTCTTCAAAAACTAGCTGTGAAATAGCGTTATGCAGAGTGTCAGAATGAAATTAGTCACTATGATGGTATTTCTTGTTAAAAAAACAAGACGTAAAAGATAATGACTGTTTTGTAGATTTTTTTCACTTTACAAAATCTCTCCGTTCTTCGGTCGACATGTTACATACATTTTTATAGTTAGTATCAGAATGATTTTAGTTCGTTCGGTTGTGTCTGATCTCAAAACAAAGTCTGCTAATACTCAATCACTTCTCAAAACTGTCTCCTTTGTTATATATTTTACGAATCTTACCACTAGCAATACCAGTTAATAAATAACTCCTAATTACAAACTTAATATTTCAATTTGAATATTCTCTATTCTTCGTTGATAGAAAATTACTTCAGTTAAGCAACTCTAACCAAGTGCTTATAAAACGTTTTGTAGTCAATCTTTAGACGTTGATAATCATAAATATTTACTACCGATGATCACGGTAATTTTTCACTATACTTAAGATTCACTGATATTTTACTGATAATCTCGTTTTATTTTTATGGTAGGCAAACAAAAAGACTATCTACGATCAAATTATTGGGCGTCCTCATAAAGGTTACAACAGGCATCGGCTTTTCTTTAGCTATAATTGCCGACACTTAGTATGGTATTCATATCATATGGTATCCTCGCAAGCAAGAGTCAGTACAGTAGTCTTGAAGAGCCAAGCAACATTAATTTATGTATGTACTGTAATCAATAAAGTTTTACATACGTATTTTGTCCATTCTTAATTATAGTATTAGGGTTCAATAGAACTCCTGTTTTTTCTAGTGTACAGGAAGCTATTTCCGCGTAATCCAAGTTTTCGGTAATCTGACGGTGTCTCGGTCCCATCTACCTTGAATTATCCATGCACTACTGTATTTGTTTCCTTACCAATGATCACCGTACTTGAAACAGTTTTTCATGCAACTCTAAAGTGAGTGAAAGTCCCATAGACATTAAAGTTACTCTTGGGACTAGAATATCGAGGATAAACATAATAGATTTATTACATTCCTTACCAAAAACATTTTGATTCCTAGCCACACTGCAATATACATTGGGAAGAACTATATCCTTACATATAATCTTCAGAGATATAGAAATAAAGAATTTTAAATATTTACCATTGCTTAAACCGCCTGCAGTGCTCTCTAGTTTAATTGGCATGTTAACAACTATGATACATGTATCCTTAAATAAGTACTTAAAATGTTTTGCCCTTATGGTCATAGGTGTATATATCCACGTGTTCTTTCTTTGCTACATTATTTATATCTTTCAAACTATTTTTGAGTATTTTGGATGAAAAAAATATATATAATGTTATTAGTGATACAAATGATGTTGTATGGCCTATAAATAACGCTAGTTCTTTAATACCTTGGTCATTCATTTGGAAGAGTTGAGATATTGTTGCCAAGTGTTTCATTAGAGTCTTCGATGTAAGTACTTCAGGAATTTGTAAATATGCTATTTTAGCATGCTTTCGTAAAACTTTATAAATAATTATGGGGTTACTGGTATTTGTGTTTGCAAACACGCAAGTTTTATCGTCAAGAACGGAATTATTTCTTGAACTTATTAGAAAATAAATATAAATCCGATTTTAAGAATCTAAAAGTGACTATTATTTGCTGTATATTGTTACAATTTGGTAACATTGCAAACATGTTAACACTAGTCTGCAACACCTGTATTAACAGATGTAACACTTAATATGGCCTACGCCATATATATTCACTAAAAGTTAATACCAATGTATTCAATAAACATATTAATAAAATAAAATATAGACTACCAGCGGCTAAAGTCGAGGATAGAAACAAATGTTTCCGTCTTTATACGACCATTTTGACGTTGGGAGAATACCATAAATTTACGTTTACGCCGTATGTAAATGAGAGAATGGGATGGAAAAGATAGAATGCAAAAAGTCAGTTTTTCCGGCCTACGTCCACGAGAGTACTTGTCGACTGCGAGCCTTTATCTTTGTTTGGCTTGGACCTATGTTTGTTTACACCAGACAGCCTGATATCGTAATATAAACTGACAACACTCGCACAGATGTTATTTAGGTTCATGTATACAATACATGTGACCTGCAATTTCTGTCACATTACTACTGCCGTTGTAGTTCACAGGCACGAAATGTCTAAGTGTGATTTATTGTGTGGTTTAACAATTTATCTTGCATTTACTTTATAAAAATCGTTTTTGAATATTCTGATTGCAATTTGATTAGTAGGGTAAACGTAGTTTTGAGATCAGTTATATTTTATTTACTAATTGAAAACTGTAGTAAATAAAACCTACAGATTTTAGTGCAGTTTAGCTAAAAAGACTTATAATCGCACGATAATTAACATACACTAATTATTTCTTGTTCACTGATTGTACACACTTAACTTTATATACAAGATATCATTTGACACATTATAAGCTTTATTTATGGTAACTGGCATTACAAATAATAACTAAATTTTGACAGGAGTATTTACACAGCGGCCCAAAACATTGTAGACATATTGGCTGTACAAAGACAGCTTACAAAGTGTAACTAGTCTCTCTATTTTTTGCTGCTGGACAAATTCTACATTGTTTATAACAATTTATAGAATTTTTTCATTAACGGTTGGCTGAAAAGTCATTCTGCTGCCCCCGCTAATGATACCATCCTTTTTAAAAGAACAAAAGGAAATAACACGAAAAGAGAAGAAAATTAATTACCCGAAGAAGAATGAGAAAGCAAACTTAAAAGTTTAGATAGGCTAAGTAAAAATGGAAAGAAAATATATGGCACTTGGGTAGAAAAAATACATTTTTTTTAATTAAATAAAAAATTTAATTTTTATAAAATTATCAATTTGGGACAAACGGCTATCTTTTCAAGTTGAATCGTTCAAGCATACAGCCTTTAAAACTTTTAAAGCACATGGACAGGCTGCATTGAAACACTGCTCCAAGTTATAAAGATTAGTTTGACAGACATGACGTAAACAAACGTTCTAGAACTGCTACCGGAGTGCCGCCTGTTAATATTTTCAGATCACAAACATTTCTGTAAATAGATGTAGCATAACTTCTGTCCAAGATAAGGTCGCGAACCCGACTCTTTCTGTTGGTTATGTTGCATAGTTGGAAAC